>OX377201.1:108549869-108910714 GCA_947396885.1 Heligmosomoides polygyrus polygyrus
ATTTCGAAAAAACGAACCGAGTTATGATCAAATTTGTGAAATCACTCCAGCATCGACGGTGCAGAGTCTGTGAGCAGTTCTTCGCAAATTTGATCATAACTCGATTCGTTTTTCGAAATTCAAAAATCCCAATTGCTTTTTGAAAAATAGAGGAAAGGTGCTTTCTAACCATACAAGAACCAGATTTCAAAAAAGGGGTCTTCATACGGGGCGGGGGGGGTCGATTTTTGGCACGTATTTCTGCAACAATTCGAACCCCCCCCCCGCCCCCTATGAAGACCTCCCTTTTGAAAGGTAGTTTCTATATGATTCGAAAGCGCATTTACTCTAGTTTTCAAAACGCTATTAAATCTTTTAAAATTCGAAAAACTTACCGGGATATAATTGTTTATACAAAATCACTTCAATTTTTTCGCTCAAAAATCGAACGCCTCCGCCCCGTATGAAGATCTAGTTTTTGAAAACCGATTTTCACACCGTATGAAACACCTTTTTTTGTAGTTTCTAAAAAGCCATTGGCTTTTTAAAATTGTGGAAAACTTACCGAGTTATAGTCATTTTTATGAACGTCGAATTTCGTCGCTCCCATGACGTCGGTGCGATATCGACCAGTGGTCGATCCAGTCTATTCGTTTCAGAAAACCATGATTTTTACACAGTGCATTAAACAAAAATTGAAACTTTTTGTGGCAAAATTTCAACTGTGTGGGTGATCTGCTTCAGGTAAAAATTAATTAATTTTTCTTGAAAAGCGAAAAATTTAAATGCAATCAGCCCTAATCATATCGGAGATCGCTGCGAAGAAGCTTAGTTTATGATTGTATATTAATCACATCTTGAACTCTAAGATGGTACAATTTTCACTCTCTGATGCTCTTCCTCCAGAAGGTAGATTTTTTTTTTGCCGCAAGAAGTCCGTCCTTCAGTGGCGATCGGTGATATCGGAGAGCGCAATGGCTCCACGTAACCTACCATATTTCGGAGTTTGTGCGACATCTCTGAAAAATTCACAAATCTTTTAAAACTGTAAGAGGTGTGGGTTCTACGCTTTAAAAAGCAGCTTGTAAAAATAGCGGCTTCCATGTGACTGACGGTGTCGAATTTTTTCGGCAAATGATACAAATCGGAGCGTCTGTTTATACAGAACAGAATGTTTATGTCTCACAAAAATACGTTTTATTCCCTTGTGTCAACCGGTGGATTGAAACCTTTATTGGGTACAACATTTATTGGGTACAACTTCACTTTCTGATGCTGTTTCCAGCAGAAGAGAGAAAATTAGCTCCGTGACAAGTCCATCCTCGGTTGCCATTCGGTCATCGCTTCGAAGAGTGCTTCCAAAAATCTTGTTGGAAAAGCACTTAATTTTCCTTAGCAATTGACGCTTCAAATTTTATAGACTGCAATTTAGGACGTAGATGTCGCTCGTTCAGGTAGAAAACTGTCGCGTCCATGACTTCCTGAAAAAAAAACTGAAAAATGGAAAGTTCTCATTGACTCTAAATCTGGGTGCAGAAAATCTTTATTTTTAACAAGTAATACAATCTTTATTTGGAACATTTTTATATTAATTTTTACAACTTTGCGAAACGAATGAGAAACTCCACGCCTTCGTAGGCATTCCTGGAAAATCCATCCTACGGTTGCCGTTCCGTCATCGCTTCCGAGTGACTAAAAAAATTTGTTGACAAAGCACTCAAGTCAGCTTTAGAAATTAACACTCGGCATTTTACAGAGTACAATTTCGAATGCAGATGTTGCTTCTTCACGTACAAAAATGTGCCGTGTCCACGAGATGCTCGGAAAGCCTGAAAAGTTGAACTCGTTGTGATTAATTTGACAACTGCTCTCAAAAGTGCTTTACTTTCAACTGTAAACAAACAAAATATTATTATCAAAAGATTACATACACAAAACCTTTATCAGCGTTTTTTCTAACAAATTACTAAATTAAACAGTTACTTAGTAACACTCTTTCTTGAACTAATCTGACACAGTCAATGCTGCACCTGGAAAGAAGGACCTATTAAACGGTACAAAAACCGCATAAAAATTTAAAAAATTCGATGCGGATAGGAAATAAAACGGTGGTTTACACAAGGGGGGGGTCGTACCAGACCCACTCTGGGAGGGGGGGGGGGTCGTAAATTTTCGGCAAAAATCGAACCCCACGCTTGACCCTGCGCTAGACCCACGTAGCTAAAGTGACCCACCAAAAAATCGAGGAGCTGAGCACCGCACTCCATACACCATCTTCTCCTGACACAATCCCCTCAGATTATCATTTGTTCCGCACCTAAGGGCTTTCTTGGCTAAGGAAAGTTTCACAACGTCGAATACTCACGTCAGGCAATCGCCGATATCTTCGAATCTCGGTCGCTCCAATTCTCGAAAATGGGTATCGCTGACCTGCCTATTAGGTGGATCACTGTGGTGACTAGGAGTGGTGATTTTATCATTAATAAATTTGCTTTGTGAGCTGAATAATGAAATAAAGAATAATAGAAACCCTATCAAGACTTTCCAATCAACCTAACACATTGATGGATCCGATTCCAGTAGTGTGTGTAGTAGGGACCGTAGGGTCACAGTCGTAGGTTCCTTTTATACTTCGACGCCGAGCGTTGCGATGCCACGGATGTGGCCACATTGATTGACCGACGCAATCGATTTATTTGGCCACTTTAGGTTTTGTTTAGTGTGCACGCGACGCGTGACGCGATGCATGCGTAGTGGCCAAATTGATCGAGTGACGCGATTGATCAATTCGGCCACTACACCTGGCATCGCGTCGCGCGCACACTATACAAGGTCTTACAGGCCGTCACGTCGCTCAACGTCGGAAGTATAAACGGGACCGAAGACTCATCTTGTGACAGACAACTAGGTATGAACATATGGGCCCGTTTATACTTCCGACGCTGAGCGATGCAATGGCACGCATAGTGGCTAGATTGACTGATCGCGTCGCTCGATCAATGTGGCCTCAATACGTGGTGTCGCGTCGCTCGTCGTCGAAGTATAAACGAGCTCTAATGCAGCGAAGGTAAGACCCCAACTTGCTCAGCTAACTCGTGCCCGGGTGTATTTCTGCTGTGGTCAGTACAACCGCCGATGTGGGAGGCATCTGCGTTATCGTGAATTTTTACGATTTGATAGGGCTGCCTGTGGAATTCCACACATGTAGCGATTTGTGCACTATTCAGTGAAGTCCACGCATTCCATCAGTCTTCTGGGGCCGGATTTATCAACAATTACACCCGTTGGTATGCGAGGTATAAGGGGTAGAGATAAGATAAGAGTTAGAGACGCAGGCTACATCGTCGGTATCTCTACCCTACACCCGCGGGTTGATCGTTGATGAATCCGGTCCCTGGTTGTGAACAGTTAGCGCGCCCGTGACGCATGACGTATCGCTTGGGGTAACGATACCCAACCAGTTATTTTGAAGCCCTTCACATCATGTCAATTTTAGCTGACACATACTCTGTATAGGGAGTTGCAGTAAAGTTGCTGGCCATCCTGGAGATTAAACGACTTGTGCAGATGAGCAGCAGGAGAAGTATGCAACGGCCACACCGTTGGTGACCACGGAGAGGAACCAAGGGGTGCGGCGTGCCACCTCGTGTCCTTTACAGCGATCTTTCGAGGTTTGGCTTGGTGCAGCTCTAAGCGAAAAGATCTATGGGAATAGCGTTTGCCTTCTCTTCTGGGGCCAGGTCCATCAGCCGCTTACAACGCTGAACAGTACCGCCAAACCCGATGCTGATGAATCTCGGCATCAGAGGTTTGGCGGTACTTTTCACCGTTACCGGCCGGTGAGCGGTTGATTAATCTGGTTCCTGGGGCCGGATTCATCAACGACTAACCCACGGGTATAGGGGTAGAGATACCCACGATGAAGCTGCGTCTCTGACTCTTACTTTATCTCTACCTGACTCTCAACCTATCACTACCTTGCATACCCCGCATACCCACGGGTTTAATTGTTGATGAATCCGGCCCCTGCTGGAGTCCATTATTGACATTCCAACCTGTGGTACACTGTGTTTCATCCACTCTTCAAACCAAAACCTTTGACAACCCTATGGCTAAATTAACGCTTCCTAAAAAGCGCTAAAGAATAATGTGACACGACTTGGTAAAATCGATAGTATCGATCTATATCGATCGGTAAATTATATAGACATCGACGGAAGACAGACCTTTTATCGAGCATTGAGGCCCCTGTATGGAAATTATTTTTGCGTAGATACGACTAGAAAAAATCGATAATATTGATCTCTATCGTATGGTTCATCGATTTATCCACATCGACGGCAGATCGGCGTTTTACCCAGCGTTCACCATATTGGCGTTTGATATAGAGTGGTCTATTGATGCCACTTACATGCAGCGGCTCCTTCTCGGCCATTATTTTCGCGTCGACGCACCGACAGATGTATAGACGAACGAATTAGCGCTTTTTTAGATATGGTTGGATGCTTGGTCTATATACGCAACACATAGAAACTCACTGGCATGAAATTGAACGTGAAGCGCTTCAAATCTGTGCGGCTGTCGCTATAAAAATGTGTTATTTTCCGTTCGATGACCTATAATTCGGCTAACGAGAAATTTTCCCCCCCCCCCCCGCTCGCTAAATGCCTCTCGACTTGCACCTGGGAAGATCGGTCACTCGCGATTCAGTATAGGGGAAAGCATTCTTAAAGGTGGAAAAGTTATAGAATTCAGAAGGGACCAAGCTGGTGAGCTCCAGAGTGACGTCCATCGTATACTCTGTCCATCCTACATCCTTTATTTCAACTGAAGCAGCGTACAGTCCTCCAATCCTTAAGCTGTGCAAGTCCTCGGCTCCGTTTATACATACTACCGACTCCAAGCGACGCGATGGCATGTATGGTAGCCAATATTGATTGATCGCGCCGCTCGATCAATGTGGCCTCAATACGTGGCGTCGCGTCGCTCGGCGTCGAAGTATAAACGGGTCCTTCGAGTATGTCCTTATTCCGAATTTTGGAAGCCGAAATCGCTCGACAGTTCCACAGCGAGGGAGCAGACGCTTTCAACGCCTCAAAAAACAGCAACAGCTGTCGGCGTTTGCTGCACTATGATGTCTTGGTAGCTGCTGCGCTCGTTGTCAGAGGAGGTTATATGATCTCTGCTTAGTCCCGTTGGTAGGCAAGGTGGCAAAACTCAGGAACCTCATCATTAATAGACGTCGCGTGCGATGAAACCATGAGCATTGGCGTGTTAGGGTAATTGGTGGCTCCGCTTATTATACATTTCGTCACGCTTCTTCTGCGTGATATGCTGCTTCACTCGTGCGCATGTGCAAGAAATAAATGAATAACTAAATAAATAATCTTTTTAACCAAGTTAAAAAGATTATTTATTCCGGTAAAGTAAGTAGTAGTAAGTAGTTAAGATTTAGTCAAAGTAAGTACGCTGTGTACAGCAGAAAATTGGAAAGAGCTACCTTTAGATATCACGTTTACTTAGAGAAGAAACTTCTCGGATCCACGGATCGAAACAAATTTTATCGATACGTTAATGCGCGTAGTGGAAACAATTCCACAATCCCCTCTTTGATTGACGAACGCGGCTTCTGTCACTCATCTCCTCAGGACAAAGCCAATTTACTAGCTTCACAGTTCCTAAGACAATTTGGAACGTTCATGAATTCGTACTCGCAACCGTCTCAAAGCCAGGCTCAAGCGGATGTGAGTACAAATTCAGTTCCCGCTCGTAGTGCTTCTCAAATGGAGTCTTCCTTGTGGTTTCATAAGGTGCACATTTATGAAATTCTTTTAAAGTGGCCAAGGTCTAGTTCTCTCTCCCCAGACTTCATTCCGTTGAGTTTTCTCAAAAGGATTCTGCACCACATAGCTTATCCATTAGAGCATATTTTCAATTTTAGTTTCATTACAGCTGAGGTTCCCAGAAGGTGGAAGCATGCGTTCGTCACTCCTATTTCCAAGAAATCTCCTTTAAACGACCCTCGTAACTATCGTCCAATAAGTATCACATCAGTTCTAGCCTGAGCATTTGAAAAAATCGTTAAGAAACATATTCTAAGGCATCTTGAAGCCAATAAGATAATCTCAGATAACCTATTTGGATTTTTACCAGGTAGATCTGTTGAAACTTCAATGCTTACTTCCCTCAATGACTGGACTGAAGGAATGGAAAGTAAGAACCGCGTTGATGTGGTATATTTTGACTTTTCCAAAGCTTTCGATAGAGTCCCGATACCACAATTATTATGCAAAATGAGCATGGTCGGTATTCACCCTACGGTAATTAATTGGACGCGCAACTTCCTTACTGGAAGGACATATCAGGTTAAAGTTGAGGGAGGATTTTCCTCCGTTTTTAATGCGTTTACTGGAGTTCCACAAGGCGGAGTCCTCTCTCCTCTACCCTTCCTTATTTATACATATGAACTTCCAGACACAGTTTCCAGGTTTGGAGTCACATGCAAAATGTATGCAGATGATTTAAAGATTTATAAAATTGTCAAAGAAGACCAAGACTCTATTTGCGTTCAAACAGCTATTGACTACATTTCCAATTGGGCGAATGAGTGGAAACTACCACTTGCACCTGAGAAATCCGGCTGCTTAGTAATTGGTGGCCGAAATGTTGTCTCTCTCCCTGACTACAAACTACAGAATTCAACACTTAGAGTAGTTGACGAGGTTCGTGATCTTGGATTTTTAATACGCAAAAATCTGAATTTTGACGCTCACTACAAATCTTTGGTAAAAATGGCAAATTTTCGCACCTACAACATTTTCAAAGTTTTGAAGAGCAATAATCCTGATCTCCTTCTGCGGGCTTATAAATCATATGTGCGGCCGATAGCTGAATTCGGAACAACTGTGTTCAACCCTCTCAAGAAGAAAGACATTGACATGCTCGAAAGAATTCAGAATAATTTCACTCGCAAAGCAGTAATGAGATGCTTTGGCATGGACTACTCGCAAATCCCAAATGGCCGAGAAAGAAACAGGATGTTGGGATTAAAGTCTCTTGAATGTAGAAGGCAATCATTCGATCTCAAGATGCTTTTAAAGATTCTCACCCAAAAGGTGCACATAAACCTGTGCATATTTTTCCGAGGCCATCTGTCTAGAACAAGGAGAGGTAAGCTTCAGCTATATGTGCCGGTAGCGAGGACCACAGTCAGATCAAAATTCTTGACCTATAGAAGCTTGCGGGAGTTCAACTTATTACTAGCCCAAAACGAGAATCTCTTAGGATTATCTGAGCATTCGCTCGCTTGATTGTTGTCCAGCGTTGCATTGTTATAACCGTTTCCGTTCTCATTTATTGGTGCCTACATAGTCCTCAAGTCTGAGTTATTAATATTTGTGTTGCTTTTTTTGTTTCTTTATTATATACGTGGCTACCACCATGTTGTGAATAAATAAATAAATAAATAAATAAAAAATGACGAATTCCAATTATCCGATTCGGTGTCGCAGCCAGTGTCTAATACCCAGCGAGCAATCGCTTAATGAAGTTAACCTCAGAGTTCCTTTAGAGCTAAACGTAGGAGGACCATCCAGACATTGGCCCCCCGCGACAAACTCGACGCCACCGCAGTAGACGTCCTTGATAGGATGGGATGCGACGGGCGACGGACTCGGCGACCCTATCCCCTTCACGTGAACGAGTCCGCCGGCAGAATCGGGCGCCGGCGCCGGCCAGCGCTCTCGCCCGGCCAGTTTCTCGTGTTGGCAAGGGAACAGCGGTTTTTCCCATGCGTCGTCGCGCCGTCGCCGCAAGCGGCGGCCGCCGCCGCCCCGGCGCCGTCGCGCGATCAATGATCTTCGCGGCGGCGGCGACGTCGACGCCCCGCCCACTGCGCCGTAACATTTCGCGCCATGCGGAGACACGACCAGGCCGATCTGCCGGTCATCATCATCGGTGAGTGCACGGGGTTTCACCTCATCTGAATCCTTCACGAACTTCTCAACTGGACACACCTCGTGCATGCCTTTTATGGGGCTGAAACGCTTGAAAACCCGCTGTTTCCTCGTAAAATTTCACCATTTTCGAATTTCCCGCAGAGTAGTGGCCCGGTTTGGGCCGAAATTCAATCTTAGAGCGGTGAAATGATAACGAAGCTCATGAATATCATGTTGTGTTCCGTTTAAGGTCATTTAGTGTATGGTTTTCGCGTTCAAACTGGCTCTTTTCTTCTCATTTTACTTGAAAAGTTCATGTTTTTCGCACCTAACCCGCACCAGCGCTGTGAAATGTTTCACCATATCGCTTGATAAGCCGCGCTATCAGGGATTTCGGCTGTATTTTCTATGTTAAATTGCTGTAAGTCGTTGATGAATCCGGTCTCAGCTTGCTAAATTCCAGTAACACTAGACAATTCATTTACTGTTCTGTGAAAGTCAGTCAGGATCTGACAAGAACGGAGGCAGCGGACGGTTGACATTTCTTCTACCGTAATCCACGCCCAATATGTGCTTGTGGTGCAGTCACGGACGCCCGGGATGACGTTCGAGTTGACGCCTATATTGCATTTCTGTGGCGATAAACACGCAGTTGTGGTGTGCGAGCCAAATCTGTACGAAGAAAAAAATTTTGCCTGTCAGATAAAGGGGGACCACCTTCCAAGAAACTTTAGTTACACGAACAAGGAAAAACGAGACATGAGGTTAATGAAGACGACAAACAAAGGCGCAAATAGGGTCGGAGGGGGGGGTCAATATGGCCTGCCGCGGCGAGCAGCGACGGCGAGTAGCTATATACAGCGCATGTAAATGCATCTTATCTCCTTGTTTCGATTACCTATCTGTGTCTTATCTGCTTCCCGATTGGGCAGGGGAGGGAACTCCAGGATGTAGGCAATCTTAACACGGGCGCGTCACTCGAGCAACACCCTAGAGTCCCTTCCCTTGCCCAAATCTGTGCTCTCCTCCGCTGAGGCGATTGACTGATGTGAATTCCGTAGGAAACCGTATTATTCTAGGTCAGTAGAATAAGCATGTTTCGGAGCACGAAATGTTTCTGACTAGTGTTTCGTGCGGTTTCAATTTCATTGCAAAGAAATCAGTATCAAAAAAGGCTTTATTAATCCATTTGCATCTACTAACACAGAGTGGCAACGACATCGCAACACTCTGCGATGGGTAGCCGTGAAGACTACGAAACGATTGAAATGTCAGGCGTAAAATGAGCGTTTCCACCTACCATCCTTATTGGCGCAGAAGACATAACAAAAGTGTAGTGTGCGTCCCTAGGTCCATATGTTGTTACTTGATACCTTTCCATAATCTGCGACCTGGCCTCTCAAGCTTACTCTTCAGAAGCTTTTTCCCGGAAAGAATCCAATATTTGACGCTAACGTATCATCTCGGGCGTCCGTGACTGCACCGCAAGCAAATATTGCGCGTGGATTACGGTAGAAGAAATGTCAACCGTCCGCTGCCTCCGTACTTGTCAGGATCTGTTGCCATCGTACCGCGGTATCTGATTGGGGTACGATTAGTACTAGTACTTACGTACGGCAATGCACCAGCCCTAGGCCACACCATCTTAATTTTGCATGATTTCATCTATTTCACTCATCTCATTAGCTGCAAATGTGCTCTCTCATATTCGAATGACTCTGCAAAACAGGTCTATTGGTATTTAGACGCCGGGCAAGGCACAAATGTCTGCAATTGCACATCTACTCCTTACCAGACGTCTACGGATACTGTAGGCATCGGAAACGTCCGAAGGAAGGCCCACAAAAGTATTAAAATTTCTGCTGCAGCCATATTAGTGTGGAAAAATACACCCAAACAACAGTCATGGAATGTGATGAATATCCGCGGGTATAATAGGGGTCTGTGGTTAACCCCTTACGAACCGTGTGATTGTGGCTTGATTGTGGCCACAGATCCTTACTATCTCCTCGGATATTCACCGCATTCCATGATACTATTGTTTGGGGTATTTTTCCACACTAATATGGCTGCTGTAAGACTTTTTCCACTTTGGTGGACCCTCCTTCGGACGTTTCCGATGCCTACAGAATCCGTAGACGTCTGGTAAGGAGCACATGTGCAATTGCAGACACTTGCGTTGTCCGGCGTCTAAATACCAATAAACCTCTTTTGAAGAGTTATTCGAATATGAGAGCACATTTGCTGACAAAGGGATGTGTGATATAGATAAAATCATGCAAAATTAAGATGCTTTGGCTTAGAACAGGTCCATTGAGGTCCACGAAGAGGAAATTACCTCGTTGAGTCCGTGTACAACTATGAAGTTCATTCTTATGCTTCTTCGTAGGAATTCGAAACATCCCTTGATGAGAGTAGGGAGTAGTTTTCTGTGTGAAATTCCCTGTTGGGATTCATGGCAATATTCCTTTGTTCTAACGTTCCTGATGCATACAGTATCCGCAGGCGTCAGGTGAGGAGCATATGTGCAATTGCAGCCACGCACCTTATCCTACCTTTGAACACCTACAGGTCTGTTTTGAAAGCTCAACGGAGTATAAAGGCACATTTACTGCCAAGCGGATGGATTAGATGAAGCCAAGCAATACGAGTATTACTGTAGCATAAGGAATTCATGTACCGCGAAACGTGAAAGTTGCGAATTTCACGCATTTCTGCACACATTGAAACTAACCCTCCTAATGAGGAGAGCATAAGCGTTCTGTAGTTTACAACTAGAGTCTTCTGTGTAGGTTCGCTTTTGTATTGTTGTTGTTTGTTTGAAATTTGGAAGAATTTTGAAATTTTGTCGTAATACATGGCCCAAATTCAGGCTAGTTCTTTCGTCACCTTCTTTTTAGTGATTGTTCTCCTTCATTTTTACCACTATTCTAACACTTTCCGGCTCTGATGTTCGTACTCGCAACAGGGCCATTCTGATGCCTTTCTTGTGCATGAAACACAAACGTGAATCAGATGCTCTGCGCCTTCATCGCTGGGCGTCACCACATTTCTTCGAAAATGTGCAATGTTGCGTATTGTTGCAGTGTGACGTCACCAAAGACGTTGACTGAGACGCGTTTTTGCACTTATTCCCTACCCCCGCCCAATTAGGAGAGCACAGAGAGGTCCGTATCGCAAAATTTTGTGACTGGTGCAATATTAACTGCAACGGATGGTCACATTCTTCCAAATTTTTGATATTTGATCTCTTTGGTTCAAGCGATTGGTCTCCAATCCAGGCATAAGTTGGGCTCAAGCGGTCCCGCAGCGATTGCCTGAATCTGCCGCGGGAAAATCGTTCGTGCTTTTTCTAGTGTGTGTTTAATGACGAGTTGGGTTACGGATGCCCTTTTCCTATTATTGCATTAGATTTCCTCTCAAGGCGTTAGATTTCCATCCTTTCCAAGCTTGGAACTATATCAGATGCCTTCGGTGTCTGTTTACCAGTTGGGTAATTGCTGACATTCTCAACTTTCAACCTCGTCTCTGTCTATATTTCCGTCATCCTATTTGGAAGTACTCTGAAAGTCAACCGCATAGCTCTGCTCTGACCGTTAATAAAGGACATGCGACCATCCTGCTGTTCGAGAACGGCGGTAAATTTGAAGAAAAGGTCCCTAACCTAGTTTATTAGTGGACAGTATACTGCAGCTCTGCTGCCCAGGGAGCCGCCGCCGTGTCTGTGTTTGATCAGGAGCCGGAATCGTCAATGATTAAACCCGCGGTGTAAGGGAGAAGAAGCGAACCACGAGAATTGTCGAGTGTCCCCACCCAGCAGTATACCCGCGAATGGGTAAGGTAGTCGATGAATGACACGTCGTGGGTATCCTGCAAAGTTCACCTTGAATCTCGACAGTGGGCGATGTCCACTTATTCGCTGGAAAGCTGAACTCTCACCCAAGATTGTTACAAACCTTACTGACCTTTGTTTCAACGTTTTCACCTTCTTGGTTTAATTACCCAAGTTTGAGGCTGAAGAGAGTCAACACGCCGAAGCGTCAGTTAATCTTGGATCTGAGTGATCTGAGTTCAACTTTCTAGTGAACAAGTGGACCTTGCTCAATACCGAGATTCACCGGACTTGGTAGCATACCCACGATGTGTGTTTCAACTCATACTTTACCCATTCATTCGCGAGTGTATTGTAGGTGGAGAGTACTCCACTATCCTCTGGGTATCTCTGCATACTCACGACCTATCCCTTTCCTTACCTTTACCTCGAGGTTGATGAATGCGGTCTCTGCTTTTCTAGTGATGCCCGCCCCCAACTAGGTGGGGGGGGGGTCATCTAATGACAAATACGGTAGTAGTACGGTACAGCCGGCTTCACAGCTCAAAGCGCGGTATTTTGCACTTTCACGACTCGGCGTCGAGGAGAGGTCGGAAAAACTTTTTTCGCCATCACCTGGCCTAAAGAGGAATCTGCCATCCGTTCTCGAAGTTTCGCCTGATCACGGTAGGTTACTGTAGGCGCGGTGAGTAAGGCTGTCGGGACTACGATCACCGACTTCCCCAAACTTCGTCTATAGGGCTATATGAAGTGCTGATCACGAATCGGTCATTTTACTGAATGGGCAAATGCGGTAGTGGCACAGCGCCCAAGCGGTCCCGCAGCGATCGCCTCATAGAGTGCGAAGAGTTTACGGTAAACTCTTCGATGCCTCGATAGGCTTAATCGCAGCTCAACAATATGGGCATCATAGCGCTTCGGGCACAGTACCGCAGCTATTGTGTAAAGATAAGAGTCTTCTTCCGATATTCCATGCACATCCAGAAACTCATTCTGTGGCATTTTTTTGCCCGTATCTACCGTATCCTACGGTAAACGGCCGAATTTTCTAAATCGGTTGTCAGATTCGTGACCAGTGCCTGTAATGTCCACTCAATATCTGACATCCCATTTTGAAATTTCGGCCAATTACGGTTGATATGGGCGAAGAAACTTCTGAATGAGTTTCTGGATGTACATTGGATATTTGAAGAAGATCTTACCTTCACGTAATAGTTGTGGTTCAGTGTCAGAAGCGTCACGATGCTTATAGTGCTGACTTGCGACTAATATCGAGGCATCGAAGAGTTTACCGTAAGGTTTTCGCACTCTATGAGGCGATCGCTGCGGGACCGCTTGAGCGCTGTGCCACTACCGCATTTGCCCGTTCAGTAAAGTGACCGATTCGTGATCAGCACTCCAAATAGCCTCCATAGACGAAGTTTAGGCGAGGTCAGTGGTCATGGTCCCGACAGCCTTACCCACCCGCGCCTATAGTAACCTACCTCAATAGGGCGAAATTTCCAAAACGGATGGCAGATTCGTGATCAGCACCCCCGATAATCTCCTTGGACAAGGTCTGGGCGAAAAAAGCTTTTTCGACCTCTACTCGACCTCTGGAGTCGTGGAAGTACAAAACACTGCCCTTTGAGCTGTGAATTCAGTTGTATTTATAGCTGTTGTCGTGTTCTTTCCTGTTCAAACCCGTCTCCCGACAGGTTATGAGGTTATGTCAACAGTGCTGGCGTGCATGCCGCCCGTTGACCTTGAAAATCAGGCGATCGGTTCCTGAAGCGATTGTAGAGGATACGGTACTCTCTGTGTGCGTTTAGGATCGGGTCTTTATTTCTCGTTCCATTTCGAAAGGTGGTGATCTTTGTTTTCGGCTGGAGACGTAATATGAGATGTGGAATGAAATGCGACACGCGAGCACCTGCTTAGTGGGTTTCACATCGATCTGGTTGCGGCTTTTAATTTAACAGTTTTTCATGTTGGTTGTCTCTGTATGGCTTCTAGACCTATTTAACGCTTCTTTCTCCTGGTCCCAAGAACTAAACGGGTCTGTGAATGCTATACTCCGCGTGATTTCTCACTTTTCTTCATTTTCTTGCTTTTAAGCTTCACAATCTTTGTTGGAGCGATTGTCCTTTAACTCCGTCCTGTTTACGTTGTGTCATTTGAAAAATGCTTGTTCCCATGCCATAGAACCGGAAGAACAGGATGTTCACTTGGTGGAAAGAGCAGCATCAACGCCTGAAACTGGATGCACTTTTCTATGGAGTTCCCGTTATAGTGTAACTTAAGTTGTTGCTCTTTAATGGACGCAGGGGATATGAAAGATGATGTGTACAGGTTCACCGACCCCGGAGCGTAGCAGAATTGGTTCTACTGAGCAGGATGCGAACCATTTCCTTGCTGGTGTTTTCCTAGTTGGGTGGTACAACCTGAATGTGTGCAATATTGCGTCAGTCTGCCAACTTCACATTAGGGCTGTTTAAAGCGATGGATATTTGCGCGCACTGAGCTAAATCTGATCTAAAGCTGAAGAAGATCGTCTAGAATAGTTATTGTAGATCATTGCTCAGGAATCTGTGAAAAACGATGAAAAAAACATGGAGAAATCCGAATTTCGGAGGAAGGCGTGCGAGATTGCGTAAAGTGGTGATATTGCGTAATATTGCACACATTAACCCAACATTAAATGGGCCTCTGCTTATAGAATCTGATTTCTTTTTTTCAACTATAAAGCCAATAAAGCTGTCGCTTTTTTTTCCGAAAGCCCTTTAAAATTAAAGAAAATTTCGGACATTGAACCGAACTTAAAGCTGGATAAAATGCTGTAGGAGATCTACAGGGCTGAGGAAAAGTGGCAAACAATGTGATTTTTCGAAAGCAGTAAAGAAAAGAACACAGCATTTTAGAGTGTACATATGTGTGCAAAAATGCGTAAGGCTGCAAACATCATGGGGAACTCGGGAGTATTACAGACAACTAGGCCTGTCCCACCCGACTAGGAAGACACCGGTTTGTTCATTGAAGCTGCCATTCATTCATTCTATTTGGATTATTGGGTAAGCTCTTCAATTCCAACTATTCAGACAATGGACCAGCTAGGTTCTACAAAAGGGGTCCTTAAAATGAAGGAAAATTTGGAAATTGAACAAAGCTTAAGGCTGAAGAAGATGTTCTAGAAGAGCTATCGTAATTAGTGAGCCATAAATATTGAAATTGCCCAAAAAACATGAGCAACACCGAATTTTTTGCGGATGTGTGCAAAAACGCGGGAGGTTGCAGACCCTAGTGAGAATTGCGCAATATTGCACACATCTGTGTTTGTCCCACCCAACTAGGAAGGCTGCCAGAAGCCACTCATTCATTCCGTTTAGATTAGTGGGTAAGCTCTTCAATTCCAACTATTCAGGCAGTGGACCAGCAAGTTCTATACAATAAGTCCTTAAAATGAAGGAAAATTACGGTAATTGAGGAAAACGTCAGGTCGAATAAGCTATTCTAGAAGAACTACCGCAGATAATGAAGCATAAACATTGAAATTGGTCAGAAAACATAAGCAACATCGACTTTTGAGCGTATGTATGCAAAAGTGCGTGATGCTGCAAACGCCACAGAGGAACTGCGCAATATTGCACACGTCTGGGTATGTCCCACCCAACTAGGAAGTCACTGCTCTGCTCATTGAAGCTGCAATTCAGTCATTCTATCTAGGTTAGTGTGTAAGCTCTTCATTTTACTTTTATTTTTCAACGATTCAGGCAATGGACCAGCTGGGCTCTCGCTGTCCGCTTTCCTTTCCGGCGTTCTTCCGTTCTACAACCCGAACAAGCCGCATCCGGATCCGCTGATGAACCAGAAGCTTCTGGAGAATCTCGACCAATCGCTTCTTGATCAGGTGCGTTGCCAACCTTCACTTTTGGACTTTTTCCCTCCTTCCTTCCTTCCGGTCTTGTCGTACTATGCTCACGCGGTTGACCGACGTGGTTGTTTTGCTGGCGAAGTTCTTTGATCGTGCACTCCTAGCCGCTTGCACAAAGTGCAGCAACGTGCAACGCGTGTTGACAGCGAGTTTCCCTCGGTGATTCGACGGCGATTAGTGTTTATAGACGACACGACGCGTCTGGACTGTGTTTGTCCTTCTTGCGAATCGATGAGATCCATCGTCTGGTCCCATGAACCGGTCGGTTCGCGACGCAGGCAGTGATCTTCATGGAGATTTCGTTAGAGCGAGACGTTTCGCTGGATTGATCTGTGGATTGTATCACTTGGCTGGGGTTGTAGACAGCGCTCGTAATTGGGAAAAACTCGTTTTATCGTAGGGTTGAAGATTTGAACATTTGGCACTATTGTACTTTCGGGACTCCAGAGATCGTGGAGACGTCGGAAAATTTTTTTGCCGAAATCTCACTGATCATGAATCTGACATCCGTTTTCTGACATCCGCTGGACTACGGTAGGTTACGGTAGGTACCGGTGACTAAGATTGTCGAGGTCATAATCACCGATTTCGCCCAAACTTCACCTAGGGAGGTTGTTTGGGGTGCGCATCACGAATCTGACATTCGTTTTTGAAATTTCCGCTGGTTACGGTAGGTTACTGTAGGTACCGGTGACTAATCGTAAGGCTGTCTAGGTCATAACATCGGTTTTTGAAGTTCCAGCCGATTACGGTAGCCGATCGTGGAGAGGTCGGAAAAAAATTTCGCCCAAACCTCGCTGATCATGAATCTGACATCCGTCTCTCGTTTTACGCTGGACTGCGGTAAGTTACGGTAGGTACCGGTGACTAATCGTAAGTTTGTCGAGGTCATAATCACCGATTTCGCCCGAACTTCATCTAGGGGGTTGTTTGGGGTGCTGATCACGAATCTGACATTCGTTTTTGAAATTTCCGCTGAGTACGGTAGGTTACTGTAGGTACCGGTGACTAAGGCTGTCGAGGTCATAACATCGGTTTTCGAAATTTCGACCGATTACGGTAGGTTACGGTAGAACAATACTTCCGCGATGTTTGCTGCGAGTATTTCCGAAGAAATACCCCGATTCTTGGAGGGTTTGGAGTCACGGTTGAACTGGATGAAACTTGTCTGAGCAGGAAGTACAATAGAGGGTACTGGGCGCTGGGTGTGCCGGCACCAGTGGCTATTCGGAATACACGAACGGTGAAGTGGCAGATCGTTCCTGAGGTTTGTGCGCAGAACGGACGCGAATCCCTTAGAAGCTGATTAGATGCCGCCTACGGTGCATATTAAGATACTTGTTCAAATATTCTCAAGCGTTCCTTACTGGGCGAAATCGGTTACCATATCTTAGTCACCGTTACCTACCGTAACCTACTGTATTCCAGCGTAAAGCGAAAACGGATGTCAGATGCGTGATCAGCGCTCCAAATAACCCCCATAGGCGAAGTTTGGGCGAAATCGGTGATCATGACCTCGACACCCTTAGTCACCGGTACCTACCGTAACCTACCGTAATCGGCCGAGATTTCAAAAAGGGATGTCAAATTCGTGATCCGCACCCCAAATAACCTCCCTAGGCGAAGTTTGGGCGGAAAATTTTCTTCCCTACCTCTCCTCGACCTCTTAGTCCCGAAAGTACAATAGTGCCGAACATTTATTAGTCCCGCCTATGGCCTTTAGAAGTCTAGAATTCCCACCTACAACTGTATTTGGCTAACACGGACCGGTAGAGCTAATCTGCTCATGAAAGAGAGTTGGCTGCGAACCTTGCGTATTTGTTTCCAGTTACTTTGTTCCTTTCATCTTTTTCGGTGAGCAAAATCAGGATCTGTCCTAGTCAGGGGGGGGGGGGGGTCCACAGAATTAAAAATTATGTAACAATTTCACTTGAGACCTACCAATCGGCTCCTAGATAACAGGATAGGCCCGAAAAGAATCAAGAAATGAGCAGCCAAACAAAAAATCGCCGCGGTTTGACAACCGTCTTGGCGGGCAAAGAGCGACGCAATGGAGGCATGCCGGATGCTGACCACTGCCTGACATGTTATAACCAGGATCTAACATGGTGAGGAGGGCACATAGCTTTGCCTGCTTATAACCGCGGCGAAAACAAATGTAATTTTTTGTTTTTTTTTCTTTGTGAACTTTTCTAGTTTAGGTCCTATCTTGTTCTGTAAGAGTCGCACGGTAAGTCTCAAGTCAATTTGTTGCATTATTTTAATTCTGTGGACCCCACCCCCCCCCCCCCCCGACTAGGCTAGATCCCAAAATCATTCTGAAACTGCTTCTTCGCCCTGAAATCAAAACATTCTCCATGGACATCCTCCAAATCACGATGTTTTTTGTTGACATTTTTTAGTATACTTCACGAATTGTTTATTTTTCGCGTGATTTTCATGTATAAATAAATAAATAAATAAATAAATAAGCGTCCATTAATCAAACCCATGCACTTTTTAGGAAGGATGAAATAGTTTTTCGTCCAAGAAAAATTTAGTGTGACTTTCGTGTGAAATTTCTCATCTCACATGCCCCAATAGGTGGACAGTCCGTTTGAAATTTTATAAAATTTCCACTTTTAAGAAAAAATAATAGTTTAAAATTGTTCTAAAGTGCAGTAGCACAGCAGTTGTGTAGTGCTGAAGGAGAAGACTGCGCCACCGTCCAGATCTTCGCGATCTTTATTTTGTTGATTGCAAAAATTCTGTTTGCTCGAAGCTATAGACACCCACACACCAGGTGAATTTTAAAAGTAATTTGTCAAGGAAAGCCATACTAATTGCTCCTGAACAAAAAAATTATTCGAAACGTCTCGGGGAGTCGCTGTTCAATTTGAAAGATGTTGTTTGATTAAAAGGTATCCATATTGGTTTGAAAAGTTCCAATTTGATTTTAAAAAATGACGGGGGGCGGGCAAATAACTACA
The DNA here is from genome assembly GCA_947396885.1 of Heligmosomoides polygyrus polygyrus. Classification (NCBI taxonomy): domain Eukaryota; kingdom Metazoa; phylum Nematoda; class Chromadorea; order Rhabditida; family Heligmosomidae; genus Heligmosomoides; species Heligmosomoides polygyrus. The sequence goes on from OX377201.1 coordinate 108,568,497, forward strand.
ATTTATGCAACAGATTGACCTGGGATTCACGGAGCGGGTTCTAGAGGACAAAATATAGCCTAAGCTGACAAATTTCACAAATAAAAATTACATCAAAAACAAATTTCACCACGGTTGTAAACACACAAACTTTTGTGTACCCCTCATTATGATGGATCCGGGTTATAACATGTTGGGCGCAGTCAGCTGTATTTGAATATGCTTTGCCCGCCGGGACTTCTTCACAACCGCGGTGGTTTTTTGTGTTTTCGTTAGTTTGTTGTTGTTGTTGTTTTTTTTTTTTTTTGGGGGGGGGTACTTGTTCGTTTTCTTGGAGCGCCTCAGTGAATCCCAAGTCAATTTGTTGTATAAAATTTGGTTTTATGCTCTCACCCCTCCCGCCCCCCCCCCCTCCCCCGACTAGGTGAGATCCTATAAACAATCTTTTATATCGCAGGATGAGCCGACAGTCGATATTGACATAGGCTTCGGTAAGCCAAAGGTTTCTGGGACCTATCCTACTCCTAAAAAGTATTATATGTAACAAATCCACTTGAGACTCACCGAGCGGCCTCTACAGAACAATTGGGACCTAAACAGGAAAAGTCACAAAGAAAAAAACGAAAAAATTGCATTTGTTGCGGTTGTAAGCAGGCAAAGTTGTGTGTCCTCCTCACCATGTTAGATCCTGGTTATGACATGTTAGGCTGCGATCAGCACGCAGCATGCGGCTTCATGCGATCTCCTCACCATGTTAGATCCTGGTTATAACATGTCAGACGGCAGTCAGCACGCAGCATGCCTCTATTCCGTCACTCTTTACCCGCCGAGACGCTTCCGCGGCGATTTTTTATTTTTTGTTTTGTTTATTCGTTCGTTTTTGGTTTCTTTTAGGTTCCAACTCCTTCTCTAAAAGCCGCTCGGTAAATCTCAATTCATTTTGTTACCTACTTTTTAGTTATATGCCTCCCCCGGACTAGGATAGATCCGGTTACTGTTAGGCTAATGGTCAATGGAATTATTTTTAAACGGAATTCGTTCTCCTTAGCGGATCGTATGACGGCGTTTGCTGCTCTACGGGTGGTTATAAGCGCTGGTTGATCGAAACGAAGGCCCACTGGTGGTACGTATGGACAAAATGATCCAGGTGGTGTAGTGGATACGAAATGTTACGCTGCAAAACATGAAATACAGCTCTGAGTCTCTTGATCCGAAGTTTTGACTCTAGCTTGTGATCCTTGTGATACGTAAGGGTATCTGTCGGAGCAGCTTCCTTGTGCGAAAATGATGGCAGAAGTATGGTCTGTAGCAGCTAGCTGCCTCATTTGAGTTCTATTTTTATTCTATTTTATCAATTTTAGATTTGTAAGGCTGTATTTTTTGCTATTTTTACATGTTATTTCTTCAAATTGTGCAGTATGGCCTGGATAGACACTTGTCAAATAGGCGAATCTCCCCTGGCTCAGCTTGTTCTATCCCTGTTCACTCATTTTTCCTGCCGTAACCGTTCTTTTCCAAGCGGTTTGTCGCAATTTTTGTGGACCTCTTAATGTTCCCCCGAATTTACTCATGTCTGCGCTCGGTAACGGTTTTCTCGTGGGATTCGCCTTTAAAAGTGTGGGGTGTAAGGTCTGGGTTTCTATTCGTGTCGTTCAATCTTTTTCCGACGGGTGTCTGTCGAACTTCCGGTGGCTGCTGTTGCAGCGACAGGGTGTGCTGCGCTGTGTAATACACGTGAACTTCCGATCATCCTTCTCGATTGCGTCAAAAAACAAAATTTCCGGTGAGATTCGCCAATGACTTACAGCAATTTGACAGAGAAAATGCCGCCGAAATCCCTGATAGCGTGGCTTACCAAGCCATATGGTGAAACATTTGGCCGCGCTATCAAGGATTTCGGCTGTATTTTCTCTGTTAAATTGCTGTAAGTCGTTGATGAATCCGGCCCAGATGTGAGCGAAGAGCGCGTGATGACCATGCGCTGCACACGAGAATTCGGCAAGTCCTTCGAGAAGTTGGCTATGTTGGCTCACCGCTTGCCGACTCGACGACTCGCTGTGCAAACAGCTCACGACAACTTTTCCGCGAGAAAATTGTCAAGGAAGGAAAGCATCGTCGGTAATGCGTATCCTCGAGAATTTTCTCGCGTAGAACTTAAGGAATTTAAGGAGTAAAAAGAGAAAGAAAAGCAGAGGAAATAGAATCGTCTTGTGACGATTCTGTTCTGGAGCCGGATTCATCAACGATTTACAGCAATTTAACACAGAAAACACAGCTGAAATCCCTATAGCGCGGCTCATCAAGCGATATGGTGAAACATTTCGCCGCGCTATCAGGGATTTCGGCTGACAATCTATAGATGAGATTATTCAGCTGTTGACCAAGATTGTCATCAACGTTATTACGGCTGACGTTTCGGCGTCGTCGCCTTCCTCAGAACCTGGAAAAGTTGGAGACACTTGTGGAACTGTTTCCCCAAACGCATTTCTTACTACAGAGTACCCTTCCTAAGGAACATAGAGGCAGGATTCGATATCCGAGACACAACTAACCTTCGAAATGGATGACGTTGGACGACCAGACACCCGGATTGTCTTTCCAGCTACGGGTGTCTGGTGGTCCAACGTCATCCACCTCGAAGGTTAGTTGTATCTCGGATATCGGATCCTGCCTCTATGTTCCTTAGGAAGGGTACTATGGAGTAAGAAATGGTGTCTGGGGAACAGTTCCACAAGCGTCTTCGACTTTTCCAGGTTCTGATGAAGGCGACGACGCCGGAACGTCAGCCGTAATAAAGTTGATGACAACCTTGGTCAACAGCTGGACAATCTCGTCTATAGATTGACAGCCGAAATCTCTGATAGCGCAGCGAAATGATTCACCATATGGCTTGATAAGCCGCGCTATCACGGATTTTGACTGTATTTTCTCTGTTAAATTGCTGTAAGTCGTTGATGAATCCGGCCCCAGGTATCCTAAAGGAGTCTGTGTGATATGTGGGCCTCCTTCTGGCCTCAGTGAAAGATGTGGGTGACCGTCCTTTGTGTACCCGTCACATGTGATTCAATCGTGTCCTATTCAGTGTAATGCGCTACTCAACGAAAAACACTGGAATGTTATGCACCGGCGCGAAAATGATGACAATTTGCGGCGAGCGGTGATGACTAAAGGTGCCGCACGCGCATTCGGATGATATTGCCGGCGCCTTGGTCTCTGCTCGTGCACTCACCCTTCATCAGCCGAGATGATTGAGGCCTTCGATGTCGCCGTTTGGTGTGTGTGCGTGCATGTCTCTAGGCGACGTCTCTTCGCTAGCCACCCAGTGGGAGCAAAATGATGACAATTCCGCGCATGCTCTCGCGGGGAAAAAGCGAACGCGCGAAAAACCCGCGATAACGCCACGTTGCGAAAGTCGGGTTTTATCATCACGGAAGGCGGAAGGACATCGCTGACAGATAGGCGAGGGACCGGAGATGTGCAGGTTTTCGTGGATGACGGTACTTGTTCATGAAGAATGGCTACTCTGCGATGTCGTAGTTGGGTAAGGCCACTGATTTGGTGCAGTTTTGCGTGCCGAAATTGCAGAAATCAGACGAGTGCTTTGTAGCGAAAACTCACTAGCCTATTCAACGAAAGACAGCGTTATGAATGACCGAGAGGTTCCAACGGCAGTGCTCCAGAAAAGATGAAGTGAAAAATAATTTTTTAAAATAAAATTTCAAGCAGTGTGTTCACATATTGGAACAGATGAACTAAAAATTTCAAACAAAGTCATACTAAGTTTGCCTTGAACAAAAATTATTCTAACCTTCTCAGAGAGTCTAGTATGATCTGGAACACACTAGCATTGATTTGTAAGATGCGCAGTACAATTTGAAAAACTTTTGCCTAGAAGAGTGTCCACTTCGATTCGAAGTGTCCAGTTTGGTTACTTCAAAAGGTTTTTTCACCCTTCCTAAGCCTAGGCCTAAGAGATGTGTTCAGTTTGGCTTGAAAATGGTATACATCTCTTAGGCTTAGGCTTAGGAAGGGTAAAGTAACCTATTGATGTAACCAAACTGGACACTTCGAATCGAAATGGACACTCTTTTAAGCAAAAGTTTTTCAAATTGTACTGAGCATCTTACAAATCAATGCGAGTGTGTTCCAGATTAAACTAGACTCTCTGAGAAGGTTAGAATATTGGTTTGTTCATGGCAAACTTATATGAGTTTGTTTGAATTTTTTTAGTTCACCTGCCCCAATATGTGAACACACTGCTTGAAATTTTATTTAAAAAATTCATGAAAGACAATGTGTAGTGCTTATTCTAAAGTGCAGAATTGTTTAATGTGCAAAAAGAAGAGATTGCGCCATGTACTGGTTTGGACCGTCGCGATTTTCGTTTCATGTATAGTGCAGATGCTGCACACATAGTGGAACAGATAAAAGAAGATATATGATCTCTACAAAGATTTCACTTTTGCTTTTATCTACTCAAGGGCAGATAAAAATTCTCTTTAAAAACCTGTTGACACCGTATTAATCAAAATCTATAAATATTTTTGTTCTATCGCCAGCAAGAGCGAAACTTTCGAAATTAGAATTTTCGCTGGCAATCAAAGAAAAATCGCGAGATACTGGACGGTTGCATGGCGCAGTTTCTTCCTTTAGCACCAAAAAATTTCCGCTTGCCTACGCTATGATATGCTTTAAACCATCATTCTCCATGAAAGATAAAAATTTTATAAAATTTGAAAGTCTCTTCATTTATTGGGAAACGTGAAATAAAAAATTTGAGAGAACGAAATACCGAATTTTAATTAAGCGAGAATTATTTTATTCCTCTCTGATAATCTCTAGTTTAATCCATAAGGCGCTTGTTTTAATTTAGAAGGTGTTCACTTTGATTTGAAAAGTCTCCAGTTTGGTTCAAAAAACTGTCCAATTTGATGTGAATATGTTATACAACACTTGGGCCCTTTAAATCTACCGTTGAGGTGCTCCTGGGTTCAGATTTATCAGCCGCTTACCGCCCTCTAACGTCGAAATTACCGCCAAACCCCCTGATATGACATTCATCAGCATCGGTATTTGGCGGTATTTTCACCGTTAGAGGTTCGGTTGATGAGTCTGGCCCCTGGAGAGCGGTGAAATTGTGCGAGTCTAGCAATGCGGGGCTAGCCTCTATTTGACTCAAATGCCGCCAGTGCGGCATGCATGCATTAGATATGAGTGCATGAATGCAGCGAGTGATCGAGACGAGAAGGAGGAAGAACAGCCCAGATGAGGTGTGAGCGGTTTTTCGTGGCTTTCTTGTGTGAGCGTTTTCAATTTTTTCCTTTTCCGCACGCGTAATTCAAATATTTCCTTCAGAATTTGGATGAAAGCATTGAGTATTGCGCAAAAATGTGGAAGCCACAAAAAATTGTACCGACTTTGGAGAGGTCCCACCCAACTAGGAATCCACCGAATACGCTTGATTGAATATGTGAAATCGAACTGGGATGGAGTCGCGGCTGCCTGCTGTAACCTTGGAGGTCCCCTGGTCGGTGGTTATCAGCAGGGATGTGCGGAAATTTTTCTGGAAAAAGCGGAAGACGAAAGACGGAACGGAAACGCTCAAAATTGGCCGGAAACCGGAAAAGGAAAGCGGAAACGGAAATGACACATATTCGCCATTTTTTCAGAAGTGCATCTGAAACGGCGTCAGAAGCGGCTTCCATTGCGCCTTTATTGCTCAGAACTTTGCGAGCAGCAGAATCTTCTACAGATTAGTGCACATTCTCATCATAACATAGCATAACGAAGCATGAATTCATAATATTGTTATGATAACCTTTTAGCTATGGCTAGAGCAATAAGCGAAAACAAATTTAGGGTCTTATCTTACTATTGCAGTCTCTCTGCTGTTTCCATAGCTAGTTCCTGCGACTAGTTTTTCGCTGACTTTTTTGATGCTGCAATTTTCTGAACCTTAACTGAATTAACCAGTTGAGGCTACTTACAGACCCGCATTAAAAAACTGACTCGGGTGAACTCTAAAACTGGAGTAGCCACCTAGATCATATTCCGACCAGGAAAGAGATTCGTCCCAACATTTTTGGAAACCTGTGGCATCATGGACGACAAGGTGACTGCAAAGATATCTGCATACCCAACATTAGCAGTTACATTACAGTCACCGAAACTAGTACTCAGAATTTAGTCTGGGATCTAACAATAAGATGATAACTGGATGACTGATTAGTCATGATGGGTCCACTCTTCCACAGGAATATTCCATATGTGCCAGCCCGGAACTCCCACGCCTAAGATGACACAGCTGGACAGTTCCTAGATGGTTCTCGAAGCAATAGTTTTGTGTCAGAATTCAACAAATCACCCTAGTCAATCAAAATAACTTCTCCTGGTAGATAGTCGTGATGATTCATTAAAAAATACATTGCATAACTTCATATGGATAAATATAACACCTGACGAAATTAAAGGATGAAATTTACACCTTCAACCAGGAACACTGATGTAATCTTGGGGCAGACAACCGCATGGCACTACCTCTACTGAACCCTTTGTTTCATGACACTGAGCTATATGCTTACAAAGTTTTTGTAGCTGTTTATAACTAATGGATCAAGAATTTTATGATCATTCAAATGTTGAGTACACTTTCGTAGCACACAATGCACACATAACCATTGCTGGCCCATTAGTTGTGCCCTGCACTCAGCCGTTCCCATTTTTGAGTACTTTTTTGGTAGTCCAACTATAATTCCAAGAAAATTAATACTAGAGTTGTCTGACAGTATTTATCTCACAATTATATGAAGAAGAACCCGTTTTAATTGATAAGCTGATTGTGTTCAATGTCCATTTCCGTTTCCGCCTTCCGGTCCAAAAACAGACGGAACACGGAACGGAACGGAACACCCAAAAATGGCCGGAAACCGGAATTCGGAACGCGGAAACGGAAATTCCGCACATCCCTAGTTATCAGCATCTTCTCGAATCCTCTGCTCGCCTTCCTCTTTTGTAGAATGCCACGCGAATTTCGACCTTGTGGACCTTGCGCGATGACGGTGTGTTGATCCTCGAACTTGGGTAATTAAACCTTTATCTCGTAATTTTATTTATTTATTTACTTATTTATACGTGTATGACAACACGCGACGAAATAAACACCAGCAAGACAACACATTGATAATAAACACAAAAATACAAGAAACGGCGAATTAGCGAGTCTTAAGATAACTACCAACGAGCTTTTTATATTGGTTAAACGAAGATGGCAAAGTATGTTTTTTGGTAAACATCAACAATTCAGAACCGGCCCTTTGAGTAAAAAAGGAGGTACGAAAACAACTTTTGGCCGTAGAATAGTGAATTTTAGATCTACAGCCCTAGTGGTAGAATGATGGACTGTGTAAAGTTCAGTAAGTGGAAGTGCAACTTTTCCAGTCATCATCTTAAAAATCATAATTAGATCGTTTCGCTTCCTACGAATAGCAAGTGATTCCAGCTCGAATATTTTATTACGATCAGGCGCTGATGGAATGGAGGTGTAGTCATAGCCATTTAAGCGTAACCATAGCTTTCTAGTGTAGCTATTCAGAACGGATTCTAGACTCTGTATGCAGCGCTCAAGGTGAGGACTGAACATAGTGGTGCCATACTCCAATATTGGGCGAACATATGATTTGTATGCAAGAAGCAAGTCAGTTTTTGAATTTGTAGACAACGCTCTAAAAATGTTGTAAGTAACTCTTTCAGCTTTCTTTGCAATCGTCTCGCAATGCTCGGAAAAACTAAGTTTTTTGTTAAGATGAAGCTCAGATCGCGCAGACTGTTTTCGCTGAGTAGGTTGCAACCACCAAGGCTGTAAATGTGTTTAACCGAATTTGAATTGCCTAGATGAAAAACCCAAGTTTTTTGAGCTGAGATAGGTAATTTCCACCTGTCCGACCAATCGGCAACATCTGAAACTGCACAATGGAGGGCAAAGTGATCCTCTTCACTGGTAATATTCCTGTATACTTTTATAAAAATCGGAAGTGTAGATGATGAAAAGAATCGGTGACAATACACCCCCTGAATTTTTATTTTACATATACATATAAGCGACCGATTAACAAGATGCAGTAGATGGACAAAGTATTTTCGACGGCCAAAAGCTATTTGACAAGTAAAGCTAATTCGCAGGCAATGTAAGGCATTTTGGACAGGCAAAAGAAGAGATCAGGCTGGAATTTAAACATGTAAGAAATCGGAGCCAGCAATTATGCGAGAGGCCACTCGGGAGGCGGCCGTACAGGCGAATGGTTTACTTTGTTTGCGCTACAGTAAGGGCGGACGAGAAAAGTTACATGACCAAGATAGAAAAAGCCTGGGAGTTTCGGCTACAGGGAGGGTAGGACGAGGTGTGCTAAGTGATCAACATAGAAAGAGCATGGGAGCGGCGTCAAGAGTCTCAATACGGCCTGTTGCATCTGCACAATAAAACGTGGATCTTGCTTGGCTGTTTGAAGTTCTCAGCAAGGCTGCTTTGATCATTGTCCACTGGTCCTTCTGTTTCTCTCCGACGCAGTAATATCCAATCTGAGTAAATACTAACTTTGACACTTTGGTGGTCCTTTTATCGGCTGGAGGTCTTCTCAGCGGGACCACAACTCTTCCAGACCGCTCGATCTCTGGCTGCTTGCATACAGTGAGGCAGACGCCGCTCTCTGAAAGATCTTGAGAACGAGTCTCTCCATCGCGTGGCGGTCGTCCCAGAGGTCTCTTATGGTCTCTTGGGAGCCATTCTGTGACACGGAGACTCCATCTATCGTCCTTTCGTCGAAACAGGTGTCCGGCTCAGCCATATTTGGACTTCTTCATGTACTGCAGCGGGTCTGCTAATTGCGACTTCTCCCGTAGCTCCGAGCCCATTGCTGACGAAGGCTTGTCCTCAGAAGACATCTCTCCAGTGCACGATGCGTAGTTTGCATCGCTCTGGCGATTGTCTTGTTGTCGGGCCAGGTTTCACTCGCGTAACACATCGCAGGCAGTACAGAGGCATTGAATATCGAGGCCCTGAGGCCGGGATCCTTGACCTGATCGGTGACTTCGCGAATCGAACTGAAGGCTGCCCATACTGCGCGTCTCCTGCGAGCGATTTCAGGGGCGAGATCGTTATCCACGTTCATCTCTCTTTCCAGATAGACGTAGCAGTCGACCTGTTGTAGAGCGGCTCCATCTGAGTAAATAGAATATGTAAATAGAGTTCTTCCTCAAGGACAAAGTGGCGTCAGTACTGCTTGTTTAGTCGGAACGCCTGTCTGCACTCAAAGCTGAAGATGCACAGCTTCCTAAACCGAATGTTTCATCAGGTTTTCCTGGAACTTAAGCTTGCAAAACTATGCTTTGGCTGTGCTGTCCACTGACATAAGAAGCAAGAATCCAACATGAACAACCCCCAATGCCTACAATGATTTTCATTCGAATATTCAAAAAATCGCGTTTTTAATGTAATCGATTTTTAATATTGAGAAAAATCGCTTTTTCGAATATACTCGATGCTCACCATCTTTCTGTTCATACCACAAGCAGTTCCAGTACATGATTTATTATACACAAGTAGTTCCATCAGAACAATAACATAAGGAGAACGGAGGAAATGACCTAGCCTCTACATTGGTATTGACTAAGGTCCCGTTTACACTTCGACGCAGAGCGACGCGACGACGCATATGGTGGCTATATTGATTTAGCGATGGGACCGATCAATGTGGATACTTTACATGCCGTCGCGTCGCTCGGCGTCGGAAGTATAAACGCGGCCTCTCATATTGGTCATCTCAGGCTCACACGAGTACCACATCGAAGCTCCTTGTATTGCAGCTGGCTGTAGTGAGTAGGAAATGCGACAAGGCTCCACACGAGAGTTCCGGATGAAGCATCGTAGAGATGCGCACTAGGTAAGCGCCCCGAAGTCGCGCTCGCGCAGCCGCTCAGTGAGTCGACGATAGTCAGAGTGAATGCTACGGCCCGGGCCGCGCCGATCGATAGTGCGCGCGGGCAGGCCGATTCGCAGGGGACTTCAATGGAGTTCGTGCGAGTACGGTAGCGCGCGGGAGTTTAAATAGGGGATAACGCGAAGACACCTTAAATGCGATTTTGGCCTATACAGCGGTTCGCCAGCTCTACACTTGCAACCCAGTTCTGTATACGCAGTTAGGGGAAATTGGAATGTTTCATGTCTTTGCTGCTTTCATTTGAAATCTTTCAAAACGCTGAATCGGTAGTATTTCAGGATCTCGACTGGTGCGACAATATCGACACGGTGGGCGGTTCAACCCGACCGCTATCCGTGCTCTATGACTCCCTCGTTCGACCAGGTGCAGACCTTGGAGCCCAGATCTCGTCCCGACTACTTTGGCAAACGGATCAGACCCGGCACATCCCACACCTAGTCCTCGGAGAGACGGCGGTGGGAGGAAGCTGGAACAGCTACGACCCTGAGGTGAGCTCCACGACCAGCTCCACGACCTTCTTTATGCTTTCCTTGAGTTTCTCTGCGGTCATGCGGCCAGTCGGCCCTTGAGCGCGAGAAATATTCCCGCGTGCCGCAGCGGCAGCGGTTTTTTCTTGACAAACAATGCGCGCTGGAATCTGCTGGCTCGCTTTCGCAGATGCGTCAACATTTCGAGGCTCTTTTCGCCATCGATTTCCGTCGATAATGGGGGAAAATCCGAGGAGTGACCACCGCACACGAGATGAATCGAGTTGTTGTTGGATTGCAGATGCTCGCCGTGTCGTTCTCGTCCTGGCTCGACCTGCCAGGCTTCTCAATCACCGACTGGCTTCAAGGAACGCCACTGATTCCCAGGTAGATTAGAGGGATCTTTGCTTGGGCCTGCATATTCCTCATGGTAATCTTTTATGAGGTTTTTCATTCCTCGTTCAATGCGAAAGTAGTCACAGACGTCAACTTCAGTGTTCAGACTTCCATCCGTCGCCATCACGCACTATATGAAGTCGTACGCGGACGAGATGGGACTGTCGAAGGCTATAATCCCTCACACGAAGGTCACATCAATAAGGGTGAGTATTGATTTCAACACTTTTGAGTGTCCAACCTGGCGTGAAAGTGGTATATAACCTGGACACGTTACAGAGCTTTTGGGTCACAATAACGTCCTTTTTTTGTCCTGGTCGTGAATGTGGGCAGCGTTGGGAACAGGAGTGGCGTCATCCAATTATACCGCGTTGAATGTGCATTCCCGTTAGGGAGAGCATTTATGGTCGGTGCCCTGATTGGCCAGAGTGTGTTCGGTCGATGCTCTGGTTGGTTATTGTTGTCTGGCGCCCTCTCATCTAACGACGCTGCTCACATTCGCAACACGGACCTTTATGTAGCCTTTTCTTCATTGACGCCTGGTTGCGCATGTGGAGCAGGCGCCGGCTGTTGTGTGCACCTGATACCACATTCTTGGTTGGGATTTCCTGCCCAGGTCAATCGAGCCCTCCATCCCTCCAAGGTCGGTGAATTGGCACCAGTCGTAGGAACAAAGCGACTCGTCGCTAGTTCAAAACATGCGAATCGATTAAAACCGAGCGATCGCTGCCGAAATCTGTTCATAGGCCCCGTTTATACTTCGACGCCGAGCGACGCGACGACTCGTATGGTGGCCATATTGATTGAGCGACGCGATCGATCAATATGGATACTTCACATGCTGTCGCCTCGCTCGGCGTCGGAAGTATAAACGGGGCAGTATTCGAACGCTATCGCTGTCGTTCTTATCGCTGCTGTCATCTATTCATACTTCGCGCCGGCGAAGGGACCGACAGGAGCGACTGGGGCGATGGACGGAGTGTGGAGTAGTTAATTACGTACACCACACTGCGTCCGTCGCTCCAGTCGCTCCTGTCGCCCTCGTCGCTGCTCTCGTCTGTTCATACTTTCCGCGCGCTGCCGTCGCGAAGTATGAACAGGACCTTATCTGGGAAGGACAACTGATGACTTGTTCATCGGCTAGCCACCGCAGGTCATTATGTGGGTCCATTACACATTCAAATTGTCTTCTGAACATCCCATGGAAGTAGTGTACGTGGCGCATCTCAAATAAGGTTGAGTAACGCCGTCCGCTATCCTTTTTCTCCTTCTATGCTGCTCGAGAACAGCTCAAAACAACGCTTGTCAGCTAAAGGTCTGCTTGAGCGCTTTATTTGGTGAATGTGCCGCTCCGCTATGATATGCAGCAGGTTTTGGTGCACAGCAGTTCACGACGGGGAAAGTTTTCGTGACGAAACGAGCAGCGTGCTGGCTCGTGGCGGCCAAGATAAGTTATCGGAATGCGCGAAAACGATGCAACGATGATTACGCTGCTCGCTCGTGGTCGGGGACACCCGCGGGAAGGCGCGGTGCTGTCGAACAAAGTTCAACGAAAGTGGTGTGGCTTGCCAAGAAAGACGTCAGGGCGCTAGAGGTATGAGATGGCGGAGGATGGATGTATTCTTACCTTCTTGGAGGCAGTAGCTTGCTCCTGAGCTCTCTTCCCCATGTAGGCCACTTTGGCGACTAGTACCGTGATATCAATCAGGAGCGGTGACGATTAATAGACGGTACTAGTCGTAAATGTGGCCTACGTGAGAGGGCGGGAGAGAGTCCAGAAAGCAGACCATCGGATATGGGTGCCACTTATGGGTAAATGGTGACGTGTACAGTTTGTGACCTAATTGGCCGACACGCTTACTGACGCCGACGCCGTGATTGGCTGGCGCTACCCTCCCCCCCCCCCCCATGCAGACCTTATCGACTAGTTCCCAATCAGCTGAGCGCGTGGTAGCGCAGTAGGAGGAGGCGTCGGCTGTTGCATGCACCTGATTCCAGGCTCATGGTTCGGATCTCCTGTTTAGGCGAACTAAACCTTCCATCCCCTTGGAGTCGGTGAATTGGTGCCAGACTTGTCTGGGAAGGACAAAGCACTGACTTGTCCATCGGTTGGTCGCCGCAAGTCATTGTATGAGCAAATACGCATTCAAGTTCCCAACGATATACCGTTGAAGTAGAATGCGTGGCGCATCCTGCAAAATGATTGTCTAGCGCCGTCTTTTATCATTAAATTCTGATGAAGGACGGCGTTGATCAGTCTCTCTGCGGGACGTGTCAGGCATTCTACTTCTACGGTATATCATTGGCAACTCAAATGCGTATTTGATCTACCCAATGACTTGCAGTGGTTGCCCGATGAACAGGTCAGTGCTTTGTCTTTCACAGACAAGTCTGGCACCAATTCACCGACTCCAAGGGAATGGAAGGCTTAGTTCGCCTAGGCAAGAAATCCGAACCAGGAGCCTGGAATCAGATGCATGCAATAGCCCAATAGCCAACGCTTCCTCCTACTGCGCTAGCACGCGTCCAGCTGATTGGGTACTAGTCGGTAATGTGGCCCGCATGGGGGGAGAGAACGCGCCAGCCAATCACAGCGGCGACGGAACGCGTACCGGTCAAGGAGGTCACCTACTGTATATGTAGCCCTTTAACCATAAGCGGAGCCGTGCCCGATGTAGCCCGGTTCGTCTTTCTGATCTCCTTATAGGCCACATTGACGACTAGTACCGCAGTAACAATCGTTCGCGCTCCTGAGCGATATCTCGATACTTGTCGTTAATGTGGCCTGCATGGTTGAGAGGCAACGCCTCAGCTAATCACCAACAGAACATGCTCCAGCTAATCAGCTACCTACTTTACACTCCCCTTCTAGCCAGAAGTGGCACGCCTATCCGATGTAGTCTGGTTTGTGCTGTACCTCCTCTCCTCAATGACTCATGCAGGCCACATTGACGACAAGTGCCGCGGTACCTCCTGCAGAAGGGGGTGATTCTCGGAACGGGGTGATTCACGCAAGTCAGAGGGATTCTCCGAAGGTCGTCCAGGTTCGAGGACCGGAGACGCTGTCGCGTGGGACAAGTCGTCGAAAATTAGGTGGGCCGGCCAGGTGATGCGCTTCGCAGACATGTGCTGGACCGGAGTCGTAGCTGGATTCGCAACAGGATGTGAAGAGAACACCAGAACGCCACCAACGCTTTGGCGGCCTTCTTGGTGAAACCCTGAACGAAAGATATGAAGCTCTTCGTGACCCTCGATAGAGGAGGGTCTAGTGGAGCACTCTGGCACGTGACAGGGACGAACGTAGTCGTCGAAGTCTCCGGGCGAGTAACTCAGCGATCAGCGAAGGGGGGTACCGCCGTATCGATCGACCGCACGCCTAATCGATATCGATTACAAAACTGCCCGATGTTTTTAGTATAAACGCTGCCTTAGTCTTCACCATCGTCGGTTATAAGTCATTTCTATGAGAGAATACGAGGATCTGTTCGGTGTTGGCCAATTTCACTGTGATGCGCCGTGTTCTTCAATCATACCCGGTGTCGCGGAGGAGATTGAGTGTAAAGCTGCAAGTCGCTTTTACGGAAGAAAGGCTGCTTTACCTGGGAGCGGAATCGAACCCGGGTGGAGTCATGCGACGTTGAAATCGAGGTGATAAGCCCTCTACGCCGATTAGGAGAATGTCGAAAGGGTCACTCACAACTAGTTGATAATAGGCGTTATCAGCGCTGAAGGTCAACTAGCGCAGTGTGACCGATTTCCCCATTTCAGCCGTCGCCGATCAAAGTCTTCTTCCGAAGCACCTCTAGGTGCCAGCTGTATAGTTGCGAGTGATAGAATCACTTGGAGCGACCTCATCAGTGTAGGAAGTCGGCGGCGGCCGAAAACACACGCTGCAATTTCTACTTCCGCGTTGTGACGAAAACATGCCGAACGGGTGCAGCAGTGCGGAGAGCAAGGAGAGGAAGCTAAGCTAATGATGGCTTCTACCCTTCTGTTTCGCGCTGTTTTGACAGCATATGAGCGAACAGAGGTGTTTACCGTCTGAATGTTGCCATGGGGTCCTTACCCATCTTCAGATGGCTTGGGCTTCCAAGAATAGCACGGCTAGAAGCCCTCAGCAATCTTATATGGGTCGCTAACCAGACCCAAGTGAGGAAGCCAGGAAGTTTATGAAGAAGCGCTGAAGGCTATGTTGGAGTTGGATCGATAAATGGACACTTTTCAAATAAAATTCAACACATTTTAAGACAAAGTGGGACACTTTGCAACCAAAAAGGACAATGCTCCGAACCAAGTTGGACAAATTTCGAACGAAATTGTACAATTCACACCAATCTGGACACTATTCTAAGAAAGATGGTATTGATATTGATATTTATTACGACTGTATAAGACAGGCGCATGAAAAAGTCAACACGAATACATCGTCAACAAAAAAAACTCGCAGTGTCATAACATTATCAAGAACACAACATTAGTGTGAACAGAACACTGGAAATGCTATCATCATCGATGAATGATCATGATGATGATCAGCGCTTTTGAAATCAAATCGAACATGTTCCAGTTTAAACAAGAGCCTCTCCGAGAGGGATGAAATAATCTTGTCTCCGAGGAAAACGTACCAAAGAAGGGCTTCACACGCATGTCACAACGACGAGAACGAACATCACTACGAGAATCTCTAGCCTTCAAATTTCTACTGAAAAGTTACATTTTTGCAAAGTCCTTTAACCTACCGAGTTAGGGACTATGAAAGTTTACTATGGAACCACACAGCCTCACAAGGCAATACCTTCCATGCCCATCGAATATGCAAAAAAGAGCAAAAATACTGCTTCATAGGCACGGGGTTACGAGTTGGATTCCTTGCCTTGCAGTATTTTTTGCATTTTTTTCTGCATATTCGACGTTTGGAAGGTATTGCCTTGTGTGACTGTGCGATTCCATGGTAAACTATTGGAGCCCTTAACTCGGCAAGTTCAAGGACTTTGCAAAAATACTTCTTTTCAGTAGAAATTTGAAGGGTGGAGATTCTCTCCGTGGTATTCATTTCCGTCGTTCCGACATACGCCTAAGATCCTTTTCTGGTAAGATAAATCCGGACTAGTCGTCAATGTGGCCTACACGAATAGGCGGTTACGCACCCGCCGCTCGATGCGGCCTGATTGGTTTGATACATTCCTTCTCGTCTTGTTGCCATGTAGGCCACATTACCGACTAGTATGGAGAAGCCTATGATTGATTCTATTGATAGAACGTTCCTGCCGCTGCCAGGCTCCAGAAGGTCACAGTAGAACCAAATACGTGTTGAAGTTGCGCTCAAGATGCCAATATGAAGTGAAAAGCGTGGTGCTTCTGAGGCACTGAAGACCATCCTACACATATGACAAAAGAACTCTACAAACATAGCTCGAGCGGGCACCAAGGAGTGTTTTCAACCGCTTCATGCTGTGTTCTGGAGAGTATTCTTTATCGAGAAGCAAACAAGCAGCGTGTTATTAGCATCGCTGCCATGATGCGTAGGCAGAGAAGCCTGAGCACCGCTTCTGGAGGGCTTCGTTGTCAGGATGCCTCAGAGAAGGAAGTCGGTGATGGCTACTATAGTTGTGCTCGAATAGATGTATTCGAATAGTCGGATATTCGACATTTATAGATTTTCGAATACTCGTTCGAAGTCGAACATCGAAAGGAAGCATATTCGAATAAATAAATAATGAATAAGCATTAATAATAATGAATAACGAATAAATATGCAGAACATGGAACGTTCTACATATTCGAATATTATTCGGATATCGAATGAACTTCAAGTCTTCAAGCACAGAACACGATTCGATGAATTATTCGGATATTCGAATAAGTGCAATATGAGGCTTATTCGATTTTTGAAACCATTGATGAGTGAATGAATTCGTTAGTTCATTCGTTCGATGAAATTTCTCAAAAGCACAACTACATATAATGGCTACGTCGAGGACTTGTTCCCTGACGTTTACGGTGTCTTTTTGTTACAAAAACCTCAAAATGATCACAAAGATCATAACGAAGTGAACAGATTAAGAAGAATCCGAAGTAGTCGGCAATGTGGCCTACATCAACAGCCCGAGGCCTGCATGTCGACCTGATGCTCTCCGTTTGTCCGATGAATTCCCCTCCGTGCAATTACCATGTAGGCCACATTACCGACCAGTATCGGGAAACCTGTGATTCTTACCGTATCGAATGTGCTCGGCAAGAAGAAATCTTCTGTGAAACGCCATTGATGCGCTCAGCGGTGTTGCTCGGATTCTCGTCGCTCAGTCGTTTGTGTTTCAGAAGACTGGAGACGTGTGGACAGTGACGGGTAAGCGCAAGGATGGCCTCAGCTTCAGCTACACTGCCGAGAACGTTGTGCTGGCGTGTGGGAAGATGAAAAAGAGGCAGCTTGAGGTAGGTATGCCTACTAGGGTTCCTCCGTCTGGTCGTCCTCTGAAGCTCATCTCATCTGTTCCAGCTGCCTACGAGAAATCCTTCCGTGCCGATTGTCAACGATATACTGAGCCTGAAATCCCAACTGATGAAGGACTCCACACTCGGGACGAGGTTGGTGGCGTTTCTTTCGAGAAATTCAGGTTTCGCCGGCTGTAAAGAGTGGTCGGTTCCACTGTTTCTTTGCTCTTGTCGACCTTTGAGCCATGTGGGCAGGAACCAGTTCCCTTCACAGGGGTGGAACCTCTGTGTCACTTCCTGTGACGTGCCAAATTCACCAACGAAAAAGGACAATTTCAGTGCGAACGACGCCCGAGTGACGGTGATTGGGGACGGGATATCGTCGGCTGATGCGGTGCGACTATGCCTCGAGCACGAGATTCCGGTTCTGCATGTGATGCGACGAACGGAACGGCAGCTTAGAAGTGCGTCAGATGACTTTGAGAGGTTGACGTGGCCGGCAGGAGGTTTCGCAGACATTTTTTGGCCAAAGCTTTGGCCGTGTCGCGTTTTTCAGAGCCTGAAAGGAGAAATAAAAGTGGCTCTTTAGTACGCTCAAGACGTTCTTTGAATTTACCATTTTCACACTGAATTGGACGCTTTTCGATCAATTTAGGCACTTTTCAAATCGAACTGAACACGGACAGGTTAGCTTTAAGACTTTTGAAATCAAAGAAAGCTTCTTCCAATCCAAACGAGCTTCTTACAGGTTAAACTGCAGATTCCGCATACGCTTCTTACGCCGCTTTTTCCCTCATATTTCATGTTTTCTGGATGGCGAGGAAGCACCTCAAACTTGGGTAACTAAACCAGTAAAATCACGAATTTCCGAAAACCGGGAACAGAAAGATTGTTCTTGCTGGCAGATTGTTCTTGCTCAGGCATACGTGCTCAGAGCCCGCTCGGGCCTAACTATCGAATAGAGCCATTTTTATAAGGTCTCAATTAATGTGGTGACTTATTTGGAGCGCGAATTTGAAAATCTCATAGAAAGTAATAGTTCCTTGAAAAATATTTCAATTTGTACACAAAATTATTCTGTGCGTCTTGGAGAGTTTCTGATTAGATCTGGAAGGCGCTCCTTTTGATTTGGAAGATGTTCAGTGTCCGATTTGACGTGACGAAGGTGTAGATGTGCTTTTCCTTGCCTGAACAAGGAGAGGTCACTGCTCATGGTGAGCCTTTGTGATGCTATTTTGACAGGATGTAGGACCGTGTGAGCGGAATCCATATTTACGGTTAGTTTTTGCTGAGCGCTCTTTTAAAGATCTGAAAAAGAGGTGTGAAAATGTGTGCGCAGCAATGATCAGCTCCTATGACACCGCACGAGATGTGCCTCGGTGGCGTAGGTGGTAGGAATGCCGCCTCATAAGAGCACACCGTTTACGTTTTGAGTTCGAGTCCGCGCACTGAAAATATTTTTGCACATATTAGTTTGTTGTTATTACGCTTTCTCATGATCACTGGAGTCAATTCTATTAGGTTGTAACGAAATAAATGGCACTGAACCACTGTAAATTCAAACAGTTAATATCTCGGCTTGTAGGCAAGTTTATTAATCGAAATAAAAACCTTCTGATTCTACTCATCTTTGCCAACGTGACACAAGCTTTTTTATCCCAGTAGCATAAAAATCAGAAGTTCTGGAATTGGCGAAATCTTCGAAGGCACCTTCGGCATCCTGTTGGTATTTGAATATTTTCCCTACCAAGAAGTCGCCAAGATGCTTGAAGAAATGGTAGTCTGTTGGGGAGAGGTCGGGAGACAACGGAGGATGTGGTAGATCTTCAATGCTCAGCTCATTCAACTTCTGCAACGTCATTCGCGCTACATGGGGGCGAGCGTTGTCGTGCAGAAGGAGAACTCGCCTTCGGTTTACCAAGGCCGGCCGGATATCCTTCAACTTTTTCATCATTGCTTCAATTTCAGTGCAGTATTCTCTGCCGTGATGGATTCACCGGGAGGGAGGAAGCTGTGGTGAATAATTCCCAGCGAACACCACCATACTATCACCATTACTTTCTTTTGGTGCAATTCCGGCTTCGCAAAAACCTTGGGGCTCTCATCGCTGTCCACTCACTGTGCCGATCGTCGCCTGTTGTCGTACGTTATCCATTTCTCGTCACAGGTTACGATGCGATCAAGGAATGGGTCCGTTTCGTTCCGTAGAAGCAGTGCGGACGAGATCTCATATCGTCGGTCTCTTTGCTCCTCAGACAGCTCGTGAGGCACCCATCTTTCCAGTTTTTTGGTCTTTCCAATTTCCTTCAGATGCCGGGCAGCTGTGTTGTGGCTGACGCCAAGAACCTTCGCTATCTCCCTGGTACCTCCGTGTGGATCCTCCTCTACCACATCTCTCAGCTTGTCCTCATCAACATCACTATGCCTCCCACGACCTTCATGTTCTTCCAAGCTCTCATCTCCATTCCGGAACTTCTGATACCAACGATACGCCGTCCGAATTGTGGAACATCCTTGACCGAATGCGGCGTTGATCTTCTCGTCCGCCTCCTTAGCTGTAGTGTCCAGCTTGAATTCATACAAGTAAATGCCTCGGATTACCCTTTTGTCCATCTGCAAAAAAGTCAATAAAATTCTAAAGTTTTCCCACTTTTACATAGAAAATTTGGTACTCGCCGGTAGAGCAAAGTTTGCGCTTCTAAATGATATGCCACATGTTAAGGTTTGTTCTTGATCAAACGCGTAAAGACGCGCCAAAAAATGGCGCGAGCCAATGCCATTTAATTCGTTACAACATAATAGATCATCAATACTTACAACAAACCAAGGCTGTCTACTTGCGCTTCCGTATGTGCTAGTTTTCGGTCTGTTACGGTCTAAAATTGGCTTATGTGATCCTGAAAAAGCGTAAGAATAACAAACTAATATGTGCAAAAATATTGGCAGTACGCGGACTCGAGCTCAAAACCTAGCCGGTGTGCTCCTATGAGGCGGCACTCCTACCAACTGCGCCACCGTGGCACATTTCGTGGGGTGTCATAAGGGTTGATGAGTGTTGCGCACACGTTTTCACACCTCTTGTTCAGGTCTTTAAAAAAGCGTCAGCACATGGCCCTGCATCCTGTCAAAATAGCATCGCAAAAGACCTCGCATCTTGAACTGGGAACCTTTCCTTGTCAGGCCCTACATCAACTCTAGCTGCCTGTACAGTGATAACGAGCTCGAGCTTGCTACCGACTTTGCGGTTCGTCTGACTTCCTGTAAGACTTCTCGATGTTCCTACTATGTGATCGAAGAGGTGTCTAGACGCTGCTAAGATTGAGGCAACGCTGTAGCCACAGCTTCTCCTTTCAGGCTCTGAAAAAGGCAACGCCGCTGAAAAGTTGATCAAAAATGCCCTGGAAACCCGCTGAAAGACCTCAAGGATGGTTGTTTTACTGAGTCGCCCAGCTAGCGTACTTTTCTCTGCAGATACGGTGCTGTCTCGCCTGTCGCCGCTTCACTACGCCGAGTATCATTCCATCTATCGACTGATGATCGGCAGAGATTCGCATCCGTTGTACGAGATGAGCTACGCGTCGACGGTTGTCGATGTGGACGAGAAGTCGACGCTCACGATAGCAACACCGAAAGGCGATCGATATGTGAGTGTGACTGGCTTCAAGAATAGGAGATGCGCCACGCATTCTACTTCCACTGGATGTCGTAGAGGCCACTTGAATGTGTATTTGGTCTATACAAGACTTGCGCTTGCCAACCTATGGACAAGTCAGTGCTTTATCCTTCCCAGACAAGTCTCTCCATGGAGGGCTGGAGATCTGAACCGGGGTTGTGCGTTTCTGTCCAGAACGTGCCCTCATTGGTTGATGCGCGTTTTGTCAGCGCTGTGGTTGGTTGGCGTGTTCCCGCCCCCTCAATGTAGGCCAAATTCGCGACTAGTTTAGCAGTTTAATTACTAGCATTTCATTTTTAAATGCTTCTAAGAAAATGAGGACCCTAAAACGTCAGCCGCAATAAGACTGGTGGCAACGAATATCTTCCTAGAGCCGAAGGAGAATCTTGGATGTATGGTAGCGCAGTCAGGGAGATTCCGGCTGTCGCGTGCACTCGATTCGAGAGGTTGTTGGTTCGGATCATGGGCGTGCGTTTCCATTAATCGTTGCATTTCGTTAAGAAGTATGGATAGCTGCGAAGTATTGTTTCAATCGAAAAATATCAGTGCGACGTTTTATATGCCGTTTTCACGGCTGATGGGTACTTTCAAATGAAACCTTTGAAGCTTCTTGAATTTTCACAGCTTTCGAAATCAAACTGAACACTTTCCAAATAAAAGTGAACGCTTTACAATTTAAATTAATAAATTATTAAAAGTTATTTTCAACAGCCCTTCAGACTCCTTTTCATCGTATTGTGTGATGTAATAATACTGGAAAAATTCCAATTTCCAATTCAAATCCAGTTCCAAATTGCAAAGAATAGGAAAGGCTGTTGAAAATAATTTTTAATAGTTTATTAATTTAATTTGGAAAGCGTTCACTTCTATTTGGAAGGTGTTCAGTTTGACTTTGAACGCTGTCAAAAGTCAAGAAGTTTCGAAGGTTTCATTTGAAAGTGCCCACCTGTCGTGAAGATGGTATATAAAACAGTTCCACTGACTTTTTTCGATTGAAACAATACTACGCAGCTATTCGTACTTCTTAACGAAATGTAACGATCAGTGGAAACGCACACCCATGATACGAACCAACAACCTCGAATCGTGTGCGCGCGACAGCCGGAGTCTTCCCCGACTGCGCTGCCATGCGTCCAGGATTCTCTCTTCGGCTCTGGGATGATGCCCGTTGTCATCAGCTTTTTTGCGGGTGATTTTTAGGGTCCTCATTTTCTTAAAAGCGTTTGAAATGTTCATGAAATTGATAATAAATTAAACTGTTATACTAGTCGTAAATTTGGCCTACATTGCGAGGCGGGAACGCCAGCCAATCACAGCGCCGACAAAACACGCACCAACCAATCGTGGCACGTTCTGTACACGTCTCCCTCCATAACAGCCATAAGTGGCACGCCGTTCGATGTGGCCGGATTCATCAAAGTTACTGCAGTAAATTTAACGGAGAATTATAAGCGAAAGCTCAGGTAACGCGGCTTGTCGCTCACCATATCGCTTGGTAGGCCGCGTTATCTGAGTTTTCGCTTCCATTCTCCGTTAAAGTTACTGCAGTAACTTTGATGAATCCGGCCCCTGGTCTCTATAGTCACCCCCCACTATGTCATGTAGGCCACATCGACGACTAGTACTTTATTTGTTCCGACTTTTCGGTTGAAGTGCTTAAGCAGGTCATATTTTGTCCCTCTCTGCTTGCTCAGTAGATCTGCAACTAGCCTAATTGGCCAGAATGTGAGGTAGGGGCACGTCACCGTGGTGTTTCTTCGTCGATTTGTGGAAACGACCGTAATCATGGCCTGAAGATAAGGCCCAGCAGCGGTGAAAAATGGTTTCCTCCCGTTATCGGGCAAAGAAAGATGATTATGTGCAACCATCGCAGCTTCCTAGGTGGACGTCACCATCGGAAGCAATTTGGAGTGGAATAGCGGCGCTACTTGACCTGTTCGGGACACAGGAAATCCGCTGACATCATATCGGCGTGCTGCTTCGCTCGAGTCCAACTTGAGGCTTCGATATCTATCATCAGAAGGCTTAGAAGTCCGTTCATAGTTGTTACACTAAGCGGCAAGTCACCCGATTCGATTAGTTGCGTGACGCGGATCGATTCGTTTGGAGTAGATTGCTGTTAGGGATCGTTTAGAGTGCACAAGATGCGCGACGCGATGTTATGACAAGCTCCTGTATCGATCGCGCGACGCGCGACTAATCGATTCGCTGGAATAGACTTAGTGTAACAACTATGAACGGACTGCTAAGCCTTCTGATGATAGATATCGAAGTCTCAAGTTGGACTCGAGCGAAACAGCACGCCGATATGATGTCAGCGGATTTCCTGTGTCCCGAACAGACCAAGTAGCGCCGCTGTTCCACCCCAAATTGCTTCCGATGGTGACGTTCGTTCACTTAGAAAGCCGCGATCGTTGCTCGTAATCATCTTTCTTTGCCGCCAGGACAGGACAGGAGACCATTTTTCACCGCTGTTGGACCTTAGTCGAAGGGAGTTTATCATTACCCTAAACCCTTATGGGGGTTTTATACACTCGCCGCGGGGCGGCGCGTCATTTTGAAGTGTTTAGAGTGCCCAAAAATTCTGTAAAATAAGGTATAATAGAGTGGAGGTGGAGTATAAATGCGTACATCTTAGCCATAGTTTATACTTGCGCCGCCCCGCGGAGCGGCACCATGACCGCCACAGATATCGATTTTTCGCGCCGCCCGGTCGATATCTATCTTGACCATCGTGCCGCGCCGCCCAGCGGCGCAAGTATAGACTATAGCTTACGCGTATAATAGAGCGGCTGCGAAGTATAAATGCGTGGCAGCGCGAAAAATCGATACGCCGACCATGGCGATGCAAGTGCTGCTCTTGAAAATCCGTTCATACTCCATTAGCTAAGTGACAAATTACTGTGCAACCAAGGAGATCGATTAGCTTTTCGGACCTAATCGATTCGGTGCGTCAAGCAGTGTCATTCAGTTCAGGAAACTATTTGGGTACCTAGGATTCCCAGTGAATGTTCGTTCATACTCCGTACGTAGCGCGAAAATTCGTTGCGCAATCAAGGAAATCGATTGACTGACCCGGACTAATCGATTCGGCGCGTAAAGTTTAACTGTGCTATTTGGCTTGCGAAAATTTGAGTTTTAGATTTTTGTCATCAGAACGCTTTATAAAGTCCATTTATAGTTTTCACAGAGCGCGACAAGTCCTCGTCCATGCCAAGGAAATCGATTAGCCGCGCGCCATTTATCGATTGAGCACCTTTGACCTAACTGTGCTGTCTAGTCTGAGAAAGAGCTTCTTCTTTGGACACCCATAGTCAGGATTTCCATCCAAAGTCCGTTCATACTTCGCATGCGACGTGACAATTCGCTGTGAAATCGAGGAAATCGATTAGCTGCACGCCGCCACTCGATTCTTTGCGTTGCGTCTAACTAGGCTGCTCAGCTCGAGATAGAATTTGGAGGGATTTGGGCTTGGATTCCAGACAAATCGATTAGTGACGCGCATTTGTCGATTGACCTAACTGTGCGGTATAGCCTGAGAAACAGCTTTGGACTAGGGTGTGTGTCGTCGGGATTTCTAATGTAAGAAGAGCCTGTTCATAATCCGCGACGGGAGCGATAGGAGCGACTAGCGACGTGGTAGCCCGGCAAAGAATACATATCGATTTTTGCCAGGCGATCGCTCGGCATTAATCGATACGCACATCTTGCACGAGCGACTCGCTCGCTTCCGTCACTGACTATGAACAGGCTGGAAGTCCGTTCATACTTCGCGGCGCGGCAAGTCGCCATGCCATGCGATTGATTGGTTGCGTGGCAGTCTCTGATGGAGAGCATTTAGTCCAGATAAGAGATTTGACTTCAGAAATGGCTTCGTTATTGTATATTGAGTACTCAGAATTCCTATTAGATGACCGTCCATAGACTCGTCGGTTCTCTTCGCAGTCTAGATGAATCGATTAGTGCCGCGGTGACAATCGATCTGGCACACTAATCGATTCGTATGGGTTGCACGCGGCGACTTAAGCAGTTTTAAGACTGTTTATACTCCCATTCGCTGCGCGGCGCGTCAGTGAGAATTACCAGTATTGATTGGACCGCGCGACCTAATCGATATTGACTCTTCTCATTATGACGCACCGCGCGGCGAATGGAGTGTAAACGGGCCTAAGGTGGAGTTTATACTTGTCAATGCGGTACGTGACAGCGCGAAAATCATCTACGTGGCGATTGGTCGGGACGAAGTATAAACCCTGTCTGTATAAGGTTGCGGAAGGCTTCATTCATCCATCAAGGGCATCAATTTCAGGAGAAGTGCTCGATGCTGGTGGTGTGCATCGGACGTGTGAGCGACCTGGAGGGCATTCTGCCGGAGAAGAAGTACTCGTTTTCCGGCTATCAGTCAGAAGAAGACCCGACCCTCTACTGCGTTGGATCGCTGGCTGGCGATCACTTCGTCCGCTACATTGTAGGCGGCTGCTTGGAAGTGGCCCGATCGCTTCATCACTACTACAAGGACAGGAATAACAACGACACTTGAGTGTTCCCCGACACGTGTAGAGTGTCGTCTAGAAGCCGATTGCATCATACGGACATTGCTGTTGCTATGAATCTGATTGTTGACGGTGTAGCCAAGGTTCGCTTACAAGCCCGTCCATCCCGTACGACGTTGTGGATGTGACGGATCCGACGTTCAGGTCAGAATAACAATGATGATCTCAGAGTACCTTCTGTTTCATGTTCCTCCATTCGCTCCTCGCGCCCATATTTCATGGAATATATTGATACACGCTGCTTGAAGCGTAGTTCCAAGTACTCGCGGCATCGATTAGGAAGCGGGGCGAATCGATATCGATCGATAGCTTCCGGGCGGCACGAATGATGTGTAGGATCCCCTCCCTCCCCCTGTGATGATTTGCTTGATTGTTATTGTAATAATAACTCTTGCTACGCGTAGAGCTTTAATTACGTGTCTATTTTTTGTTGAGTGTCGATGGTGATGTTCTTATGTTTATACGAGTATTTATGTCTGTTTCTGCATCTGATAAGTATGCAATAAACTATGCGTTATAGTAATGACGACGTTGGTGTTGTTGTGCTTGTCGCTGGTGTCCAACACGCGAGGTTTTTTATAGTATTAGGTTGGCCTCCGTCCGACTCCGTGCCCACCTATTCGACTCCACTGTTCTTACTGCCCTAACATACGCCTCAGAGACCTGGGCCGTACGAAAGCAGGATGAACACGCGATCAGCGTCGCGCGGCGTGGAATCGAGAGGACGATGCTCGGAGTGACACGACTCACGCAAGTGGGAGAAGGCCTCCGGAGTTCCGAGCTTCGCCGACGCTCGAAGATCAGAGACGCTGTCGCGTGGGCCAAGTTGTCGAAAATTAGGTGGGCCGGCCACGTAATGCGCTTCGCAGACACTCGCTGGACGAGAGCCGTCACCGACTGGATTCCGCGGGATGTCAAGAGAACACCAAAACGCCCACCAACGCGTTGGTCGGACTTCGTCGTGAAAGCCCTGAACGACCGGTATGACGCTCTTCGTGTCCCTCGAGCGAGGAGGATCCATTGGACCACTCTGGCACGCGACAGGGACGAAAGGAGACGCTGCTAGCGCCCGCTCGAGCAAGTCGATGATCAACGGGACGACACGTGATTAGGTTGGCCGGAAAGTTCTGGGGGTTTTGTGCAGCCGCTTTTTGTTCGTTTATTACTGAATTAATATTCAACTCAATTCGCATTTTTATATAGCGTCTGGTACGGAATTCTTCGTTCTGTTTGACGGAGTAATTTGTGTTCTATCTGAATTTAATAATTGTGTTACTTCGAAGACTTATTGAAGCATGTCGAAAGAGCGATTCCGAGCGATATTTCGTTTCAACGTAAAACTGGTCCAATCTGCCAACATAACAGCCCAGCAAATCAACCATGTGCGGGGGCCGAAAAGTGTAGGAGAAAGAACCGTGCAACGGTGGCTCGAGAAGATTCGTTCTGGAGATTTGAACCTTGACGGTGCACCCCGAAGCGGCAGACCTACAGCAATCCTGGACGACGATTTGAAGGAAGCTAATGCGCCGTAAGCAGTCGGTGAGAGTGTGGAGGGTCTAGGAGTCAGTAAAACTGCTGTCACAGATGGTTTGAAACGTCTCGGAGAAGATTGAAAAGATTGAAAGTGGGTGCCCCACAATTTGAGGAATTGTCGCTACTGGTCCCCCTCAATCATCATTAGCGGACGACGTCTTCGGCACGTCTACCTGAATTCCCTAACACGTTGAGCGACGTCTTTGGCACGTCTTTTGAGTCCCAGGCACGTCATGCGACGTATTCCGCACGTCTTCTGAATCCCCTGGCACGCAGAAGACGTCTGGGTATTTTCCCCACTATTTTCGCGCCAGGGCGCGTGTAGCGCAGTCGGAGGAGGCGCGACTGTACCCGATACCAGGTTCCTGGTTCGGATTTCCCGCCCAGGCCAACCAAGCCTTCCATCCCTCCGGGGTCGGTGAATTGGTACCAGACTTGTCTGGGAAGGATAGAGCGCTGACTTGTTCATTCTGGCCACCGCAAGTCATTGTATGGCCAAATACGCATTCATGTCGCCTCCACGATATCTCGTAGAAGTAGAATGCGCTGGCGCATCCCAGAAGGGATTGAATAACGCCGTCCTTTATCCTTTATCCTTATCCTTATTTTCGCGCCACGTAATTTGATCAGTATCGATTGACGGTGATCGATACTGCAAAAACGAACCTCAGGCTTACCCCAGGGCTAAAGTTTCCAGTCAGGTAGAAGACGTCTGGGTATTTTCCACTATTTTCCTTTCACCGTTATTTGATCAATATCGATTGATGGCGATCGATACTTCAAAGACAAACTTCAGATTCGTGTTCAGCGACCTTGATTGCCCCAGGGCTGAAGTTCCCGGGCAGGGAGAAGACGTCTGGGTATTTTTCGCTATTTTCGTGCCGTAATTTTAACCCCATTTTACCCCTATTTTATGGCTAATTTCTGCAGCGGCGCAGGTCGATAATATGACTCAGCGCTTGGCGCGTTATTATAGAGTATGATAAATGTACTGAATAATGGACTATTGATTCTCGTCCGCGTTGCATTTTCATCAAGAGTAGGGTTATAAGCCTAAATATGACGCCAATCGGGTTAACAGCGCGGTTCAAATAACGCGAAGCACAGCCGGAGCTCCTCTTCGACGTTTCTGTATCACAGGCGTGGTTGTTGCTTCAACCACACTGCGCAATATTAGGGCCTGTTCATACTTCGCGACAAGAGCGACTTGTCGCCCGTGCAAAACATGCATATCCATTAAAATCGAGCGCGCGTCGCCGAAAAGTGTTCATACTCGAGCGCCGGCGCCGTCGCTCCAGTCGCTCTTGTCGCTGCGCACGCCGCGCACGCCACGCGCGCTGAGCTTTCGTCGCTCCCGTCGCCCGTGCAACACATGCGTATCGATTAAAACCGAGCGCGCGACGCCGAAAAGTGTTCATACTCGAGCGCCGGCGTTGTCGCTCCAGCCGCTCTTGTCGCTCTAATCGCTGCTATCGCCTGTTCATACTTCCGCGCGCTGCGCACGCTGCTGTCGCGAAGTTTGAACAGGCCCTTAGGTGGGCCGGTCACACGATGTGATACGTTGATGCCAGAAGAAATGGGCAGGTAACGACATTTTCAGAACCGGATAACCGATAAAGGATAAAGGCCGATGTTAGTCAATTCCCTTTGGGATGCTCCACGCACTGTACTCCGAACAAGGGAACTTGAGTCGGGATGCACGTGGTGTCTGTGTCTGAAGTGTGAATGTCACGTCTGAAGCATTCCAAACTGCTGTCACTTCAAGTCCGCAGGATAATATCTGACCTGGTCTTTTGCCCCCGTATCACCAGGAACGAGGTGAATCTCTCAGCGAGCAAGTACTGGGTTTTCCGGCCCGTTAGTTCTAGGCGAAATAAACTTCGCATCTCTTACCGTAGAATCCAACGTGCTGGCAGAGATAAGCTGTTCACTATT
This sequence comes from Heligmosomoides polygyrus polygyrus, assembly GCA_947396885.1. Classification (NCBI taxonomy): domain Eukaryota; kingdom Metazoa; phylum Nematoda; class Chromadorea; order Rhabditida; family Heligmosomidae; genus Heligmosomoides; species Heligmosomoides polygyrus. The sequence continues at coordinate 108,597,457 of OX377201.1, forward strand.
GTGTTTTATCGGTGCTCTAGATGGTTCCGTCTATTACCCATTGAAGTCTTCCAAGCCCAATCGGGCTCAGTTTTCAGACGCAGGTTGGTGAATCTTGCCTTTCGGGGCGATCTCAATTTCAATGAGAATTTCTTTTAGCATACTATTTTCCAGTAAACCAGTGGATCTTTCTCCCATGGACTTCGCATCGACAAATTCTGCTCTGATCTACTATCTCGCTTCCTGCTTTTTTAAATCAGCAACATTCACATTCGTAAATTCCAAGAAGACATCGGCAGATCAAGATTACTTGCATTAAGATATTTAAGGGCAGTATTATGTATTGTTGCTGTCAATTATATGAGTGATTTTCGAACCGTCATTAAATTTCTCAGCTCGTAGCATTATTCATCGTCTTATCTTCTTGTTTTCAACATTTCATACATTCTCCTCGCTCTCTCACATCGTTTCAGCTTATTGATGGTGTAATGGTGATTGCAACGGCACAGAAGCATTAACACGCGAAGCTCTTTTTCTGTCTACTTTCTTTTCGTACTGCTGCCGCTATATTCATTTCCTCTCTCTCCAATTACTGGCTATGAGTTTGCTACGATCCCAAATCGTATAAACGATTCCTAAATATTTATGATCAAAGGTTCGAAAAACATTCAGACTGCAGCATGCACATGAAGCACTGTTTTTGTTTCTGTCTACTGTTGTTTGTTTATTTAAGGCGCACAACTTGTGCAATAAATGAAATGAGATGAAGTGAAATGAAATGTCCGGCACTCCCTCCGATTGCGCTTCCACGCGTCCGACCTACCGTACTCTACCGTAATACCAACAACAGATACAGGGTGGCCGATAAGTAGTGTCATCGCGAAAAACGTCATATTTTCAATAATAGGCGAGATTTTTTAAAATTTATTATTCCTCAATATAACCGACAGCATGTAAATTGGATTTCACAAAAATGCTTCGATGTGACCTCCCTTGGATTTTATGCAGGCTTCAAGTCTTGATTTCACTGATTCCACGGTGCGCCGCAGGTAACTGGCGTCGATTTCTGACCAGGCTTGATTAAGTTCGCGGCGAAGCTGATCCAAATTGGTGATGGTCCTCTTCCTCAGCTTCTGCTCTAGGTATACCCATATGGCGAAGTGGAGGGAACTTAAATCCGACCTGGTAGATAGCCACTGAACCTTTGTTAGGTATCCAGGGAAGTTGGCGTCCAGATACGCAATCGTCGTCCTCAATTAACAATTGTCTGAACCGTAGAACGAGCAATTCTGAGGCTCTCTGTGATCTTTTTAAGAGATATGCCGTCGTTTCTGTCGATTCTCTTCTTAGTGATCGCACGGTTCTTCCTTGCATTCACAGATCGAGGACGACTTGTCTTTACCTTTATGCTGACGTTCCCTTTCTCCTTCTACTGCTTGACGATCCGCTGAACTGTTCTCAATGGAATACTGAGCTTCATTGCAATGGCGATGGTGGACTTTCCGCTTTCAGTGAGGCGGGCTTCTGCTTTCCAATGAGAGTAGGGTTGCATGTAGGCTACAGACAGAAATTTTCATACATCGCAAGAAATTGTATTTGATGTCATAAACGATGGACGCAAAGACACACGCCTTCAAGATATTATAAGAGAAACAGGTGCGCGCAAATATCGCGACAATACTTATCGGCCACCCCGAATAATATTCACTATCACTACCGCAAATAACCCCTGCGCGACGGTTAGGCGAAAAAGACGACTTTTTCTCGGCCTCTGGTGTAGTGAGGGCGCGTGTAGCGCAGTCGGAGGAGGCGCGGCTTTCGCGTGCACCCGATACCAGGTTCCTGGTTCGGATTTCCCGCCCAGGCCAACCAAGCCTTCCATCCCTGCGGGTTGGTGAATTGGTACCAGACTTGTCTGGGAAGGATAAAGCGCTGACTTGTTCATCGGCTGGCCACCGCAAGTCATTGTATGGCCAAATACGCATTCAAATCGCCTCCACGACATCCCGTAAAAGGAGAATGCGTGGCGCATCCCAAAGAGGATTGAATAACGCCGTCCTTTACCTTTATCCTTTATCCTGGTGTAGTGAAAGCATGATAGTGCCGTTTTCTAGTTACATGTTCATTTTTTAATATTTTGCTCGTGTTTAGTGCATTTTTTCTGATCTATCCTAGTCGGGAGGGGGTAATCGTAGGTAGTTGACTGCGTACGTCATCACATACAACGCAACCACTTCCCCGAAATTTATATAATTTTCACGTCAAATTGGACACTCTTCCAAGCTGGCGTCATATTTCGTCCAATCAAAGTGAGCTTATTCTACGTTAAACTAGAGACTCTCCAAAAATGTTAGAACAATTTTTTGTTCAAGGAAAATTTTAATACAACTTTCCTTGAAGCTCTAATTCACCTACCTAATAAGCGAACACATTGTTTGAAACTTTTCTGAAGTTCTTTTTTTGTTGAGAAAAACAATGATTTATAACTTGTTTTAAAGAGCAGGAAGGCGGCCATTTTATATAGCTAGAACAGGGATTGCGCCATGCCCCCGTTCCAAGCTTCGCCATTAATTATTCGATTGATATCAAAATTTATGCTTGCATGCAGTTTCACATCTGCAGATGGTGCAACATAAACAATTGCAAGAAAAACATGCTTATACTAACTTTCTTGCTGCGTCTAAGCAGTATTTACACTATCAATAGAATAAACGTTGCGACTTGCTTTTCGATTGCATGGCGCGATGCAGTCTTTTAATGTACTACATGATTGCTGCTTTGCTACCTTTAAAACAAAATTTAATTCATTATTTTTTATTGAAAAATAAATTTTTTTACGAAATTATGACACTTATTGGAGTGGCTAAACTAAAAAAAACTTCAAAGAAAGTTCTACCAAATTTTTCTTGAACAAAAAATTATTCTATTTTAGTGCATCTGTAGTTTAACCTGCCTAGAGATCGTTTCGACTTGGAAGAGTTTGCTTGGAGTTCAAAACTTAGAGGAGCGTTCAATTCGACGTGAAATTGCTATAAATAAAACAAGAGCAGAAGCTCTCATACAATCTAATAGAAGGGAGTGAAGACGCAGGTTACTATTAGATTGGTGCATAAGTTCTCGGACATCTGATCCCTCCTGAATTGAAAGCGCATTTTCCCGCCAAATTTCTCACATGTATCAACGCGTAAGTGATCGATCGATAGAGAAAGGAAAGGGCTACAAAACTGTTCCCAGCATTTACTTCTGCGTTGTTAACGTCAGCTATTGTGGCTGAGCAATTCATCCCAACTGAGACGCATATTCGGCACGTCATGTTATTCCTGCATCAATCTGGCCTCAATGCCAACGAACCGTATCGTCGCCTGAGGGATGCTTACAGCGAGAGTGCTCCTGCTCGAAGTACTGTGTACCAGTGGTTCTCGAAGTTTGCAGTTGGTGAATTCTCCGTTGAAGATGATGAACGAGAAGGGCGCCCGATGACACTGGATTTGGATGGCCTCCGAAGTAGAGTGGAAGCGGACCCATACCAAACCACTCGCGAACTATCAAGCACTCTTGGTGTTAGTCACTCAACAGTCGTTCGAGGATTGAAGTCGATTGGCAAGGTGCAGAAATTGGGTCGCTGGGTACCTCACGACTTGACACAACATGACATGGATCGCAGAGCCGATGTCGCTCTGCCTCTCCTTACCCTCAGACGTACCCACCGATGGCTGGACAACCTTGTCACCGGGGTTGAGAAGTGGATACTCTACTCTAATTATCACCGGCGTGCACAGTGGGTTGACGCAACTGGAGAGGCAGAGGACGTTGCGAAACCCGACCTTCACGTGAAAAAGGTGATGCTATGCATTTGGTGGACCGTTCTTGGCGTAGAATACTGGGAGCTGCTGGGCGAAGGGATAACAGTGACGGCAGAGGTTTACGTCAACCAACTGAGGAAGTTGAGGGCCCACCTTCAAGCCACACGAGGAGAGCAAGTGAAGGTGCATTTTCAACACGACAACGCCAGACCGCATATTGCTAGAGCGACGGCGGCCGAGTTGGCGGACTACGGATGGACCGTTCTTCCACATCCACCCTACTCATCAGATCTCGCTCCTTCTGATTATCATTTGTTTTCAAGCCTTCAACGCTATTTGGACGGCCAGCAATTCAGGAACCGAGAGGATGTCAAGGAGGCACTGCTCGCATTTTTCGAATCACAACCGGCCACGTTTTGGAGAAAAGGCATCCATGACTTACCAGCACGTTGGCGAAGGACAATTGATGTAAAGGGTGGTTACTTCAAATGATTTGATATTGTTGTTCGTATGTTGTGACAATAAATATTGCATGCCCCAAATGTCCGAGTGTCGCGTCTCCTGTATCCTTCTGACGCGTCCCGGCTGCCTTATCTCCCAGCCGTTCGGGCCTTGGTCGGTGTCTAGGGTAGTCCTTTGTAGAGCTTTATTAGTAGAGCCGCTACTCGCGGTCTGGACAAGCACACAAATGAACACTAACTGCTGGGGGACGCGCCTTTTATAGGCGCTGGGGTACGGTAATCACTTGAAGCTAAGGGAATCGTTGCGGGACCTATGCAGCATATTACAAAATGAGATAACGATGACACCGAAGCATAGAACCTAGCATTACGGATTCGTTACATGCCCCCCGTAGACGGAGAGTCGTCCCGACTCTAGGGTCTGCCAACTACGGTCTACCGGAACGATGTGGCTGGCGGTCCTCGCGATGATCGAGTCTTCTGGATTTGCAGTGGCGATCGTAACGGTCGGTGGAACGGTCTCTCGGCGTCGGCGATAGTCCAGGTGGCGACTCCATGTCCTCGTGGTGGCGACGGCGACTCGGCTCATAATAGCTGGTCTCTCGGTCGTGGCGGCGGCGATCGGCTGGCGGCTGCTTGGCGCTCGGTCCGGATTCCCTGTCCATAGGGCGGCGACGGCTGCTCGGCATCTCGAAAGTAATTCGACGATCATGGCGACGGTGTTCTGGGTCCTCGACCACCCAGAAGTTCGGCAGGTGTTCCTGCTTGCGCCTCCTATTCTGCGCTGCCTTTTCCTTACGTCGGCGCTCCCTCTCATCACTCGAAGCGAAGCTAAACTCCCTCATTTTGATGAGATCATCGACGGTAAGGCGCAACTTCTCGAGGAACCACACTATTTGCCGGCCGATGAACGGTGCTTTCCCGTATCGGGGATGCGCTCCGAGCGTCAGCGCTGGATGCGTGTAGCTCACGTGGTCTAACGCGTCAGTATAGTGATCACGAACGATTGCGTCGAATCTTCGCTTTGGCCCGGTCACATACTTAACATACTCAGCGCATACTCTTCCCATAGCAGTCCAAGCCTCGGCGTTGTCGTCTTCATATGGACTTGGGAAAAATGCGAGGGCTCCACCACACTGCAGGTGGCGCTCCAAACAAATCAGCACCTGCCTCATCGGACGGCTCTCCGGCATCTCATCGGGCCAAACGATGATGATTGAAGTCGTGATTTTCATCGTCAGCATTTTCTTGGCCAGCGTGCTCCAGTCGGCATATACATAGAGTGTCACATTTTCTGGGGAAATGACCTCAGCATTAGCGCGGGCGAAGGACGACGGCAGTGCAATGAAAATCTCCTGCTCGGCGCTCGATCTAGGTCCAGGAAGTCGCGTATGTTGCAACAACGCGATCGCGGTCGTCAGGTTGTTCCCGTAGTCGTATGGAACCGACCACGCGAAGACTGAGGAGTGGTCAAATCGTTTGCCCTTCGCCTCTTCAACCGCAACGGCGTATCGGTGGCAGCGTCGGCGGTGAGCATCAATGGCAAGAGCTAGCCCATACGCTGTTATGTATGGAGAGTTTTTCTTCCTGAGTTCCTCCTCCTTTCTTTCTTCTCCCCAGCAGGCCTGCTCGGAGATCGAGGCGACGTTGGCCAGCTCGAACATATCTTGCACTTTCTTGGATCTCGCCATCGGGTGAGCCAAGCTTGGAAGTGCCACGTGTGCCATTTGGCCGAACAGGGCGCAATCGCAGCGATAGCGGAGGTGGAGTGGATCGTCCACTCCCAGTATGATCCTGACGCGTCGTAAATAGGCATGGGTTTTCCGAGCGTGATTTCCTCCACGTCAGAGTCAACATCAAATCCTGCAGTGCGAGCAGCACGCAACATTTCGAGAGGAATTATGCTTATCTGTGAACCTGTATCCAGGAGTGCTCGTCTGACCAACCCCAACAGTTTCACATTCCTCACTGGCACCTCTCCTATTAGATCTCCTTGTTGCACTGACGCCTTTTCCGCTCCACACAACCATTTACTTAGGGCTGCACTAAACACTTTTGGCCCTTCAGACCGATCAGACTTCTTCTCTTCCTTGTTTCCTTTATTGACCCGTGCCTTTTTGCAGTCTCGTCTGAAGTGACCGCTTCCATTGCAGTTAAAACATTTTGGCAGTTTGGTCCTTCCAGGGTTATCTGTTGTGTCCAGCCTTATGGCTTGTTGAGGTTTCCTCTGTTGAGGTCCCCTCACCGTTTGGACGGGGCCTGCCTTAACTGAGTCCATGTTCTTTTTCGAGGCCATAGCAAGTTCTCGGCTTCGCTCGCAGCGCTGCGCCAAACTCTTGACCATTTCATAGGCGGACTCTTTAGGCGCTACCTCCATTGTCGTGAACAGTTGAAGATACTCGGGCCAGTCCGTCAACTGAGCCACCAACTCTCCTGCTCGAGTACGCGAAAGTTCTCCCTCAGACGCATCCGGATACGCTAGCTGCGTTAGCTCCTCCAGTTCTACGCAGTAGCTTGCGACATCCCCTACTTTCCGGAGGGTCTTGAGTTTCATATACGCTTTCATCTGCGTGGCCGAGTCATTCTCCGTGAGTTTTGCTTTCAGGGAGCTTGCTATAAGCTCGAAACCTCCCTCTTTTACCGATCGTGGCAGTGCATTCGCAACTGCTAATGGGTACCCATCCAGCTTAGAGAATAAAAGATGAACCAGCATTTCATCGCCGAGCCCCAGCCCTTGGTATTTCATCCTGAACCTTGCTAAGAATTGGCCGTAGTTCTTCCCTTTTGGGTCACTAAACGTCTCGACCTCGGGCAATGTCATGGCCGCAAACATTTTAGCAATGGAGTATTCAGGAATGCTTGAGGAATTTGCATCCAAAAGCTCACCTTGACGTATGCTGGTCGTCGGGACTGCTGTCGAGGACGATACCCTCCGCTTCGGCGGCCGCTCGTTCTTCCTTGCTTGCTGCAATCCTCTATTGAGTAGCGGGTCAGGCTGAGGAAGCAAGAGCTCACCTTGCGCGGCTGCGACTGGATCAAAGGTCGCGTGGTAAGCAACGTCGTCAAAGTCGTCAACATTGAGCTGTTCCACCTGGCAGTTATTACTGCCTTGTAACGTCTGGGCCGCACTCTGAAGTGGAGATGTTAGCCCTCGCTTGCCTGCACTCACTTCCCTAGGAAGCTGAACTAGGCTTTTGACTCTCCCTACCACCTCAGTGGTATCCACACCCAGCACTTGTGCGAGTTCGCGCATGCAGCTGTCATCATATTTCGCCTGCTCAAGCTGCTCTCTTAACTCCTCATGAAGCCCTGCTTGCAGCAATTCGTGGGCTTTATTCAGCTGCGTGCGAACGAACTCCAGTCGAGCCAGCTCTCCATGGATTGTCTTGCAGTTTGCCTGCACAAACTCTTCCATCACCTTGGAGAGGTGGTCGACACCCAGTGTTGTAGTGTCTCCATCAAGCGGATGTACCAAACTGCTAGGTATATCCTCTAGCACTGACAGTTTGTCGGCAATCGTAACTGCGCTTAGTCTTACCTGCAGCGCTCCTTTCTGCACGATCTCCTTGACCGCTCCGACTAGTGTGTCGATTGACGCCTGGAGTGCGGCAATTCTGTCCGATTCCGTGGGCTCGTCCAAGAGCATACGCTCCATTTCCAGGTCATTCACGTTCTCAGAGGCCATCTCGGCTTATCTGAAACAGCACCGTAATACTTCTGTTGTTAGCTCAGTCTTGCCGCAATCGAGCGTTTCCGCAAGAACACAACAGAGGGCCACTGAGGAATACTGAACGAGCCTCGGGTGTGACCGAAAGGTTAACGGGCCTCAACGAGGGTAGGTGCAGCACCTTTCTCGTTCCTGGAGACCGTACTCTGCCTCTATCAAAGGCAGGATCTCGTCCTTCCGGTCGTTCCGGTCTTCGGACGGTTCTACTGCAGCTCCTTCAGTTCGGCCCCTATGTCGCGTCTCCTGTATCCTTCTGACGCGTCCCGGCTGCCTTATCTCCCAGCCGTTCGGGCCTTGGTCGGTGTCTAGGGTAGTCCTTCGTAGAGCTTTATTAGTAGAGCCGCTACTCACGGTCTGGACAAGCACACAAATGAACACTAACTGCTGGGGGACGCGCCTTTTATAGGCGCTGGGGTACGGTAATCACTTGAAGCTAAGGGAATCGTTGCGGGACCTATGCAGCATATTACAAAATGAGATAACGATGACACCGAAGCATAGAACCTAGCATTACGGATTCGTTACACGAGGACTTATGCATCAACCTAATATATGCCCCCTCCAATTAGTATAGATCCCATTTTTCTGTTCCTCATTTGCATGAGCGTTAACAGCTGTAGGTGCAATCCTAGAGGGGATGGGCAAAGTAAATTGGACAGAAACTTGGAACAATCACAATACTATAAAGCCGCGAAAATTCGTTAAAGCAACCATATTATCCTAATCAATTAGTGGATAGCGTTTTGCGATTTCTTTCCAAAGCAAATAGAGTTTTGAATCACAATCGTAGCCTATCCATACTTCAATATTGAGATCTTTTTATATTTCAGCGTAAGTCTAGGACATTTCCAACGGAGGGTACCAGGTAAGTTAAGGCATTGATATGAGTGTTTGACAAACTTACAAGCGGAAAAAACCCGTCTGAGTTACTCACCGTAGTTTCGGAGTGAAATTCAGGGAAATCGTTACGGGACCGAGTTGCCTATCCCTCTGCTAATCAGTCGCTCCAGCTAGTAATATTTGCTTGCATGCTTCTCCGGCGCAAATAGAGTCGGGGGTGGGGGGGAGGGCTTCTGATGGGTAGAAAATCCTATAGAGCGTCGTAGCGTCGTTAATGTCCTTCATCCCTGGCTCCAACGTATAAAGCGTGTAGTAAGGGCGTTCCGCGATTAATAAAAACCATGTTTGAACCGCGCTGCTGTGGGTGTTGCACCCCGGACAACTCGGACGGGTTTCTTCCGGTTGTAAGTGTATCGGCGAGTATTGATATGTTGTATTGCATGTTGTATTTATTGATGCGTAGCTACCATTAAGAATTCATAATAGAGTGCCTCCCCCCTCTAGGATTGCACCCAGCTGAATTATTCTTTGACACCACAGGATGTGCTGCACCATGGTTTTTGGCGTACGGTAGCCGCAGCGTTGTGCAAAATTGGGCTGCCACGCATGCGGACGTACGGACATCGAGTTGGCGATTTTGTTCAGTTCCTTTCTATTTTCGATCGATTCCTGGCTCTAAACATCGTCATCGGAGTCCACTGTGGGGTATTCTTGTTCCATCTGCCACTACTAGGCCTAGTGGTCGGACTGCATGTGCCATCAAGCTTCTAAGGGTCCTAAATGGCCGATTATCACTGGGTTTTTGTTGCGAAGAAAATTGCCATTGATCCGGTCCGCTTTCCTGCTTTGCTGCTATTATACGTCGTCTTTTTAACGAGATTGATCTGCTACTATGAGCTGCTCTGTTATCCTTTCTTTCCTCTAAAGAATGTCAGTGTTTTTAAATCCCGTCCAAATCGCTGTCTTCATCCATGTGAACGCTCGTCTTCGATGGTGTTAAAATGGAATTCCGAGGTTTTTCGAAGTTCAGCCGACGTTTACAGGGGATGCCACTACGGTTGGACGTGAAAAGAAAGCTTCTCGCTCGTTCGGATCGCGTCAAATGTGTGGATCTCCATCCGACGGAGCCATGGCTCCTGGCCGCTCTCTACAACGGCAACGTCCACATCTGGAACTACGATAACCAGCAGTTGGTGAAGTCGTTTGAAGTGAGCGCTTCCATAGCTCTACGGTTTCATTCTGAGCTTTTCGATTTCGATTTTGGGCAATTTTAGTGGTTTAAAGGCTATCAAACTTTATTAAAAATCGGTGGGATATTGCAGTGGGCGGGATATCCTACATCTGTTATCAACAAAACATCACATGCGAAGCCTGTAATCTATTTTGAACTAGCTGTCGAGAAACACTGTGTCGCACCAATCTGCAACTGGGCCTTGATGTGCAGGTGTGCGGGTTACTGTACCGTGCGGCTGCTGCCGTTGCGTCGTCTCTTAGGCCACTGAAACTTCTTCACTTGTCGAGTTAGTTAGGGAGTGAACCCAGGTGAACGGACATTAAGCATCCCACTTCACTTGTCTCCAGAATCCGACTTGTTACCCTGAAGTTCCTTCCCTTGTCAGAACCCAGCTGCGGACTCCCACTGAGCGACGAGAGCAGTTTCCCACGAGCAGCATGGATGCACCACACCCTTAAGTCCCTTTCGTTGCCTTGTTCGTCATTTCCTAACTACCCCTCCACCCCCCCCCCCCCTCGAAGAAGTCGAAACATGATGAGTAAGTGACGAAAGGGGGGGGGGGGGGGAGGCTAAAGGAGCAGGGCACTCGAATTCCGCGCTCCATCGCCAATCGGCGCTGGGTCCAGTTGCAGATTGGTGCAATGTAGTTGGTTGCACTCCCAGCGATCATCCATCTATTAGGGGGGGGGGGGGGGCAAAAGTAATGAAACACCCCATGCCGTGTCCATATATCTCGTGGCTGGAGTCTGGTTTCGTGCTTGTCGTATTTGTATGTTTGTATGCTACGTACTGAAGCCCACCTGAGAAGTTACCACTTCCGCCCTTTCCAGAAGCATGCCAAAACCCCAGCCTGTCTCATGCCGAAACCCCAGTCTGACGAGTCGACCTGTGTCGCGCAAATCTCCCCTAATTCCCAACCCCGAGCAGCCTGGGCTCAGTATTCACGCAAGATGAGAAGTACGTCTTCTACCTTAACCCTGCCAAGCATCGAGTCTGGGTGAGGCCTGGTGACCTGTTACTGACCTTCGTTCGGCGAGATGTCCACGGCGAGAAGCACCTTTGGAGCTTTTGGATCTGCGCCCATGGATCGGTTTACCGGAAGCTGTTTCCCAAGAGCCTACGATGAACTCCAAGGCCATGGTGAACGAAATAGAGGAGATGGGCCGGCGACTCGCTCTTATTCATTCGCAGCGCTTCAAGAAGGTCCTCCTCTTCGACAACGCCGCACCCCATCGGGCACAAGTAACCACGGATAAGCTTGGCCAGCTGGGCTACGTTCACATGCCTCATCCACCGCATTCGCCGGACATCTCTCCATGCGTCTACCACTACCTCTTGAGCCTACAGGACTTCCTGGTCGGAAGGGACACATGATCCCAAGCAGTCCTTAACAACCATATCGAGCAGTTGATCAACACCAGGCCCAAGCAGTTCTGGAAGGATGAGATCAGGAAGTTGGCTGAGCGATGGCAGCAAGGTTATTGCCCTTAATGGCAAATACATTCCTCAGCATCTTGAGTTGTAAATGAGTTTAAAGAGATAAATATTTTTTTTCAATTTTTCCCATTACTTTTCGCCCCCCCCCCCCTGATACACTGACGAGTATGCGTGGATCCGGCGCTGGTTACGATAGATCGGATTCTTTTTTTTTCAAAACCCGGATAAATGGACCATGCGGATCATGGCATTTCTGGAAAGCTAGGATCTTATGACGACTCAGATAAAGGTGATTTTCACTATGGCGGATTTTTGGATGAGTCAGATAACTGTTTTTGAATCAGCTATAGGATATCCGATTCAAGTAAGATTTATGGCAAAAATCCGTTAGTTGAATCGTTCAAAAATCCGGTATGATTAAAATCATCATTATCAGAGTTACTCACTAATACGATTTCAGCGAACACACTACCGAATGGTTACCGTATCCTTTAGGCGTCAGAAAAGCGCGTTCGTGCAATTACACACATCTGCTACCAGTGCTTCATAGACGAACACGTCGCCCAACGTGCCGAGCACGTCGTCCAGCGAACTCCTAGGCACGCTGGGCGACGTGTTCGTCTATGAAGCACTGGTAGCGGATTTGTGTAATTGCACGAACGCGCTTTTCTGATGACTAAAGGATACGGTAACCATTCGGTAGTGTGTTCGCCTAAATCGTATTAGTGAGATACTCTAATATTCGAGCTCATCAAAAATGCAACTATCTGAATGATCCTATTGTACGGGCTTTCTCTTCTGTTTCTCTTTAGTTTAAGAAATGCTTCTGTTTCTCATTAATCTAAAACATCTAAAAAGTGTGTCAACTGTTAAAATCAGATAGTCACTACCCTGTCCTAGTTTTCACACAAGATATCGTTCTGCAGGTATGCGATCTACCGGTTCGTGCGGCCAAGTTCATCCCACGAAAAAGCTGGATAGTGACAGGATCGGATGACATGCATGTCCGAGTGTTCAACTACAACACACTCGAAAGAGTACATCAGTTCGAAGCGCATTCCGATTACCTCAGGTAATTTTTCGATCTTAATATTACCAGGCTGTCCAATAATTCCTGTCCGAAAATTTTCAAAATTCTATAACTTTCCTTACAAGTGTTATAATATCAGGCAAGTGTAAAAACCTAGGAGGTTCTCCAGAGTTCCACGCTAAGGGTATATAAGGCGCAGTCGCCGCGTCTAGCTACCGGTGCAAGCTAAAATGGACCAAGGTCGAATTCGTACGTTCGTGTACTACGAGTGTCGTCCGCATCGCAAGGAGTTTCTCGAGGACCTGGTCACTGGGGATGAGAGCTGGGTCCTCTACGACAACGTCGCTCGCCGTGCTGTCTGGATCCCGCTCGGAGAAGAGCCGCCGACGACGCCGAAAGCCGACCTGCACCCGCTGAAGATCATGCTCTGCTGCTGGTGGGACGCCAAGAGCATGCTGTACTTCGAGCTGCTCCCGCAAGGCAAGACGGTCACCGCCTCCATCTACACCGATCAGCTCGAGAAACCAGCCGCCGCCATCCGAGAAAAGCGTCCACGACGGGCCTCGGCCCACCTGCTGCACGACAACGCGCGCCCCCACGTGGCGAAGGAGACCCAGCAGAAGTTGACGACGCTCGGCTGGGAGACGGTTGCCCATCCGCCGTATTCCCCGGACCTCGTCCCCTCCGACTACCACTTGTTCCGCCCGCTGAAGCACCATTTGGCCGGAAGAAAATTCAGCAACTACGACAACCTCAAATCCGACATCGCGGACTTCTTCGAGTCGCAGCCCCCGGAGTTCTGGGCGAAGGGCATCGGCGACCTGCCCAATCGATGGGCCACTGTAGTGGATAACTGTGGTGATTATATTGTTGATTAGACTTGTTTTTCAATAAAGTTGAAAAAAATTAAAAATGGGGAAATTTTCGGACAAGAATTATTGGACAGCCTGGTACTCTGAAGGCTTAAAGTGAATAGATCTGGATGTTAAGAGCTTCGTGAACGGCCGTTGTATGGCTATCTATGCCTACTAGACGACTCTTTACCCGAAGTTTTAGGTGTATCTGATTTTTTAACGAATTTTTGTTCGGTCGAAAGGTCCGTTCGCTCGCGGGTAGTGTGCTTGTCGTAGATATGGCTATCAAAAAGTCGAAATGCTGCTTTATCAACGATTTTCAGGTCCATAGTCGTTCACCCAACACAGTCGTTTGTGATCACGGCCAGTGACGATATGATGATCAAGTTATGGGACTGGGACAACAAATGGCAGATGAAGCAGAGCTTCGAAGGTTGGTATAGCATTTTGAAGAGCGTTTGTATGAAAATCCACCATGGATTTTATTTTTAATGGTTTCATGTCGGTTTTAAAGGCTTGTGTGCTTCAGGAAGGCCTAGAAAGATCGAGCTTCCTATAGCTACCTTGTGTTCGACTAGCTTTTTGGGGTGCATGGTAGTGAAGTCGGAGAGGCGCCGGCTGTCATCTATGTCCGGATTCGAGGTTGTTGGTTTGGATCCCGTCTAGACTAACCAACCCTTCCGCCTTCCCGGCTCGGTGAATTGGTACCAGTCTTGTCTGGGAAGGATAAGCAGTGACTTATTCATCGACTAGCTGGTGAAAGTCATTGTGTAAGCGAAATATGCACTCGATTAGTCTCTACGGCATTGTAGAATGTGTGGCGCATCCCAAAAGGGATTGGTTACCGCCATTGCTTATGTTTTTATCCTTTAAGTTTCGACTTGGTCCTCTTCTTGAAAGGTCTAGCGATTAGAGGTGCAGTATCCTACTATATATAATCAGCTAATGTCACGTGTCCGTCACGGAGAGGGGGGACTGAAGCCAAAAGATGCCTACGCCAGTGCGGCGTATGCCAGCCGGGCTTTCTTTGAGCTTAACCATGGGCGATTGCTGGCGAACTATATCCTTGGCGGCTGATCGCCCAAGTTTACGAGATATTCAAGGGGCAACGCGCCAGGTTATGAATGGGATCGAGTGCAGAGCGTAGGGATTCAGAAGGCGTGCTCTACACGTCGTTCAGCGGGCTTCTGCACTCAGAAGACGTGCTGAAGACGTCGTCTAACGTGCGCAGATATTCAGAAGACCTTCGCTAGACATCGTGAGTCAAGATTCAGAAGACGTGCTGAAAACGTCGTCCAACTTGCATAGATTCAAAAGACGTGCTGATGATGTCGTCTAACGTGCGTAGGGATTCAGAAAACCTGCGCTAGACGTCATCCAACTACGTAGGGATCCAGAAGGCGTACTGAAGACGTCGTTCAACGTCGTCTAACTTGCGTAGGGATTCAAAAGACGTGCTGATGATGTCGTCTAACGTGCGTAGGGATTCAGAAGACGCGCTGAAGACGTACTCCAACTTGCGTAGGGATTCTGAGTAAGGGCGACCAATAGGAGAGGACCAACAAAGGGGGAGCGTGAAAAAAGGGGGGACCAGCATTTTCCCTCACCATCGTTCAGTGTGTGTCGCATTTCTGAAAACGGCTTACAGAAGTCGTGGCACGTGTGTCAGAGTGCCAATACCGATTAATTTTAATTATGATTTTGCTGATTAAGCACCGGATTGGGACTCTCATTACCTGTTTCTCGACACGTAGAGAACGAGCGCTTCGGAGAATAAACCGCGTACATGTGATGGAGGGTGGATGGGCTTCATATGCGCAGTGAAAATTCTGCCCTACCATATCCCACTGCACTAATCTACATAGTAAAACCAGTTTTTTAACTGTAAGAAGGCCTAAAAAAGAATGGAGGAAGATTGGGGTTGTTCTATTCTCGGGGTTTGGGCGCGAAGCCTCCAACCCCACATAACGCATTCGCCAACCTAGGATTCCGCTTTCATTTAAACTACACCTCATAAAGTTATTTTTGGGGGGAATAAGCTTACTGTAGGGTTTTCGTTACTCTTTGTTAGGGTAATGTGAGGGTAGGGTCATTCTTCCTGCTGAACTAATAGTGGTCAACAAAAGCTCGGTGGATTAGAGGTTGATTCTCTTCGAATTGGCTCCCGGTGGTGTATTCTCTAAGAAATTGGGACCGCTAGGGTGGTGGAAGCCTTAGGTGTGATGGAACAGGTCTCTAAAAGCTTGCACCACATTCAAGCCTCTGAAGAAGAGGATGACGACGAAAAATAAAGGATAAATGACGGCGTTAATCAATGCCTTCACGGATGCGCTGTACTTCTACAAGGTGTTGTGGAGATTTGAATGCGTACTTTGCCTCTACAATGACTTGAGGTGGCCAGCCGATGAGCAATTCAGCGTTTTATCCTTCCCAGACAAGTCTTGTGCTAATTCAACCTTTCGACCCCGGAGGAATGGAAGGCTGGGTTGGCCTGGGCGGGAAATCTGAAACAGAAACCTTGTGTTGTGTGCACGCGACAGCTGGCACCTCCTCAGACTGCGCTACACGCGCTGAGAATACCGGTTAAGGGGGTTATTTATGGTGCTGCTCCCGGATATAATAGTCGTTTTTGAAATTCCCGACGATTACGGTAGGTTACGGTGAGTACTGCTGAATAAGTCCGTCCTAGAATCCGGTGCACACGGCAGCTGTCGCCCCCTCCGACTGCGCTACCACGCGTCCTGTTGAAATATAGGGCACATTTGTAAGAGTTCACTTTAACTTATTCGAAAGAAGAGAACTGATAACAAGAGCTCTTGCTCGAGTTCTGCCATTGTTCATGAAGAACGGTTTTCAGGTCATACTCACTACGTGATGCAAGTCGCGATTAATCCAAAGGACAACAACACTTTCGCCACGGCATCGCTTGACAAGACTGTCAAGGTAAACCACACACTATTCTTGTTTATGATTGAAATGATCTCCTTAGTGTTAAAGCCTACAAGTCTTGCTGTCTAGGCCGTAAAGAAAGTTATTAGTTCTGGAAATTGATATTTATAGCGTTTAAAAACCCAATTGACTCGCATTTATGCGATGTGACGGAGAATTTGTCATCTGATTGCAGCCTCTAGTGAGTCCGTCTTTTCAGGTTTGGCAGTTTGGAAGCCAGCAGCCGAATTTCACATTGGAAGGACATGAGAAAGGGGTAAGTTGCTGTGGGTAGTACTCTTGCTGAGTTGGAATGTGCTATTCTTCTCGTTTAGGTGAACTGTGTGGATTACTACCATGGTGGAGACAAGCCGTACCTGATCTCAGGAGCCGACGATCATTTAGTGAAGATCTGGGACTACCAGGTTTGCTGTGTATTTCCTTTACACCATTTTCACGTGAAATCGGACACACTTAAAATGAAATTAGACATTTTCAGGGCAAATTGGACACCTTTTAAGTCAAATAGAGCACAACTGGAAGCAAAGTTGATGATTTTGAAATCAAGCTGAACATTTTTTTTAAATCAAAGCAATTTTAGGTGAACAGCGAGACTTTTCGGGTCGGTTAGAATAATTTTTGTACAAAGGAAATTTAGTGGAACCCTCTTTAACATTTTTAATAATATACATTTTAATTGGATGAAGTTCAGTTTGATTTAGAATTCGTCAAGCTTGCCTAGGGTAGTGTCAAATTTGATATGAAGTGTCTAGTTTGGTTGGAAAAGTGTCTTGTTTGACGTGGAAATGGTGTGTATGAAGCTATTTGCTATGAGCTCGATGTATTCTCCTTTAGAACAAGACATGTGTTCAAACTCTCGATGGACACGCGCAGAATGTGTCGTCGGTGTGCTTCCATCCGGAGCTTCCTCTGATCATCACTGGTACGTTTTCCTAAAACTTCGCTGGATTTGAAAGATGGCCAGATTTCTTGTGTAACTTGTTTTTGTCTTTTTAAACGAATTTTCTTCACAATTAATTTTTTTTCAGAATAGAACAGAACATTTATTGAGCCAAAAGAGGCGCAAAATAAGTTCAGCAAAAGAGTGCAGCAAATGTTGGCTTTTTTTAAGGTTGATAAAAGCAGAACACAGAAGGTGTTTCAGTCTAGAAGTGAAACAAGATCAGTTAGCACAAAGGATTACACCTAACGCTGGCTTTCAAAGATTCGCTAAAGTCACCACTTCCTTGTTGTTCTTTTGGTTTTCCCATGAGTTTCTTTATTCTATTGTTTAACTTTTTTATTCTTTAATATTGACCTGCAGTGATTCACTTCGAATGCAAAGTTCTCTTCTCTCTGATTCATTATCCTTTGAAAAGGCAGCAGTTATTATCAGAAAAAGCCTTTTTGCTTAACAATGTTTCTAACTTGAAGCTGAATGCCTTCTTAACACAGTGAATTAGTGTTGGAGGTATTTTAAATGGCAAGAAAATCAATTTTCAGTGACAGTAAAATAAACGAAATAATTAGCAAATAAAATGGTTAAAGAAAACAATATAAAAGATAATCAATAAAAATTAGTTTACTTTTTGTTTTTATTTTTTAATCCATACAGCAGCTGTTATATAATAGTACAACTTCTCTCCAAAAATATGTACGCTGTTCCAACAAGCAGAAATATTATCCTTCTTGTTGTAGCAAAGTGCCCTAGCTGGTTTTAGACGGCAAGAAGGGAGAAACTCTTCTGGATTATTGGATTTATTTATTTATTCAAGGCGTAGACTTGATTCTTTGCGTTACAAACTATAGTTGTCGAGATCGCGCCATGTGCTTGCATACTACATCGCGATGTTTACTTGATTGTTGGTGCATATGCTAGTTACGCGGTACTTCACCACGCAGTAATGCTCAACTTGCTGAGTTTTGTTTCGCTGAACCTTTGTTTTAAGCGGAAATTTTGATTAAACAGAGCTTCTCTAATCAATTGACACAAGTAGTACTTTGAAGAGAACATAAGATTTCGTTAGGCAGATTGTTCTTCCTCAAGAAATACGATTTTGGATCATAAATAATGAGATTTGGGCGAGGCAGGACATGATGGAGAGCATCACGATTGGGATTGGTGGATCTATTCTAGTCGAGGGGGGGGGGTAGCACATACCTAAAAATTATGCAACCAGTTAGCTTGAGACTCACGGAGCCGCTTCAATATGGCAAAATACGAACCGAAAAACAACAAACAAACGCCGCGGTTGTAAAGACGTTTCGGCGGAAACGCGCATTCAATTACAGCTGACCGCCGCCAGCTTGTCATGTCGTAACTGGGATCTGTCAGGTGATGGAGGCACATAGCTTTGTCTGTTTACAACTGTGGCGAAACCGAATGCAATTTTTTGTGATTTTTTTTTTTCTCAGCCGAGGCCCCATTTTGTTCTCTAGACGTTTCTTTGTGTATCCCAGTCAATAGTAGGATTTGTTGCATAATTTTTTACTTTCGTGCCCCTCGAGTAGGAGAGAGCCCGATTGGTCAGTCTCTAGTAATCATCACTACGATGCCAAAGGCGTAAACGATGGTGTATCAGTTAGGTCAGTTATGGGTGTGACCCATTGGATGGTTGGATCGTGGCGAGGTCTGCACTCTGACACGGGAAGCTTGGCCAGGCCCCCATGCCGGCTATGCAGATCTACCCGCACACAACCTTTCCCGGTCGTTGCAAACCGGCTCAGAGAGGATCAAATCCCTTACCGGGCTTTCTGCCTGACGGCTCATGACTCACTTCCAGAGAGATGATCGCTTCGATCTGAAAGTAGATGGTTCCGACTTTGTACCGCACAGTACGCGACAGCTTCAACGATACTTCTGGCTTGTTGACCAGTTCACGAACACAGCACACCGCAGTGTATATAAGGTTTATCAATAACTGCACTGCTATGGAGCGGGAGTCTAAAACACAGACACTAGCTACTTCACGGAGTGGAGTGGAACCGAGACCCGCGGTGTCGGCTGAGCGGGAGTGCGCCCTTGAGCGATAACTCGGTTAGTGGCGACGCTAACGAACGTATGGTCAGACTTCCCCTTGGACGCAAGGTTGGCGAGGAGTAAACGCCTCTCCGGGTTCTTTTCCGGTACTTGGCTATGCTGCTTAGGGGACTCTGCCATTCCGAGGGATGCTCCAGTCGCTTTGAGTGTCGATCGCTCGGCTGCAGACAGAACTGGAGAGAGCTTGATTCCCGACCGCTCGTGAGAAAGCACAGCTGCTAGAATTGATAGTGAGCCCATGCCGGCCGGCTTATATAGAGTGAGCGCGTTCCAAGCCCCGCCCCTGTACGCGATTGGCTGGCTCGGCACGCTCCCCTACCCCGCCGACACCGCTCACAATCGATCGATGCCACGTCATCGGTGCCGGGCCGTCTGTGCCCTCGATATGATGATGAAGAGCGAACGGAATTGCCTAAAACAACATTAAAAAAGAACAGGACTACACACAAAAACATACAGCGCCGCACCGGGGGACACCTTGACCTAACAGGTGAACATGTAGACGACTGACTGATCGTGGCGTATTTTTTCATTTCCTGCTCTGCCCAAGATTTACGATTTATGGGGCGAGGAATTCATTTCTGGAAGGAGAATAATTTGTCACACGAATTCTTGAATTCACTTCAAAGCACTGTTTGTGAGAACTCTTTAGAGAAGTCCTGGTTAATCAAACGTGTTGCACGGACGAAGGATTCAGCAAGCCAAACTCAAGAGATCATGTGTTGTGTTGTAAACCACTGCGTAACAGCGCAGCATCTGCACTAACAATCAAGAGGACGTAGCGACTCACTAGGCAGAGACATGGCGTGATTTCTACATCTAGAGCGGAACTTCTACGCCAATTTCTGGACTAGGCAGCGTGGTAGAAGCTACAATTATCGATTAGCAAGCGCAAGCGATCGATCCTTTCACCTTCAAAGTTTTCATTTTAGGAAGCGAGGATTCGACTGTGCGTCTCTGGCATGCGAATACGTACAGGTAATGCCGTTCCGACGACATTAGGACTCTGTGCCCGTTCTCATTGACGATTTTAATGTGTAAGATTGAATTAAAGTCATGTGAAGATGAGATATTCAGACTGGAGACAACCCTCAACTATGGCCTGGAGCGTGTGTGGTGCATTCAAGCCCAGCGAGGCTCTAACACAGTTGCCATCGGTTACGATGAAGGATCGGTGACCCTGAAACTGGGCAGAGAGGAGCCGGCTGTAAGCCTTCCGTTGGTTTCCAGGCCCTATTAAGTAGCTGTTATCCTTCCGTTTAGGTTAGCATGGATCAATCCGGAAAGATCCTCTGGGCGAAGCACTCGGAGATCCAGCAAGCCAACCTGAAGACGCTTGACGCCGAAGCTTCGGAGGCTATCCAAGGTAAGGCTGGAGAACCCGTGGGGTTCGTAATGGGCTCAGCGACTATCTAATGACGTTTAGATGGAGAGCGACTGCCGCTTTCGGTGAAGGACTTGGGGGCCTGTGAGATCTACCCGCAGACTCTTGCCCATTCGTCGAATGGCCGCTTCGTTGTGGCCTGTGGAGATGGCGAATACATCGTGTACACGGCGATGGCGCTTCGTAACAAGGATTTCGGACAGGTGAGCTGGGTTTGGAGTCGTATTGATGAAGAACTTGAAGAGCTTTTTGTCGGCGTTTCCAAGGCTACGTGGAAAATTCTGAAGGCGAAGACCGGCATGGCACAGGTGTTTTTTCAATTTTCTGAATGTTCCAGGCCCTCGAGTTCGTGTGGGGAACTGATCCCAACATGTTCGCCGTCCGTGAGTCCGCAACTTCAGTGAAGATCAAGAAAAACTTCAAGGTAACAGCCGTTTAGCGCCTTGCCCCAAGGATTCGGCTCAATTGGTCCCATTCAGGACTTCAAACAAGTGCGCACGGACGCGGTGATGGAAGGCATTGACGGTGGTCCGTTGTTGGCTGCCCGTTCCGCGAGCAGCCTCTGCTTCTATGACTGGGAGACGGCGCAGCTGGTGCGACGTATTGAGATAGCGGCCAAGCATGTGTACTGGAGTGACAGCGGAGAGATGGTTAGTCGGAGATTTTGAGGTCTTAGGGTTTCATTAGGGCCGCTTTTATCTAGCTGTTCAGGTGAACCATGCGGATTGGCTTATTCTAAGACGCAGAGTTTGCCTCTTCATACTTCTTGACCACTGTAGTTTTAGGTCGTTGCATAGGCAATGGCCGATTTTCGCTGAAACTGTGACAGATCATAACTTTGCTTGGAAGCAGTTTTGTTAGTCGAAATAAGCACCATTACAATTTATACACTTTCCCAAGGCGACAATAGCTTAGACATTCCATCTTTGTAAAAATCAGAACTACCAGAGTTAATAAAACATAAGAAGTCATTTTCGACATCATTTTGGTTTCTGCATATTTTATTCTTCATATGACGATATAAATGTGCGAGAAAGTGATAATCGGTAGGGGACAGATCTGGGGCCGGATTCATCAACGACTTACAGAGATTTAACGGAGAACTTACAGCCAAAGTTCCTTTAAAAACGCGAATGAACACGGCTTATCAACAGATGATATGGGGCAGAATTCATCGACGGCTTACAGCAATTTAAGAGAGAAAACTAGCCGAAATCCCTGATAACGCGGCTTATCAAGCGATGCGAATTCTTTGTTAAAGTCCAATAAGTCGTTGGCGAATCCGACCTATGGTGAAATGTTGGCGTTATCAGGAATTTCTGCTGTAATTTCTCCGTTAAATCTCCGTAAGTCGTTGATGAATCTGGTCCCTGGTGAATATGCTGAATGTGGCAGAGTTTCGTGTCCCAATTCATCCGGTTTCTGGACGACAATTTTTGAAACTCACGGACTCGCGTTGTCATGCATAGGATTGGGCGTCTTCGATCGATCAAAGCCGGCTAGTTTTCAATCAACTTCTGGTGCATCTTCAATTTCGGCACAGCACTTCTCCGCCGTGATAGTCTCTCCAGTCTTCAAGAACTTGTAATGGACTGTACCAGCCGTTGTCCACCATACGGTCGCCATGGTCTTCTCTGGATGGAGACTTGGTTTCGGCGTCTCCTTGGGACTCATTCCTGTCCAGCCACTGTGCAGAGCGACGACGATAGCCATAAAGGATCCATTCTTCGTCGCATGTCACAATCCTGTCTAAAAAAGGCTCTCTTACATTGCGCAGCCGTAACGAAACACAGGTGTTGTGGCGCTTCAGCATCTGCCCGGCGGTTAGTTCGTGAGGGAGCCATTTATCCAATTTCACCACTTTTCCGATCACATCCAAGTGGTAACTAACAGTGTTGCCGTCAACGCCGAAATGCTGTGCCGGTTCCCTCACAGTTTGACAAGGATCCTCTTCCACCATGGCTTTGAGTTGGTCGCCGTTAAGGAGTGATGGCGGCCTACCTCGGTCTTCACCTTCGAGACCTTCATCTCCAGATCGAAACCTTTCGAACCAGCGGCGAATTGTGCATTCCCTAGCGAAATCCTCCCCAAATTCAGCGTTGATGTTATGAGCTGTGGCCGCGGCGGACAGGTTGATTCACACTGTAAAAACGACGAACGAAAAACTCGGCAGGAGGCAATTATGCCGCAAAAGCTATAAACGGTAAGAAAGCGAAGATTCTGCGTTTCTGCGTGTTCAGAAACTGCATACAATGCCCGAAACGGGAGCATCCGTAGCCATGAAAAATCGACCAGAAATTGAGGGTGCAAAATCGGTCATTTTATATGCAACGGCCTAATAACATCGTGTGATCAGATCAGAAGTCACCATGCCAAGATTTACAGACTCTAAACTGCACAGCTTAAGAGTGTCTCTTCTATGCCGTAGTAGCTCTTTCAATTGATATATTTTTGCAAGTCACTATGGGTTGTTAACGTGCCGGCTTGTTAAGGTCGCTATTTGCGGTGAAGAATCCTTCTACGTGCTCAAATACAGCGCCGATGTGTTTGCGAATGCGTCTCCTGATGAGATCACCGACGATGGTGTGGAGGACACGTTTGAAGTTGTCGGTTAGTTACTAGCCTTCGTGTCTAGAAATCGTGGCTTATCTTGAGAAGCTAATGCTCTTATGTGGGTTAAGGTGAACAAGCTGAGGGCGTGAAAACGGCGTTCTGGATCGGAGACTGTTTCGTGTTCACGACGTCGCTGAACAGGCTCAATTACTATGTAGGAGGAGAGATTGTAACGATTGCTCACATGGACAGGCCTCTTTACTTGGTAAGGGGACAGTCACCTTAGCTGGTCGACTGCACACTGTCTAAGGGTCGAGTTTCAGCTCGGCTACATGGCGAAAGAATCCCGGGTTTATGCCGTGGACAAGGAGCTGAATGTGGTCTCCTACAAGCTGCTGCTCTGTGTGCTGGAATACCAGACGGCCGTCATGAGGAGGGACTTCGACACCGCCGACAAGGTACGCTGGAGCCCGTCGATCTCCGAAGCTCAGCCATGAAGAGATTTGTGAAGAGCGCAAGCTGTTTAGGTCCTGACGACCATTCCCAAAGAGCAGCGCACTCGTGTCGCTCATTTCCTCGAGAAGCAGGGATTCAAGCGCCAAGCGCTGGCTGTGTCGCAGGATCCGGATCACAGGTGGGTTTCGCCTCGAGTTTTCTTCTTGGCCTAGAACTTGGGGTGCTACAGAAAAAGTTCGCTTCTTTTTACCCATTGTAAAGGAGAGAAAGTGGTCGTTGTCCGTAGCATCGTGAGATTGCGTAGTTCCTTAAAGGATTCAGAGGAAATGACGGTCCAGCGCCTTCAATAAGGACGAACTCTTCGGATAGGCATCTAAAAGTTCGATACGTAACTTCATATCTGTTTATAGACCTGTTAAAATCTTTTTCGGACATGGTTTATACTTTTGTTGTGGCGCTGCGCGGCAGTATAGGGTCTGTTTCTACTCCATTAGCTGTGCGTTGCGTCACAGTAGAATTACCAATATTGATTAGGTCTCGTGGCTTAATCGATATTGGTTGTTCTCATTATGACGCACCGCGCGGAGACTGGAGTATAAACGGGGCCTAAGCCGTAGTTTATACTTGCGCCGCTGCGTGGCGCGGCGCGGCACGATGGTTGAGATACGTATCGACCGGAGGGCGTGAAAAATCGATCGTGGTGCCGCTCCGCTTGGCGGCGCAAGTATAAACTAGAGCTAAGGTAGAGTTTATACTTAAGTCAATGCATTGGTTACAGCACGGAAATTGTCTATGCGGGGCTTAAGTAGGTCTACAGCGCTACGCTAATCTGTGCTAATCGATTAATCGTCGCTTGCAACGTTTTGTTCAATTCCTACGAACTGAATTCCGCCGCAACTTGTCGTCACGCTTAGGAACTATGTACAACGTGTCCTATCGATAGGCTCGCGTATTGGATCAATATTGATCGTTCTTGCACTACCACACAGCACAGCGGGTTGAGTGTGAACTATACCTAACCGGGTGTTCAGAGTTTCACAGTGGAGCGACATGACATCATGATAAGCCTCCACGTCAGTTGGACGACGTGGCGAATTGACTTATGCGATGTGGATATTGATTGATTGCGTAGTGGATCAATATTGATTATTCTCACAATGTTGCACAGTAAAGCTCCGTTCATACTCCGACGCCAGGCGACACGATGCGACATATAATTGCTGAATTGATCGAGTGACGTGATCGATCATTTTGGCCACTGTAATCGCGTCAACCGGCGTTGGGGGTATAAACGCAGCCCGGGTCGTTTAATGTGATGTTATATTTGGCTCCAATATCGATCGCGCGACGCGATGAATCGATATGGGAGCTTATCATAACATTGCGTCGCTCGTCGCGTTCACACTAAACGACCCCTAAGCGGCTGTTTAGAGTATCACAGCGGCACGACGTGACGTAACAATAATGCCCCGTTTATACTTCTGTAGCCGAGCGACGCGATGACATGTAAAGTGGCCATATTGGTCGATTGCGTCGCTCAACCAATGTGGCCACCATACGTGACGTCGCGTCGCTCGGCGTCGAAGTATAAACGGGGCCCAAAGGTTTTTATCGACTGCGCGACTAATCGACATGGAACCTTATCATTAGCTGCGTGTCGATGGGGCTTTAAGCAGCTAGTTGTACATCGTTTATACTTGAACCGCTATGCTCCACGGTAGCGGGAGTAAGCCCTAGTTTATACTTGCGCTGCCACGTGGTGCGGCATCACGATCGCCGTAGGTATCGATTTTTAGCCACCTTATCGATATCTATTCCGACTATGACGTCATCCGCGCGGGGCTAATTGATATCGATCGAACGCGTGATCCAGCGATGAGATACGTTTATAGTTCCTGAACGGTGCGACAAATCGCATTGCAGTTCATAGAATTGCGTGTTACGAGCGACTGGTCGATTTGTATGATCGGCATGGTGCAGTGTAGCTTTGCTCGCAGAGCATTAATGACCACAAACATATGTGGGGGTGGACTTTAACGTTTTCTTGCATTAAACCGCAGTTATAGCTACCGTATGTGTTCAGATTCGACCTCGCTCTGGCCCTTGGAGACCTGAAGACGGCGTATGACCTAGCTATGCAAGGCGATAGTGAAGAGAAGTGGAAGATGCTCAGTCAGGTAAGGAGGTCTTAGCTGTTTTTGGACTGGTCACGGCCGAATTGAATGGTTTCAAGGCTGCCACGTTGAAATCGGAGCTGATGCTGGCTGGAGAATGCCTCGGGCGAGCGAGAGACTACGGTGGTTTGCTGCTGCTTGCCACGTGCGCTGGATCCGCTCCCCTATTGAACAAGGTTCGGCTTTTTTAAGTGTTAAAGCGGTTTCTTGTTTCCACTGTGATGGAAAGGTAGCCAGAAATGTGGTCAGAAGTGTAGGATGATGACACATCTTTGACATGAGACTATAGGGTGATCTGCGTACGGCCAAAATATGGGGGCTTGTGATCCCTTAGGATTTGAAGCGATATTTTTCATGGTTTTTTATCATTTTCACAGTGAAGTTTAAGAGTTTAGAAAAGTGAGCAGCTAGAAACTATTACGCTGAACTTAAGACATCTATTTGGCCTCGAACTCTTGTTTTTAGCCTCAAATTCCATTTAGGTTCATTTAAAATTGTGATCTACGATATATTTATAGTTCATATCGGTCAGGTGCAAAAACCGCTGTAAGCCTAATTCTATCGGATCCTCTTTTAGCTGAAAGCGGACTCTTCCACCAATGGGCATCATAATGTCCACTTCACGACCAGTCTTCTACTTGGAGACGTGGATGCCTGCATAGAGGCCCTCATTGCGTAAGTTGCTTATGTGGTTCGTGGTTCAGTATGGGTGTTTCCAATTCTGTAATGCTGATTAGGAGCTCGAAATCGTTAAGCTTTAGTGACCGCGTGAAAGGCGCACACCTTTCTGAAGGTCCGGATGTAAAAGCGCTGCACATGGTGCGCTAGTATACGACGAAAACAGGAACATTTTACAGACCTCGGGTTTATCGTGAAGAAGGGGACCAGAGGAATTCTTTTGCGCAGATTGATGGGTTCATTGTGTACGATTTCCGTGTCAAGTTGGACACTTTTCCAACCAAATTGGAATGTCATCAAACTGACCTCTTCGGAATCAATTATCGTCTTACAGGTCCAAATGGTGGCTTCATTTGTTTTTGCACAAGGAAGAGTTAGCATTACTTTGAAATTTTTAAGGTCCACCTGCTTCCAGCTGTGAGCGTAGTGTTTCGAATTTTATGCAAATTTCGTTTTCAAGCAAAAATTAATGACAAATGATTTTAGGCTTATTATAAAGCGCAGCAGAAAGGCACCAAATTCTTACTCCATTAAAAAGAGATTACGCCATGCGCTTCTATAGCGCAATTTTCACTTGATAGAACAGCTAACATTCTGTTTGTGTGGAGTTGCACGGATGTCAGAAACGTCACGAAAATATTAAAAATATATGTCTGTATATCACTGTTTCAAGTGAACCGTATTTACACTACCCATTAAACTAAAATCGCGGCTAGCTAGATGAGTGCATGGCGCGAACTCTTTTTTTAATGTGCTAAACAATGTTACCTTTTGCACATGCCTTCGGCTTAATTTATTGACTTCTAAACCACTGTTTCTGTTTGTGATGAAAATATTAGGCTGTCCCATAAGTCTTCGCCGTCTTGTTCAACAATTCACTGCAGATTTCGCCGGCGATCTCTTGCATAGCGCTGCATAGCTTTCGAAAGAGAATGATTTGCTCTATCAGAGCATGTATTGCATTTCTTTTTTCATCCCTAATTTTGTCAATTTTTAGGTCGTTGAAGTGAAAAGTGAAAAAGTAGCCATTTGCGCCCTTGTTCTCTCCGCTTAGGTTTGTAATTTTCTGCGCAGTTTTTTATAGCACTTGGAAGTCAATGTTCTGTACTACAAGAATATGCGTTGGTCCTATTTTCTCACTTGACCTTTATTGATTTTTAGGTCATCAAATTGGGACGTCCGAAGGAGGATGGTTATTTTTGCCGACAGCTCCTGCTCTGTGGTTGGAATTTCTGGGTTGCTGTTATATGTCATTCGAAAGAAAATGTCTTGCTCTATAAGAATATGTGTCGCGTTTATTGATTTCTATGGAATATCAACAAAATGCCAAAAAGAGAAAAATCGTCTTCACCAACAACTCCTTCTCCTTTTTCAGTTGTTGATATTCGACAGAAATCAGCGTGAGCCAATAAACGCGACACAAATTCTTTCTGAGCAAGACATCCTCTTCCAAACGACATATAACACCAAGCAAAAAAGTCCAACCACAGAACCGGAGTTTTGGTAAAAATTCGGACGGAAAAGTCGGAATTCCCAATTTGATGGCCTAAAAATCAGTAACGGGCAAGTGAGAAAATAGGACCAACACATATTCTTGTAGTACAGAACATTGTCTTCCAAGTGCTATAAAAAACTGCGCAGAAAATTACAAACCTAAGCGGAGAGAACAAGTGCGCAAATGGCTACTTTTTCACTTTTCACTTCAACGACCTAAAAATTGACAAAATTCATGATGAAAAAAGGAATGCAATACATGTTCTGATAGAGCAAATCATTCTCTTTCGAATGCTATGCAGCGCTATGCAAGAGACCGCCGGCGAAATCTGCAGTGAATCGTTGAAAAAAACGGCGGAGATTTATGGGACAACCTAATATTAGGTCTGTTTCTGTATATCTGTCGTTTTTTGACCTCTAACTTCAAATGTAAATACCTTGGCCCAAACATAACTTTATTAGTCGAAATAAGAACCATTACAATCTACACGTCTTTGCCAGGGAGATACTAGTTTATTTATTCTAGTAGCTTAGAAGAGGTCTAGAAGCGATGAATTCTTCGAGAGCATATTCTGCATCATGTCGATTCCTGAAGTGTTTTCCGCGAAGGAAGCCGTTGGAATGTATGAAAAATGGTAGTCTGTAGACGATAGGTCAGGCGATTGCGGTGGATGGTCGACTGTTCTGCCTGATGATCATCGATACGTGAAGCTAGCGTTGTCGTGCAAAGGTAGCGGTCCTCTTCTGTAGATCAGCGCTGGGTAGATATGCTGGAGCTTCTTGTGCACCTCGTTCAGCTTCTGACAGCACTTTTCCGCCGTGATTGTTTCACCAGGTTTCAAAACGCTATAGTGGATTAAACCGGTGGCACACCACCAAACGGTCACCATCACCTTTTCCTGGTGCATACTCGGCTTTGGACAGTGCTTAGGTGCTTCGTCAATATCCAACCGTTAAGCACTTCGTCGTCGATTGTCGTAGACAATTCATTTTTTGTCACGAGTCACAATTCGCTCCAGAAACGAGTCGTTTTTGATGTGTAGAAGAAGGAGCGCTGACGATACTTGCAAACGGCGAGCTCGAAGGGCGAATCTGCTCTCGAAGAATTCATGCCTTCTAGATTGGAATAAGTAAGCTATTAGGTTGTAACGAAATAAATGGCACTGAACCACTGTAAATTTAAACAGTTAATATCTCGGCTTGTAGGCAAGTTTATTAATCGAAATAAAAACCTTCTGATTCTACACATCTTTGCCAACGTGACACAAGCTTTTTTATCCCAGTAGCATAAAAATCAGAAGTTCTGGAATTGGCGAAATCTTCGAAGGCACCTTCGGCATCCTGTTAGTATTTGAATATTTTCCCTACCAAGAAGTCGCCAAGATGCTCGAAGAAATGGTAGTCTGTTGGGGAGAGGTCGGGAGAAAACGGAGGATGTGGTAGAGTTTCAGTGCTCAGCTCATTCAATTTCTGCAACGTCACTCGTGCTACATGGGGGCGAGCACTGTCGTGCAGAAGGAGAACTCGCCTTCGGTTCACCAAGGCCGGCCGGATATCCTTCAACTTTTTCATCATTTCTTCAATTTCAATGCAGTACTTCTCTGCCGTGATGGATTCACCGAGAGGGAGGAAGCTGTGGTGAATAATTCCCAGCGAACACCACCATACTGCCACCATTACTTTCTTTTGGTGCAATTCCGGCTTCGCAAAGACCTTGGGGCTCTCATCGCTGTCCACCCACTGTGCCGATCGTCGCCTGTTGTCGTACATTCTCCATTTCTCGTCACAGGTTACGATGCGATCAAGGAATGGGTCCGTTTCGTTCCGTAGAAGCAGTGCGGACGAGATCTCATATCGTCGGTTTCTCTGCTCCTCAGACAGCTCGTGAGGCACCCATCTTTCCAGCTTTTTGGTCTTTCCAGTCTCCTTCAGATGGCGGGCAGCTGTGCTGTGACTGACGCCAAGAACCTTCGCTATCTCCCTGGTACCTTTGTGTGGATCCTCCTCTGCCACATCTCTCAGCTTGTCCTCATCAACATCACTATGCCTCCCACGACCTTCATGTTCTTCCAAGCTCTCATCTCCATTCCGGAACTTCTGATACCAGCGACACGCCGTCCGAATTGTGGAACATCCTTGACCGAATGCGGCGTTGATCTTCTCGTCCGCCTCCTTAGCTGTAGTGCCCAGCTTGAATTCATACAAGTAAATGCCTCGGATTACCCTTTTGTCCATCTGCAAAAAAGTCCATAAAACTCTAAAGTTTTCCCACTTTTACACAGAAAATTTGGCACTCACCGGTAGAGCAAAGTTTGCGCTTCTAAATGATATGCCACATGTTACGGTTTGTTCTTGATCAAACGCGTAAAGACGCGCCAAAAAATGGCGCGAGCCAGTGCCATTTAATTCGTTACAACCTAATAGCATCTCGTTGGCAAAGATGTGTAGATTGTAATGGTTCTTATTTCGACTAATAAAGTTATGTTTGGGCCGAGCTAGTTACATTTGAAATTAGAGGTCAAAAAACGACAGAACTTAGGTAAGGATCTAATATAAAACTTCTGAGAATGTGCTCAATTGTTGGGGCAGGTGAGCAAAGAATTTTCAAAGAAAGTCATACTCCTCGCGAAGAAATTATTCTAACCTTCTCTGAGAAATATTCTGGAAAAGGATCGTTTTAATTTGGAAGATATCCAGTTCGACACTTTCCTAAGCAATCTTGATCCTCTTGATGACATCAAGAGCGTCAAGATTGCTTAGGAAAGTGTCGAATTTGATTTGAAAAGTGTGCAGGCATGGAAACTGCATACACTGTACGAACGACAAAGGGTTATTTTTGCCGTAGAGGGTTTTAGCTGCTAAGTCCTTTATCTCTATTCTGTGCTTGCTTGCTGTAAACCTCTTATTTCTTCGTTCTTGCTAATGAAGTTGTTAGGTATGAAATCAAGTCGAATTAGTGTAAAGCACTGCAGGGCTTAGAACTTGAAAAACTCTGATATGCTCGAGATTACTTCAATACTGGTAGTTAGGCTTGCCAGCTTCTGACTCCACAGTAATGGAATTGTGGTAGTGAAATCCAAAAAGGTGTGCACCTCAAAGACTGTTTTCATTGAAAGTTTTAGGCGGTTCTTGTTCACACCTTACAGGATGACCCTTCGTGTTTCATTCCATATTTTGCTCTGAGTTTCGAGGTAAGCGCTCACTGATTTCAGAACGGACCGCATACCCGAGGCAGCGTTTTTCGCGCGAACTCACTGCCCGTCGCAATTACCGCGAGTGATGGGTCTCTGGAAGGACAAGGCTGATCGGCTACAGAAGAACACTACTAGAGTGAGTTGAAGAAGGAGAGCTCTGGAATTTTGAGGTTTTAGAGATAATACAGTGCTTATCCGAAGAGCAATGTGCAACGGCGCGTTTTCCAGAAAATCGCGGAGTCGCTGGCAGACCCGGTCCGCTACGAGAATCTGTTCCCCGAATACTCGTCGTCCCTGCGAGCCGAGTCGTACCTGAGAGAGCTGGCCAAGCTAGCCGTTCCGGCGTCGGTGCGAGCGCCCACTAATCAGTGTAGGAACGTGATGGAAGAGCTGGAGACCGCGCTGAGCACTGGTATGTCCATTAGCGCCGGCTTCATTCATTCAATTCCTATGAAACATTGACCCGCTGCTTCAGGAGCGGTAACGTTCGACGAGGCTGGTCAGGCTCACCTCCGTGGAGTTCCACGGAAGCCTGCACCGGTGCCGAACTCCTTGCCTAACTCGGTGCCGCATGCTGCTGCTACTGCTGCTACTACTGCCGTCGCTCCTCCTCCTCCTCCTCCTGCTCCTCCTGTCGTACCAGTCCCCGTGCCTATCCCACCTCTTGTCCCGGACGTGTCCCGCAAGCGTACACCGTCTCCGCCGCCCCGCCAACCGACTCCCGAACCGGAACCAGAACCGGAGATTGTGGTAAGACAGGTGCGGTGTCCGCGCAAGTGCTCCTGAGACCCATTTGTACGATCCATTGGTCTTCAGATTTCCGACGATGATAGCGATGGCCTCTCTCGTGATGTGGTGTCCGTAGCAACAGCAGCCGCCGCGCATTCTGAACCCGATGTGGTTAGTGAACGACCCCGGCCGGACGTCGTGCCCCGCCATGGCGGACCGGACCTCCTCCCGTCAGCTGCCGGACGTGCGCCCCAACCGGAGGTGGGTTAATGTAGTTTTGAATAGCTCTACGGCGAGGCACTTGTCCGTTTCTGATGGATATCGCCAGACGAATCTTTCTCCCAACAAGGAAGGATACTAGATGACTGGGACTTTGAGATGAGATGCATATCACGGGTTGCGGCTTCGAACGCTGATTCCAGAAATGTGTTCCGCTTCTGATGTGCGCTACTGTGGACGGATTTCAGGACCATTTTCAGCATGGCTCCGAGCTCAAGTAGCCTGGAAACTGCGCTGTCGATCGAGCCGAGCAACGATGGAGCAGGGGGTAGTGAGCGGCGTGGTGAGACGGGATGGAGTGGTTTATGTTTCGACTCCCCTGTGATACAGGATATTCGCACTTTCTTCAAAAGAACTGCCACGATCAACCAAAGCTCTCTATGTCAAACCGCAACGGAAAACGTCGCCAGAAAGGACTCGTCTTTATACTGGCACGGAGATCCAACTTTTGGTGAATAGTTGCAAAAACGTGGGGAAAGAAACAATAAAACACACTGATAGCTTCTTGGTCTTTTATCTTGATGATCCCGCAATGCGCATGTCGCAAGATGGATGCGAAACTGCTGGTCATCTTCTTTTCCGGCCTTGTAGTATCGGAAGGACCGAACTCTTCCAAAAGGCACGTCAACACAACAATTGGTGAGACATAGTCTGGAATATAGGTCGGCAGTATTGTCCTTACCGTCCCCGTGTGTTGAAAACACCTAAGGGGTTGTTTTTAAGACACTGATCATCCACATGTAGGTGTGGGTGTTGGAATCATGGTAACCGATTTCGCCCAAACTTCGCCATTTGACATAGAGAGCTTTAGTTGATCGTGGCAGATTTTCTTAGGAAGTGCGTGAATCCGGCATCACAGAGGAGTCGAACCATAAACCACCCCACCCCGTCTCTCCACGCCGCTCTTATAGCGACAAGCGTTATTTTCAGCACAAGCTATGATCAACCGACACACCGGCACATCAATTGATATCAATCTCCAGTTACTGTTATCTTCTAGATGATACGTTGTTGTTCGTTTGTTCATTTGGAAAGAAAGTAAAGTTTAATTGCCCAAGAGCGTTCGTCAGCAACGGTCGTCCCTTCCAACTACCGTGTGGCAAACTGACATCGCTAGGGGTGCATCGGCAGGGAATCGAACCCCGTGCCGCCGCGTGGCAGGCGAGCATTCTGCCAGTGAGCCGCCGATGCACTCTCGATGTCAGTTTGCCACGCGGTAGTTGGAGGGGACGACCGTTGCTGATGAACGCTCTTGGGCAATTAAACTTTACTTTCTTTCCAAATGAACAAACGAATAACAACGTATCATCTAGAAGACAATAGTAACTGGAGATTGATATCAATTGATGTGCCGGTGTGTCGGTTGATCATAGCTTGGGCTGAAAATAGCTCTTGTCGCTATGCCTCTACCCCTGCGCCACCGTTTCTCGGCCGGCCGGCAGCGCAGTTTCCAGGCTACTTGAGCTCGGAACCATGCTGCAAATGGTCCTGAACTCTGTCAACGTCAACAGGTGCGCACAGCAGAAACGGAACACATATTTGGAATCAGCGTTCGAAGCCGCATCCCGTGATATGTACCTCATCTCAAAGGTAACCTAGTGTATCCTTCCCTTGTAAGTTGATGGTGACGTAGAATGGTGAGATCTTATTGGATTCCGCTGTACAGCTCTCGAACTATTCCAGTGTACATAGTATTGGTTTTCGCCGTCCAAACAGAAGCTTGGGACCCTTCTTTCGTTAGTTTATGACTGACTGATGTGCGATGAGTAAGCTCCTTATTAGGTCTATTACAGCAATAAAGAACGAACTCAGATATGATTACGAAGGAGAATACAACAAAAAAACACGTGGCCAGAATAACAGCAACAGAAAAGGGCCCAGGGGCAGACGGCTCCGGTGCCGCCACTCCGCGCTCGACCAGGGCAAGGCTGACTTTTTGGCGGCAAAACAAACGGCGAGAGGGCAGAGAACATGACCTGCGACATGGCAGGTCATGTTCTCTGCCATGTCTCAACAAAGATAAGATCACGTCTTCACAGATGTCAATTACGCCTTTGTTCCAGGTAGTTGTTGATGCTGGCGAGGTGCGATGGTCAGACGAGGACTTTGGCGATGCGGAGGACGGTGAGAATGACATTAACCTCGATGATCTGAATCTGGACGACGAGGACTGACTCGTGGTCGATCGGAATACGCAACAGCAGCAGCAGCAGCCGTAAGGAAGTGCGCACAGCCGCCATCATCAGCCTTATCATCGTCATGCCTTGTGCAGCCGAGCACGTGTCCCAATTGTTTGTTGTTGCTGACAGGCGCGTGCTGCACATCACCGCGACTCGTACTCCTTGTTGCTGCATCGTTCTGGGTGCTCTTGGCGTCGGTTTCCATCGCTTGTTATACGTATGTGCACGCTAAGAGGGCTTTCATACTTGAGCCGCCTCGCGATACTGCAGTTCGGCAGTAATCGATATCGATTCGCGCCCGTCGCTCGATCGATATTGCTACAGTGTCGCCCGGCGACTTGAGTATGCCCACGTTCTCGCCGTATTCCGATCGAGTTTGTCGCCAGATAGAATAATTGTTCTGAGCCTTGTCCTATATTCTATGTTTGGGGGGTGTTAAGCGTATTTGTGATACGATTTGGTTCTAAATATTACTGGTTACCTTAACAGAAATGTTTCTCCATCGGCCCTTTCCCACGTCTGTTTCTGCTGTTTTCTCCCTCTCTCCCTCCTCTGTTCCGTTTCAACTCTGCCGTTCTCATATAGTGTGATGGATTGTCCCAACCAACCACACGCAACACGCACGTACCGTATTCCTGCACGGTCGATAGCTAAATTATTTATCTCTGCCTGAGTCTGTTTAAGTCTCGTATGAGATTCCATAGATTATTCAAATGTGATAATATTTATTTTATTCATAAAGTGATCATTAATGAAATCTCATGTGAATGTGGCAGAAGGGTTTCCATGCGGGACCCCAATCTTGTGCGTGAGACTTGTCCAGAGGGAGATTAGAGCCTGTTCATAGACAAGAGCGACAAGAGTGCAGTGCGCGGAAGTATGAACAGGCGACTGCGGCGACAAAAGCGACTGTCGCGACAGCGCCGCCGCTCAAGTATGAACACTTTTCGGCGGTGCGCGCTCGGTTTTAACTGATATGCATGTTTTAGGCCCCGTTTGTACTTCGTCGCGGCTCGACGAGATGGCCACGCAATGAGGCCAAATTGATTGGTGGCGTCGCCGGGCGTCGACGCCTGCTGTCCTGAATGAATCGCGTGAACTCGCGACCAATCGCGTCGCACTCGAAATGGGTACGATGCGATGGATCGCGGTAGAATGGGGCGCGGTTTGGCTTCGATCAGCTGATTTTCGCAGAGCGGTCTCGCACTCGCTCTTGATTTTTTGCTTTATTTTTCTTCGGAGACACCTTCATATGTTTTGGGCTTTCTCCGTAAACTTTTCAATCCCGTTTCACGTCCAGGGCGCCCGGATTCTATGGATTCCTTTCGATAGGCATATCCTCTGGCATATCCACGATCCATTGCTAACCTTTAGGATCTGCCATGGCTTCTGAGCGCTAGAAGCGTATCCGTCCGATAACCTTTAGGATCAGCAGTGCTTCGAGAATACTAGAGATGTGTCCCTGGGTAGCGCAGTAGCAGAAAAACTGAGTAAACAGACGTGGGCACGGAAATATGTGCACAATGGCGTGCGTGCTAGTACGCAATGGTGCATAATCGCGGACCGCGTTGCTGGCTGTTCGGAGTGCTCATCGCCTTCCAGAACAGAGCGACGCGATCGGACGCGTCGCTTCATTCGAATCGCGTCGCCCGGCGATGGAAGTATAAACGGGGCCATTCAGGACAGCGGTCGTCGATGCCGAGCAACGCGATCAATCAATTTGGCCTCATTGCGTGGCATCGCGGCGTTTGATACGCGTCGCCCGGCGATGGAAGTATAAACGTGGCCTTACACAGACGACGGGAAGGGCGGGAGCACAGCGCGCGGAAGCATAAACAGACGACAGCGCGACTGGAGCGACTGCGCCGGCGTTCAAGTATGAACACTTTTCGGCGGCGCGCGCTCGGTTTTAATCGATATGTATGTTTTAAACGGGTGACTCGCTCGTGTCGCGAAGTATGAATAGGCCCTTAGTCCTTGTTTATCCTTCCATCGCCGGGCGACGAGATTCTAGAAGAGCAGTGAGTCTCATTGCTTCCAGCTATTGCAGACATATCGGAAGAGATCGAGTGTTATGTGCACAGGCGCAAAGCTCGAATGAACTACTAGCAATGCCGCACTTCTGCCACCTATTGGATCATGGACTTCCATACGCCACGGCAGGCGGAAAGTATAGAGACGCTCACAAGCGGAAGAGCTGAAATCTCAGTTACCTCCCGGGCCGTGTGGGATGACAACCGGCCCTATTAGGTCGGCTGGAAAGTTCTGGCGGTTTTGACTGGTCCACTTCGAACGGTCATAGCTTTCTTCACGCTCACCGGATTCAGTCGAGGTGAGCACCATTTGTATCAGCACACTTTTTCTAATACGACACTGGTTGACTAATTCCATCAGTGAAAAAAAAACTGG
Source organism: Heligmosomoides polygyrus polygyrus (assembly GCA_947396885.1). Classification (NCBI taxonomy): domain Eukaryota; kingdom Metazoa; phylum Nematoda; class Chromadorea; order Rhabditida; family Heligmosomidae; genus Heligmosomoides; species Heligmosomoides polygyrus. The sequence goes on from OX377201.1 coordinate 108,634,320, forward strand.
TTGGTCGAAACGCGACAAATTCTAGAAACGCTGCTTTTGCGTGGTCCTGATTTGCGAATTTACCAGAGAAGAAGTTCGGAAAGCGCTTGAAAGGAAGTAGTCGGTTGTGCAAGGAGTGGTGAGTATGAAGCAGAACTTCAACTCTTCGTTCGTTTAATTTTCGCACGGTGGTCGCAAACGAAACAGTTGAAATCCCAGTTTTCTGGGTCGAGCGACGACTGATTCTGTTACAAAGCATAAGCCGCCGGGCTTCAGACATCGGGCAGCGCCGCTTGGTGAAAGCTACCAATGTCGACTAGGCGGTACAGACGACCGATACTGATTGTCTTCATAATACCGCCCAGAGACTAAAGCTTCCTTGGGACTCTCATTCTTGCTCAGCCATTGTGCAAAGCGACGACGATTGTCACAAAGGATCCGTTTTTCGTCGCATGTCACGATCCTGTCCAAAAAGCCTCCCTTAGATTGCGCAGCCTTAACGAAACACAGGTGTCGTGGCGCTTTCGCATCTGCGAGGTGATCAGTTCGTGCGGGATCCATTTATCCAATTTCTTAACTTTTCCAATCGCATTTAAGTGCTATACCAGCTCTCACAGTGTGAGAGAGGATCCGCTTCCACCATGGCTTTGAGTTGGTTGCCGTTAAGGAGTGATGGCGGCCTGCCTCGATCTTCATCTTCGAGACTTTCACCTCCAGATCGAAACCTCTCGAACCAGTGGTTAAATGTGCGTTCCTTGGCGAAGTCCTCCCCGTATTCAGCGGTGATGATGCGAGCTGCGGCCGCCGCATTGTGTCTGTCCACTTTTCCATTCATACAAGTAGAGCACCAGAATATCACGTTGATTCATGCTGTAAAGACGACGTCGAAAACTCGCCAGGAGGCAATATCACAGAAAGTATAAATGTTAAGAAGGCGGAGATTCTGCGCTTTCAGAAAGTACATACGATGTAGGAAATGGGAAAATCCGTAGCCACGAAAAATCGACCAGATATTGAGGTTCAAAATCGGCCATTTCATATGCAACGACCTAATAGATAGATCTCACGTCACAGAGGATGGCGACTGTGGTTTCGTGCCTATTTCCCCTGCTCTATATACGCACTGGGCTATTCTGGCACGCAGCGGAAACGAACAGGAGCTGCTTATGAGCGATTGAGTAACTCAACAACCAGATTGCCTTTCAACCAGTTTTCTTGGAGCTTTTTATTCATACTCCTCCTACAGCATCCGTCCACGACAATAAAAAATTAACAACATTTGGGTCATAGAATACAATATCCTGGCCACAGCGTAACAACTAACAAATCAACAACAACAAAAACGCTAACACCAACAAATCGAAGTGGCGTTTAGTGCTTGGCTCCTTTCACGGACTTCTTCATCTTTTCTACCCAGGCTTTGCGATCCTTTCGGAATAGATACATGTCACATCTTAGCATCGCAAACTTCCAGAACTTTGAATCGCTCTGAAAAGAGGGAAGTTTACCTGTAGAAACTATCGCCAAATCAGTCTCCTTGTTCTCTCATCTTGAAATCTCGGCATAATTATAAGCTGTGATGTTTCTGCTTCTGCGCAGAGAGGCTGGTAGGTGGAAGGTTTATTCTAGGCCTGACGTTTCGACCGTTTCGTCGTCTTCAGAGGCCTAAAGATGGCCTGAAGTTTGTAATTTGTACGCTATCCGACCAAACGTTTCCTCGCGCTGCAATTTTTGACCTAAAGTCAAGAACGGCGTGAAGCTCAACAAATGCTGAAGATGAATCCACATGCTCTTCCACCACTGAGTGTAGCAGTGTTGGTACAGCTCGTTGTTAGCAAACCAGTAGCGAACGAGACTCACTAGAACCCCATCTTATTCCGGTCGTTAAGCTCGCAGTGCGGTGCAAGTCTGTCTAGCACAAACGATCTGCTCCCGTTTGCACCGCTCCGCGAGCTTAACGACCGAAGTGAGATGGGGTTCTAGTGAGCCTTGTTCGTTACTGGTATGCTAACAGCGAGCTGTACCAACATTGCTACACTGCTACACTCAGTGGTGGAAGGCCGTGTGAGTTCATTTTCAGCATTTGTTGAGCTTCATGTCATTCTTGACTTTAGGTCAAAAAATGGCAGCGCGAGGAGGCGCATGGTCGGATAGCGTACAAATTAGAAACTTCGGGCCATATTTAGGCCACTGAAGACGACGAAACGGTCGAAACATCAGGCCTAGAATAAGCTTTCCACCTACCAGCCTCGCTGCACAGAAGCAGTAACATCACAGCTGATATCACCAAATCCCCACATGAATTGGAAGTCACAGTTCAAGTTAGATGGAGCCAGAGTTAGATTGCTCTAGCAGACCATTTCGCCTCATGTGTCTGTGCCGCGCAGGTGTGGTAGAAGAACCTGATTTCGGCCTGACGTTTCGACAGCTTCGTCGCTCTGAAAGTCCTGAAAGGATTTCGAAACCTAAAAGAAGACCCTCGTCTCGATAAAGACCTACGTCCCCAGCACTGGCAGTTTCGTTCATTCCACGAGGGTCAAGTCTCACTAACGTCAACCGAGCTCACCGTTGTTATACCAGCGCTAAGTTACTGCTTAGCTATACGACCACCATTGAGCAACTGAGACTCACCAACTGCGAATCTCTTGTTGGATAAAGGGACTCCTCGGTGCTATGGTTGTGAATGTTTAGTGCTGTGTTGTCATGTTTCTAATGTTGTTTCAGGTCGCTTCGAATTTTCCTCATCCTGTCGATCCTGCAGTCGGCCCAGCACCGATGAGGATCGATTGTGAGCGGTGTCGGCGAGGCGTGGGAGCGCGCCGAAACAGCCAATCGCGGTTAGGGGCGCGGCTTGAAGCCTGCTCTATTTATAAAAGTCGGTCAGCCTGGGCTCACGGTCAGTTCTGGCAGTTGTGCATCCTCTCAGCGGTCAGGCATTGGCACTCTTACAGTTATGTCACCTGCAGAGCGATCGAGTAACACAGGTACGCTTGGGCCGCCGCCCTCATTCTGCGCGCCCGGCCATCCCGCGCGCCAAGGCAAATACCGTTCTCTGTTTTTGTGTTCCCGCCTCAGGGCGACAGTTTCCCTGCGGAGCAGATCGAAGGCCTCTGGCCTAAAATTTTGTCATTCGGTTTGGTTGTCTCCTCGCTGGTCGGACGCTGTCGTCCGTAGTCAGTTGTTTTCGTCTGTTCTTGCATCGTGGGGCGGACGCCGCCATCCGTGAGGGACTTTTGTGTCCTGTCGTTGCAACATCGTCCCAAGGCGACGCAGTTGGCTCATTTTTGGTCCTGATTCCGACGTCATCGGAAGGCAGTGTCGGCCCAGTCTACCTTTTCACCACTGTGGAGTTGGTTGCAGCAGATTCGTTGTATTGGTGTTCGTAAGGTTTGCCACATCCAGTAAACCTTTTTTTACTTCAACATCGGCGTGAGATACCTGATCCCACGGTTTTCGCTGGTTGACGGCCAGGAGTGACTGCTTGCTCGTGGGTTAGAGACCGTCATAATCGGCATCCAAAGCAACTGGTAACTCCCTCGGACCGGCAGATACCCCACGTTTGATTTAGCCTAAGTACCGGAAGGGAATCTGAGAAAGAGTCATCTTCTCTCGCCAACCTTGTGTTCAAGGGGAAAGCTAGCGCATTCGTTAGTTAGCGTGTCAGCTAACTCACTCAAGAGCGCGCCTCCTCAACCAGCACCGCGTGGTCTAGAGTCCCCAGTGTGACTCACTGTGTCAGTGCAGTTTCTCGATAAACCTTATACATACACTGCGATGTGCTGTATACGTGAACTGGTTCAAGCCAGGAGTATCGGAGAAGCTCTCACGTGGTAGTGCGGTACGAGGTTGGTACCTTTTCATATCAGATAGAAGTGATTGTCGCCCCGTAAGCGAGTACGTCATGAGTCATCGGACGGAGAACCCGGTAAGGGATTCTATATTTCTGACCCGGTCGGCGATGACCAAGAGAAAAGGGAAGGGAAGCTCCCCGTGTCACACTGCAGACGTCGCCACTCTCCTGCCATCCACCAAACACAAAGACGTCACCAAGATTGACACTCTAATCTGATCGAATCTAAGTCGCTCAACGGTGGTCGTATTGCCGAACAGTAACTCAGCACTGGTGGAGCAACGGTGAGTTTGGTTTGCGTAGGTGAGAATCCGTTTGACACTCGTGGGAAACATTGAAACTGCCAGAGTTGGAGACGAAAGTCTTTGCCGCCGTGAGCGTCTGCTCTTAGGTCTCGATCTTATTCCAGGCCTTTGAGAGCGATGAAGCTGTCGAAACGTCAGGACGAAATCAGGTTCTTCTACCTACGTGGCACAGAAGCACAGGCACAGAATTACGACAAATTTTTTCCCCAGATTTTCTAGCCATCGAACATGAAGCATTTTGCCTCATACTGAAAACGCGTTTGCTTTTCGTTGTTACTCTATGTAACTTCTTATGCACTCTTTGCCAACAAGGTTTTGGGTGGAGTTTTTGTTTAACTCTGCGTAACGTTTGCATATACAGACCTGCCCCATAAAACTTGAACTGCACTGAGTAGTCGTTGCTGGTCCACCCATATGGGAACCCTATTCTCTGTCAATTCCACTCACACGAATCGGAACAAGCTTCTTCATCAGTTCCTGTCGTCTCTTCACGTTGAACAGCGAACAATCCCAGATCGACTCGAACACGTGGCTGCCATACACGTCCGAGATCAACGATCCCCAATCATCCTGAATTTTTGAATCTTTTTGAAGCATTTTTCAACGGCAACGGCTCCAGAGCACACCAGTTTCAACTAATGGATACGGAGTTGGGTCTACTTCTACTCAGGAAAACTCGCCCGTAGGTAGGTCCTCAAAACGGCCAATAATTACAAGTCTACAGCGAAGTATCGATATCCATAAGGAAAAAACGGGCATTTTTGGGTGCTAAAAGAGCTCTTAATAGGGGAAGTAGACTTGTAATTGGGGAGGGGGACTCAGTGGAGCAAGAACTCGGACATGGAAAGAAAGAGAGGAAATCCGTGCAGGACCACATTCAGAGGCGCAAGTGACGAGGCGACTGCGACGGGAACGATCGTTGCATCATTCATCGATCGACGCGGCGGACTGTGGATGGCTCGCTGGTGAGCTTTTCTGTTTTTTGTTATTGGAATTGTGTTGTCGTGCTAGGTATTTACTTACTACTGTGTATAGACGCCTTGATGTGTTTATTTCATATGAATAGCTTTCAAAGTCGACTTAGCCAAGGGGATCCGAAGAGGAAAGGAATCTAGAAATTTCCAAATGTTTCGATTCATATAAACAGCTTCCATTGTCGACTACCGGGATCCTCAGCCCTATGCCGGTAAGGGCCGGATGCACCAGCAATGAAACCGGCGGATACGCCTATCCTTATCCTCTGGATAGCTAGGTCATGTCCAACGATGGTAAGGTGGCAACGCGCTATAGGATTATGCATGTAAGGAACCTATTCGAACGACCAGGACCTCTCTGCACGACTCTCCAGCAAGCTCTTCAGCTCCTCATTTATCTCTTGTTAACAAATCTCATATCATAGTTGTGTCCGTTGTTGGAATAGTTGCCTGTTAGTCTCCACTCCGAAGAGACACTGAGAATACCAGTAGCTAATTGAATGTCAATAAAGCCATTGAACAGCCACATTGTGGGTATTCCCAGTGTCTCATTGAAGTGGAGACTAATAGACAACTATACCGCGGCAACAACGAATACAACTATGATGGGAGATTCATTAACAGAAGAACATGGATTAGTGATGAGCTAAAGAGTTGCTGGATAGTCGTACAAAGAGGTGCTTGTCGTTCGAATCGGTTCCTTATATGCATAATCCTATCAGGCGTGGCTACCTTGCCGTCGTTAGAGCCAGACTTGTCTATCCGAGGGATACGGCGCATCCGCCGGTCTCATCGGTAGTGCATCGCGGCCCTCGCCGGCGCATTTAGAGCTGAGGAATACGGTGAAAGCAAGCCCAACCTTACCAAATTGAAGAATTCTGAAGAGCATAAAATTTACAGACTACAGCAGACATGAAACATACATAAGCACGAAGCGGATTTTGCGTTCCGCTGGATGCATCACCTTCAGACCCTTCAAAGCGGCCTTCTTCTATATGTTTGAAGGCTGTAGTCGTTTACACTCTGTTCCCCGCATGTTCTTGACTTCTAACTGGGTGGTGCTCAAGTTCGCAGCCTCAGATATCACTAGATTTATGGACTCGAAACTGCTCACCTCGAACGCCTTTATCAGTTTCTCTTTCAGATCTTCACTGAGAGTATTACTCCTGAACGCGGACTGTAGCACATGCGAACCACATCGATTCTTGGCCTGAAAGTGGACCGACACATTGCAAATCCACAGCAAAATCCTAAATCTTAGCCTCATAGAAAGATCTTTATTACGAATATCGCGGCGGATATCCCGAGGAATGTGCTTGGCCGAACGGCGCCGCGGCGAGAAATGCTCCCGTAAACCGCGGCAATTTTTCTGTTTATTGTTTGTTTGCTCATTTGTCTGGTTTAATTACCCAAGTTCGAGATAAACGCGTCCTGTGGCTGTCGTGTGTACGTGAGCAGACCAACAACAATCCAGCACCACTGAACCGCTAAAACGAAGTTATGGCTGATAACTCCAAAGTACACTTGTGTTCGACGATGGAACACAGCTGCCGCGAGGAAACTTACGGCCAACAAAAGCGTTATCAATCTCACATGGCTCAAACAACTTTACTTTACCTACTTTCAGTAGTTAATGATAAGGAAGTCGCCATCTCGGACAAAGACAGAGCCGAAGTGTTTGCGTTGGAATTTCATCGTGTCTTTGTGATTCTGATTCTGGCTCTGCTCCGGAAAGTGAAGTTGTAGGCATCCTATTATGGAGCCTGCCATCTGGTTCCATAGAGATAAGATTGTGGAATTGATTTCTAAATGGCCAGCCTCTTTTCTTTAACTCCGGATCTTATTCCCTTAGGTTTTATTAAAAAGATCATTTTTCACATTGCCTCTCCTTTGGAGTTCATCTTCAATTTGTCATTTATGAGAGGTGAAGCACCTCCTCTATGGAAACACTCTTTTGTTGTGCCGGTACCTACAAAGTCACCGCTTAACATTGCTAAAAATTATCGGTCGATCAGCATCACTTCAATCTTTGCTAGAGCGTTTGAAAAGATAACTAAGGCTACTTAATCGCGCACCTGGACAAAGACGCAGTAATTCCGGCTAATCAGCATGGATTTTGACAGGGGAGGTCTACTGAAACGGCGCTGTTAACATCCTTAAATGATTGGACTATAGCAGTTGATGCCGGAAAGAGAGTCCGAGAGAGTATATTTTGATTTTGAGAAGCTTTTGACAGAGTGCCGACTTCGAAATTAATTCGCAAGCTCAAGTCTGTCGGCGTACATCTCGTGCTGTTGATTGGATTAGGAATTTTCTTCAGGACCGCACCTTTCAGGTTCGTATTGGTTGTGACTTTTCCTCGGTTTATCCTGTCACGAGTGGGGTCTCCCAAAGGGCTTTTCTCCCCGCTGTTGTTTCTGATTTATACATGTGATTTACCTGATCAGTTATTTCCAAATGGTGTATCCTGTGTTATGTATGCAGATGATATCAAAGTCTACAAAACTATTGACAACTCAGCGGATTGCTTATCTATTCAGAACGCAATTGATCGGGTTTGCAGACGGTCCAGTGGGTGGGATTCGCCTTTACCCTCTAAAAAGACAATGGTTCTGAGTATTGGATCTAAGGATACTTCCACAGGTTATGTAATTGGGTCAGATAAGCTTAACATTGTTAATGAAGTCAAGGATTTGGCTTTAAGTATGATAACAAACTCTCCTTCTACAATCACTATAAGTCCCTAATTGCTAGCGCATTCAGTCGTATTTTTAATCTGTTTAAGGCTCTACGTACACGCAAATCCATGGTACTTCTCAAAGCTTACAAAACGTATGTAAGGCCTATATTGGAAACTGGTACGACTGTGTTCTCTCCATATAGGAAGAAGGACATTGATCTCCTCGAAAGTGCCCAAAACAACTTCACGCGTAAACTGGCTATGCGGTGTTCTGGACTGAGCTATGAGTTCATTCCAAACGGAGTTATAAGACGTCGGTTGTATGCCTTACGCAGTTTGCATTTCAGAAGAAAACGAAATGATCTCGTTATGGCATTCAAAATTCTTACCGATAGAGCTTCTGTTAAGTCCTCCAATTTTTTCACAGTTGTTGATTCCTCTACTAGAGGTGGTAGGAAGTTAGTCAAGGTTCCGTCTTGTAGGAAGCAGGTCAGTGCACAATTATTTTCTAGTGGGGTTACTATGGTCTTAAATAAGGCGTTCAAAGAGGACTTCCTACACCTGACTCTTGGCTCTTTTAAAGCTAAGGCAAGCAAAGCTGTGGCAGAGGTGTCCTGATTTTCTTTTCTTTTGATTCATTTTTATTCTGATTTTTTTTTCAGTAAGTAATGATGCTGTTTTCTCATATGCTGTTCTCTGGTTCAATTATTCTGATGATTGTGTTTGTTTTTGTTTGTTGTTTCATACTCAGTCTTCGGGCTACGTCCAGAATAATATAAAGTAAAGAATTAGGTGGCTACGTTCATTACATGCCCCTCACTATGATGAGTCCTGGTTATAACACGTCAGGCGGCGGTCATTACGCCGCAAGCGGCTTTATGTGCCTCCCTCACACGATAGATCCCTGTTATAACATGTCAGGCGGCGGTCAGCGGCGTACGAATGCGGTCTGCCCGCGGAGACATCTTCAAACCGCGGCAATTTTTTCTGTTTATTGTTTGTTTGCTCATTTGTTTGTTTGTTTTTAGGTCCTATTTTGTCCACCTTAAGGTACTCCGTGAATCCCAAGTAAATTTTGTTAAATTATGTGCCCCCTCCGACTACTATAGATTCTCAAAATCAAATAATGGCCATGTGAACTAAAGCTTCGAAAAAAGTCATACCATGTTCTCCTTGGACAAAAAAATATTTTAACCTTTTGAAGACACTCTAGTGCAATGTGAAGGAAGTCCGTTTTAATTTGGAAGATGTCCAGTTTGATATTAAAGAGAAGCGTTACGCATGCTTCGATGAGTGTCCAATTTGACGGGAAAATTGCCGAACTCGACGTGAAAATGGTACATCTTTCAGTGACGTTAACCTACTTACCAGTTGCACTACGTCGGACCCTGGCAGAGCTTCAAGGCACGCTGTCAGTGTTTTCACCTTGTGGAACGACAGCAGCACCTCGAGTATCAGGCAGCCCTGTAACGAATAGAACTCGGGTCAACGTAGGCGTTTCTACAGGATGAATAGACCGAGGAAATCTCCTAGCGAACCTACGTGCAAATGGGCATCGTTCACGTTGAACGTTTTCCCATTGTATTTGTTCAGTGTGGCGACATTCAGCAAAAAATTCAGCTTGTTAGTCACCTGAATGCGTTGCTGTATATGTAGAGACACGAGGCATTTCATTCACTTGCTACTATGTGTTAAATTCGACGACGATTCGGGTAAATAGGATCCGTCATTTTTCTCAAACTCTGAATAAATGGATCTTCCAGCATCCAGTGGTGGATTTTGTAACGATGAACTCGCTACGAGACGAATACTTCCAATACATTCGCACCTGTGGAGATAAAGTTTCTCTCAAACTTGGGTAATTAAACCAGAATTGAAAACAAAACAACTCATGGCGTGATCACATAATGTACTATTATCGCAGCATAAGAGACGGGCGTGCTCCTACCTGGAGGGTGGGAAGCAGCTGTAGGTGGACGGAAACGTGACATCTCCAGCTGGATCCATAGTAACAGTTATACACCGGATCCAACGCCGATTAGGACAAATCGGATCCGTCATTTCCTTCAAACCCCCGGATAAATAGATCATTCCGGTAGTGGTCTTTCCCAAAACACGGAACATAGGACGATTCAGGTAAGGGTCGTTTTCGCAACAACGGATTTTCGAATGATTCAGATGACTGACTTCTCTTTTGAGCGAATATCGGCTGTCCGATTGGTATGCCGGATTTCCGATCAAAATCAGTTATCCAAATCATTCATAAATCAGTTCTAGGAAAATCACCCTTATCTGAATCATATTAAGATCCGGGCTTTTCAAAAACGCCATTATCGAAAGATCCATTTGTCCAGGGTTTGAAGAAAATGACGGATCCGAATTATTCGAATCGGTGTTGGATCCGATGTACACCTTCTATATGAAACCCGCTGGAGATGCCGTGTTTCCGATCACCTACAGTTGCTTCCTAGCCTCCAACTAGGAACACACCCGTCTCACGACTCGCGATAATGTTACGTTATTTGATCGCGCTTTGGGTTGTGTTTATTCGATTGCGGTTTAATTGCCCAAGTTTGAGGCAAATGCGCTTTCGATTGTGGCTTAATTACCCAAATTTAGGGCAAACTTAATGGCAACCGGTGTGATTTTATTGAATTGTGAGTGCCGAGTGTGTCTCGTGACATCCCCTAAGGGTGCAGACTCCGCGACCTTTAAGGGATATGACGGAAGTCTTGGCATCTACACTAAGAAAGCGAATACATGGTATTAAGCACGGAAAACTACGAGAAAAGCCAGTCTCCACCTTGCTGGCCCTGAAATACTGCCGTAGTTCCTTGAGCAACGGCTCCTGCAGTTCTTCGTGTCTGGCCGCACATCGCAGTAGCGCTTGAGCGACACCCCAACGGTCGCTTGACAAGAACTTCTGAATCAACGGAGTCGCTTCGTCACAGACGTCCGTTGCCTGAAACTCCAGATATTAAGCTACTTTATGGAAGAAACTTACAGTAACGCTGAACAGCCTGAAATTCGCACCAATTCCAATGACTTTACGCAGGCCATGAACTTCTGCAACGGGAAGTTTGCGCATGGATGGGCTGCTAGCTCGGCGACCTGGAACATGTTATTCAAGGCGCTGTTTACCAGGAAACGGTCTCAGATGTAGGTCTGAACAGTGAAAATGAACGCCGCTGAGAGAATTTCCACCCTTCAAATAGTAGAAAAACATGTTCAGTTTTTGCAAAGTCCTTGAACCTGTCGAGTTAGGGGCCCAATAGTTACCATTGAATCGTACAAGGCAATTTCTACCAAACATCAAGTATGCAGGAAAAAATGCAAAAATACTGCAAGGCAAGGAATCCAACACCTCACCACACGAACACGAAGCAGTATTTTTGCATTTTTCTGCATACCCGATGTTTGGTAGGAATTTCCTTGTGCGATTCGGTGGTAACTATTGGGCCCCTAACTCGGTAGGTTCAAGGACTTTGCAGTCCTACTTTTTTTTTTGGGGGGGGGGGGGGGAGGGGGAGAGATTCTTCCTTTGGCATCATTCATTTTCGTCGTTCACGCATACACCTGAGATCCTTCACTGGTGAGTAAAACTGCAATGCTAGACTGCAGCCGAATTCTCGTAGCAGGAGGGGCCAAACAAATGTTTACCGATATTTCAATAACGATACGATAACGATTTTCATGTCAAGTTGGATACTCTTCTAAGCAAACTTGATGCCTCTGAAAATGAAGTTAACTTCCAAATAGAAGAAGGCTTCTTACATACTACAAACTCTCCAACATTGTTAGAACAATTCTTTGTTCAAGAAAAATTAAGTATTGTTGGGTCAAGGTGTCCCCCGGGTCGATGTTGAATGTCATTGTGTGTTATTAGGTTGTAACGAAATAAATGGCACTGAACCACTGTAAATTTAAACAGTTAATATCTCGGCTTGTAGGCAAGTTTGTTAATCGAAATAAATCCTGATTCTACACATCTTTGCCAACGTGACACAAGCTTTTTTATCCCAGTAGCATAAAAATCAAGTTCTGGAATCGACGAAATCTTCGAAGGCACTTTCGGCATCCTGTTGGTATTTGAATATTTTCCCTACCAAGAAGTCGCCAAGATGCTTGAAGAAATGGTAGTCTGTTGGGGAGAGGTCGGGAGAAAACGGAGGATGTGGTAGAGTTTCAATGCTCAGCTCATTCAATTTCTGCAACGTCATTCGTGCTACATGGGGGCGAACATTGTCGTGCAGAAGGAGAACTCGCCTTCGGTTTACCAAGGCCGGCCGGATATCCTTCAACTTTTTCATCATTTCTTCAATTTCAATGCAGTACTTCTCTGCCGTGATGGACTCACCGGGAGGGAGGAAGCTGTGGTGAATAATTCCCAGCGAACACCACCATACTGTCACCATTACTTTCTTTTGGTGCAATTCCGGCTTCGCAAAAACCTTGGGGCTCTCATCGCTGTCCACCCACTGTGCCGATCGTCGCCTGTTGTCGTACATTATCCATTTCAATCACAGGTTACGATGCGATCAAGGAATGGGTCCGTTTCGTTCCGTAGAAGCAGTGCGGACGAGATCTCATATCGTCGGTTTCTTTGCTCCTCAGACAGCTCGTGAGGCACCCATCTTTCCAGCTCTTTGGTCTTTCCAATTTCCTTCAGATGCCGGGCAGCTGTGTTGTGACTGACGCCAAGAACCTTCGCTATCTCCCTGGTACCTCTGTGTGGATCCTCCCCTGCCACATCTCTCAGCTTGTCCTCATCAACATCACTATGCCTCCCACGACCTTCATGTTCTTCCAAGCTCTCATCTCCATTCCGGAACTTCTGATACCAACGATACGCCGTCCGAATTGTGGAACATCCTTGACCGAATGCGGCGTTGATCTTCTCGTCCGCCTCCTTAGCTGTAGTGCCCAGCTTGAATTCATACAAGTAAATGCCTCGGATTACCCTTTTGTCCATCTGCAAAAAAAGTCAATAAAACTCTAAACTTTTCCCACTTTTACATAGAAAATTTGGTACTCACCGGTAGAGCAAAGTTTGCGCTTCTAAATGATATGCCACATGTTACGGTTCGTTCTTGATCAAACGCGTAAAGACGCGCCAAAAAATGGCGCGAGCCAGTGCCATTTAATTCGTTACAACCTAATACTTTGTTTCTTTACAATGTCGTTTTAAGCAGTTTGATTCACTCCTCATCATCATGTTGATTGCACAGACGGCCCGGCACCGATGACGTGGCATCGATCGATTGTGAGCGTTGGCAGCGGGGTGAGGGAGCGCGCCGAGCAAGCCAATCGCGGCCAGGGGCGGGGCTTGGGGTGCGCTCGCTCCATATAAGCCGGCCGACATGGGCACAGGGTCCATTCTAGCAACTGTGCTTTCCCCGAGCGGTCGGGAACCGGTCCACTCTTGTCAGCAGCCGAGTAATCGGCAACCAACCCTCTTAAGTCTCCCTCGGACCGGCAGAGCCCCCAAACAGCATAGCCAAGTTCCGGAAAGGATTCTGGGAACCATGAGAGGCAAGCATCTCCCCGCCAACATTGCGTCCAAGGGGGAAGGTCTGCGCATACGTTGTTAGCGTCGTCGCTAACTGTGTCATCGCTCAGGGGCGCACTCCCCACTCAGCCGACACCGCGGGTATCGGTCCCACTCCTCTCTGTGAAGTAGCTATTGTCTGCATAGACTCTGCGTTCCATATTAGTGTTGCTATAGATAAACCTTTACATACACTGCGGTGTGCTGTGTCTGTGAACTTCAACGGGCCAGAAGTATTGTTGGAAGTTGTCACGTACTGGTGCGGTACGAAATCGGAACCTCCTACTTTCAGATCGAAGTGATCATCTCTCCGGAAGCGAGTAATGAGCTGTCAGGCAGAAAACCCGGTAAGGTGTTCGATCCTCTCTGAGCCAGTCGGCAACGACCGGGAAAGGTTGTGTGCGGATAAATCTGCCGACATAGCCAGCATGGAGCCTGGCCAAGCTCCCCATGTCAGACCGCAGCCACGAACCAACCATCCACTAGACACCAAGGGGTCACTACACACACTGAGTATAATTGTCTTTGAAATTTTTTAGTTTAGCCACTTCAGTTTATAAAATTTTCATTTTTTGAAGAAAAATAATAAATTAAACTCTGTTCTAAAGCGCAACAATATAGCAATCATTTGGTGCGTTACGCGAAGAGATTGTGCCAAAAACTCATTCCGATGTTTATTTGATTGGTAGTGTGAATGCTGCTTACATGAAGCATCAAAGCGAGGATAGAATGTGGGCTGCTTTTGCTGTATCGTTTACAGATGTAAATGTCCACGCAAACAGACATTTTGCTATCAATCGAATGGAAATCGCGATGTCTTGGACGAGGGCATGGTGCAGTCTCTTCTTTGGGAACAAAAATTGCCGGCTTTCTGCTCTTTAGAACAAGCTTTAAGCCATTATTTTTTCTCAAAATTTTTATAAAATTTCAAACAATGTATTCAATGTTTTCACTTACTGGGTAAGTGAATTAAAGCTTCAAAGAAAGTCATACTACAATTTTCCTTCAACAAAAAATTATTCTAACCTTTTTGAATAGTCTCCAGTTTCTCAAACTAAGACCTCAAACCTGGGTAATTAAACCACGACGGAAAGAACTCCCTTTGATTTGAAAGATGTGTGGTTTGATTTCAAGAGCGTTGGGCTCCTATTGAAGAGTGTTTAATTTGATGCGAAAATAGTATAGATGTGGAACTTACATGGCCAGTGATGACTGCTTCCCAGAGCGACTGTAGTGTTTCCTCACGGCAGGTAAGCACCAGCTTCTCCCATACTCTGGAGCTGTTCTTTCCAAGCCAAAGTTGCCGTAAATCTGCAAACGCTCGCTGCATACGCAAGCCAACGACAGCGAGTTTTCGTCAGCGCAAAGCATACAAATCGATTAGCCTCGAGCAGTTGCCCAAAGACATCGATTTGTTCACCGCGTGAACAGTCACTCCGTTATTGACACAAACATCACATATCACATCTTTGTTTGAAAAAATATCCAAAAACGGAAATAGAAGAAAGCCTACCACTTTCTGAGGTGTTCGCTAGAATCTTCTCCACTAATGCGCTTGATTTTCCGAGTTTAGCCGTGGCATCAGCTTCTAGGACATCCTGTACGACCAGAGAAAGGTGGACATTCTCCACGCGTGCTAAAACAAACAAAATACAGCCTTAAGAGTAGTCGATGGAATATGCCATAGCACCCAGTAGCACTTGGAATGCGCCATGCACAGCAATTATATCCTCAACCTTAAAATGGCGCTATTGTCATCCAGAGACGCCAATTTGAAACGCTTTTAGATAACTGCACTCACGGCTTGCTGCACTTTCCAACGCCAACGATGCGATCCGGTCAAAAACACGAGACACGCCAATTTTGACGTCCGCATTTTGATTCTGAACCGACTGCACACTGGAAGAATCTTCTAGCGCATTCTGAAATAGGATGCCTTCGTCACTGCAGATGCTTGCAAGAGCAGTGAGCATCATGAAAATCACGTAAACATGGAACAGTTGAACCTATAAAACTGTAAGATCTATCGATACCTGCCTAGAGCCAAACATTTAGGCAAATCTAACCACTGTAAGCTATCAAAATCCACCTCTTGCTGAACATTTATGAAAATCTATCACTATTGTATTAGGTTATCCCATAAGTCTCCGCCGTTTTTTCAACGATTCATTGCGGATTTCGCCTGCAGTCACTTGCATAGCGCTATACAGCTTTCGAAAAAGAATGACTCTATCAGAACATGTATTGCATTTCTTTTTTCATCCTGAACTTTGCCAATTTTTAGGTCGCTAAAGTGAAAAGTGAAAAAGTGGCCATCTGCGCAGTTGTCCTCTCCGCTTAGGTTTGGAATTTTCTGCGCATTTTCTGCGTTATATGGCAGTCGAAGGAGAATGTTCTGCTCTATAAGAATTGGTGTCGCGTTTATTGGCTCATGTAACAGCAAGCAAAAAAGTCCAAACACAGAACCGAGCTGTCGGTAAAAATTCGGGCGAAAAAGTCAGACATCCCAATTTGATGGCCTAAAAATCAATAAAGAACAAGTGAACAAATAGGACCAACACGTATTTTTGTAGCACAGAACATTGTCTTCTAACTGCTGTGAAAAACTGCGCAAAAATTTCAAACCTAAGCGGAGAGAAGCGACTGCGCAGATGACCACTTTTTCACTTTTCACCTTAACGACTTAAAAATTGACAAAATTCAAGATGAAAAAGAAATACAATATATGCTCTGATAGAGCAAATCATTCTCTTCCGAATGCTGTATAGTGCCGTGCAAGAGACCGCCGACGAAATCCGCAATGAATCGTTGAAAAAAACGGCGGGGACTTATGGAACCAATAGTATAGCCTATAGGGAATCCCTTAGTTTCATGCAACCACTTCCGAGCAGCTTTCTTGGCTGGCCAATATCTAGCGAAGATTTCGCTTTACGTAATTAGGCGAGCCAATGCCTTTATCAGTGATGTTCATGCTTGTTTCTACAGCTGCAGGATGGTTGCGCATTGGAAACGGTAACAGTCATCAGCATGAAGAATTTTTTTCGAAAAAGAAAACTTTTGACAAATAATATGCCAATAATACGTTCGACTTGCCTCAAGAGACTACTACTTTACGCTGAATAGGCTAAAAATAATGAATAAATGAAAAACCAATAAATAACGCAAAAGATGACGGAATGGACTCTAATTGATACCTTATCTTTCTTCCTCAATCCACACGCTACCCTTGCGAAGCATCGTATAAGGAACGCTGAAAACTGGCAGGTCACCGCATCGTTCCAGTTGTCACACAACAGGTCCGAGAACTTCTCCAACAGCTAAAAACACATTCCATAATACATACTTTACAAACGCAGGCGGCTGGAATGACCAAAGAGGAACCTGAAGTTCAATCTCTAGAACATAAGAAATTTTCAGAACTTCAAAAAAATATTCCGAATGCAAAAATCATCAGATTTAGGCTGTGCCCCATTCATGAGGACACACTTTTAACATGGCCTATGGCCCCGTTTATACTTCGACGTCGAGCGACGTGAAGCCACATATGGTGGGCATATTGATTGAGCGACGCGATCGATCAATGTGGCCACTTTACATGCCATCGCGTCGCTCGGCGTCGGAAGTATAAACGGGGCCTATGAGGCCTGCTGTATTCCTGGGAAAACATCGTTCCTACTGCGCTGGTCTTGAATTTTGAACAGAGGTGAATAGGTAGGTCTTCCTTCTCTCTCACGTCCGGCAATTAACCTCATCGCATGTGTGAGGACGGCTGGTTAACAATAGGTTTACTAGCGCAGAATACAACAACCCCAGAGACGAAAAATGACGTCGGCATGACGGGACATGTGACTGAAAGAGCGCTGGGCCATGGCTCACTGCGAAACGGAACGATATGCCGTTTCGTGCAGTCTTTTATGCACCAGTTCCTACCGGGTCCACATTCAACCACATTGAAACGGGAAGGCCTACGAGCCTAACGAAAACTTTGCTAGTGAGCCAAAACCCAGCCCTTGCACTAACTAACATATCTTTCAAGGGCTGGAAGAAGGCTTACTAGCAAAGTTCACGGGGCACGTACGCCTTCCCGATTGAATGTGTTTGAATTTGGACCTGGTACGAACTGGTGCATAAAAGACCGCATGGATGAGCATAACGTTCAGTTTCTCACTGAGCCGTGGTCCAACATTCTTTCAGTCACGTCTCCCCTCATGCCGACGTCATTTCGTCTCTGGGTTTAATGTATTCTGCGCTAGTAAACCTATTGTTAACTATCTGTCCTCACAAATGCGATGAGGTTAGTTGTCGAACGCAAGAGAGAAAGAATTCCTACTTCTGATCAGAACTCAAGGCCAGCCCAGTGAAAAGGCTGTGTTGCCAGGGTTAGTGCTACGAAGTTCTACGACAAACCTCAAGCGTCGTGCTCTCCTTGATCGGAACAAGTGCGTAGAACAGCGTCTCGATGGCCCGAGAAGACGTTCCCGAGAATAACAGCTCCAGAAGGCGCTTATGCTTCAGCCGAGCTAATGCAGACAGAAACAGTTCAGCTCCATATGCTGATGAACCTACAAGCAAGTAGGAATAGGAAAGGGGCCAGGCTAAATCAGTGCTATGCACTCGCGTACCAAAGACACTCTCGACGACGATACATGAATCCCTGAACAGCAGCAGCTTCTCGACCTCCGGCGCGCACTCCTCGGCGCATTTGTCAAGCACCATTCGCTCTAAAAGTAGCTCTAGTGAGACGATGCACAGTCATACATACCACGTCAAATTGGACATTTTTCGAACCAGATTGGACACTTCAAATCAAACTGGACAGTCTTCTCTGTAAGATTGACGCTTCTGGAATCAATATCTATTTATTTACTCATTTATTTATTGCAGCACCTAAAAATAAACAACTTCCAGATCAAAGCGACTGCCTTCCACATGAAACTAGAGACTCTCCGAGAAGGTTGAACTATTTTTTCGTCCAAGAGAAACTGAGTACGACTTTCTTCGAAATTTTTCAATTCAAGAAGTGATCCCACTGTTCCAATAAGTGAAACTCCGGCACCCTTAAGAAAATCTAGAAACTTTATAAAGAATAAACTTTTCAATGAAAAATAATGGTTCGTGGCTTTAAAACATTAAATCTTGCAGGGAAGAATAGTTTATAGCTTTAAAAAATCAAAATTTCAATGAAAAGTAATGGTTTATGGCTTTAAAAATATTTTTTTTCAAAGAAAAATAATGGCTTGTGACTTTAAAAAATAAATTTTGCAGGGAAAAATAGTTTATAGCTTTGAAAAAACAAAGTTTCAATGAAAAATAATGGTTCGTGGCTTTAAAACATTAAATCTTGCAGGGAAGAATACTTTATAGCTTTAAAGAATCAAAAATTTCAATGAACAATAATGGCTTGTGGTTTTAAAAATAATTTTTTCAATGAAAAATAATGGTTCATGGCTTTAAAAAAATTAAAATTTGCAGTGAAAAATAGTTTATAGATTTAAAAAATCAAAAATTTCAATGAAAAATAATGGCTTGTGGTTTTAAAAATATTTTTTTCAATGAAAAATAATGGCTTATGACTTTAAAAAATAAATTTTGCCAGAAAAAATAGTTGATAGCTTTGAAAAAATCAAAAATTTCAATGAAAAATAATGGTTCATGGCTTTAAAAGATTAAATCTTGCAGGGAAGAATAGTTTATAGCTTTAAAGAATCAAAAATTTCAATGAACAATAATGGCTTGTGGTTTTAAAAATAATTTTTTCAATGAAAAATAATGGTTCATGGCTTTAAAAAAATTAAAATTTGCAGTGAAAAATAGTTTATAGCTTTAAAAAATCAAAAATTCCAAAGAAAAATAATGGCTTGTGGTTTTAAAAATAATTTTTCAATGAAAAATAATGGCTTATGGCTCAAAAAATAAATTTTGCAGGGAAAAATAGTTTATAGCTTTAAAAAATCAAAATTTTCAATGAAAAGTAATAGTTTATGGCTTTGAAAATAATTTTTTAAATGAACAATAATGATCTGTGGCTTTAATAATAATTTTTCAATGAAAAATAATGGTTTATGGCCTTAAAGAATTGAATTTTGCAATGAAAAATAGTTTATAGCTTGAAAAAGTAAATATTTTTAGTGAAAAATAATGGTTGATCGCTTATAAAAGTTAAATTTTGCAATGAAAAATAATGACATATGGCTTGTCTTGCAGACCATAAAGAGGCATTTTAAATGCTATCAAAGAGACTGCGCCATGAATCCGTCCAGGAAGTCGTGATTTTTCTTTGAATGATGGCAAAAATTACACAGTGGAGTTACACACTTGTCAGTGCTAGAACAACAGAATTTGTAGAAAACACACACACACACCTTATAAGGGCTGTTGCAAGTAAGCAGCACTTACACCACGAATCAAATGAAAATCGCGACGAGCTAAACAAGTGCATGGCGCGACTTCTTTTTTTAATGAAAAATTCACGTCTCTTTCCCGAGTTAGAATGAGTTCTAGACTATTATTTCCCAGGCAGGAAAAATATTGGCACTATTGTACCTTCGGGACTTCTGAGGTCGAGGAATGGTCGGAAGAAAATTTTCCGCTCAACTTCGCCTAGGGGGGTTATTTGGGGTGCTGATCACGAATCTGACATCCGTTTTTGAAATTTTGGCCGATTACGGTAGGTTACGGTAGAACAATACTTCCGCGATGTTTGCTGCGATTATTTCCCAAGAAACCCAGATTCTTGGAGGGTTTGGGATCACTGTTGAACTGGCTGAAACTTGTGTGACCAAGAAGAAGTACAATAGAGGCGCTGGATGCGCCGGCACCAGTGGCTATTCGGAATATACGAGCGAGGAAGTAGCAGATCGTTCCTGAGGTTGGTGTGCAGGACGGTGCCTACCGTAGCCTACTGTACTTCAGCGTAAAACGAAAAACGGATGTCAGAGGCGTGATCAGCGACCCAAATAACTCCCATACGCGAAGTTTGGGCGAAATCGGTGATCATGACCTCGACATCCTTAGTCACCGGTACCTACCGTAACCTACCGCAATCGGCCGTAATTTCAAAAACGGATGTCAAATTCGTGATCAGCACCCCAAATAACCCCCCTAAGCGAAGTCTAGGCGGAAAAATTCCTTTCGACTCGACCGCTGGAGTCCCTAAACTACAATAGTGCCTAAGAAAATTATTGAAATTAAAACATTTTGTTCTTTTATCGGGGCAGGTAAGTTGAAATTTCTCTTAGAAAGTCATACCAAACTATAATTGGACAAGAAAAAATATTCTAAGCGTTTCTGAGTCCCTGATTCAATATGGAAAAAGCTGGTTTTATTTTGTAAGATGTTCAGCATGATTTCAAAAGCGTCAAGCTTGCCTAGGAGTGTCCAATTTGGAAAACCTGTGCACTTTATTTATTCTGCACTTGGACAACCATGCAAAGCAAAACAAACCAAAGAAACATAATTTAAAGTAATTGAAAGCAGAAAAACATAACTAGCAACAAGAATCAACCTAGTAAAGAGAAAAACTACTAAGCTGCATCCTAAAGATGCCGATCAATAATGATCATTAATTATAATAGGTAGATATTTATAGATAATTGAGACATTTGATAGTAAAGGTGTCCAATTCGGATTGAAAAGACTTCAATTTGGTTGAAAAGTGTCCAATTTGCGAGAAATAAGTGTATTTGTCTCTATAAACGTACCAATCTGGCCCTCCGTTTCCCTCAGCTGCTCGATATTCTTCAGATACGCGACCAGCTCTGCAGGATAGGCCTCTTTCTCGTCTTTCCCCTTGCTTTCTTCATAAGGATGTGCATCAGCCTCCTCTCCATCACCGCCGCCACCCACTCGACCGTACTTCTGCAATTAGAAGATCTGCATAGATAGTCCAGATTATGGATCTATCCTCGACCACATAACTAAAAATTATGTGACAAACCACTTGAGACTTACCGAGCGGCTCCTATAGAACAACATAGGACTTGATCTTTAAAAAATCACAAAAAAATGAAAAAATTAATTTGTTTTCGCCGCGGTTGTAAGCAGGCAAATTTATGCATCCATTTTACCATGTTAGATCCTGGTTATAACATGTCAGGCAGCGGTCAGCACGCGCCATGCGGCTTAATTCGCCCTCCTCACCATGTTAGATCCTGGTTATAACATGTCAGGCGGCGGACACGGCATGCCTACATTCTATCGTTTTTTGTCCGCCGAGACGGTTGTAAAACCGCAGCGATTTTTTTGGTTGTTCGTTCGGTTTTTGGTTTCTTTTAGGTTCCATTTCGTTCAATAAGAGCCGCTCGGTAGGTCTCAATTCATTTTGCCACATACTTTTTAGTAATACCGCCCCTCCCCCGACTAGGATAGACCCCAGATTTTCTTTATCGGTCACCTACCCGCTCGAAATCGCCGCCGTCGTAGCCTCTGCCGCGTCCTCCTCTTGAAAACTGACGACCTCGTGGACCGCCACGACCACGAAAACCGCCACCTCCTCGATCTTTGTGGGGAAAAGTACGTCGTGGCTCACGGCTTTGCACTTCAGTTGACTCTCCTTTGCCCGACGGACCTTCATACGGTGTCGGCTGGTAACCGTACCCGGAGAACTGAGGCTTCTTACCCTCTGCGCTGTCTTCACTCTGAGCGTTGTCTACCTTTCTCTTCCTCGTCATCTGAAGAACTCGGTATTAAGAGGTTTTACAGTGAACTGTCGATTTCTGAAACCACACAAAGAACTCTTTTTAGTGACTGGGAGGATGATAGCGCAGTCGTCGGACATGTCATGTCATACCATGTCATTGTACAGACGAAATACGAATTCAAATCTCCTCAACGACATCACGCAGAAGTAGAATGCGTGACGCACCCCGGAAAGAGATTAATTAACCCATCCTTTACCTATCCTACAAATTTGGAAGTGGACGCATTGGACTTCTCCTTGATGGCGGTGCTATGTAAGGTACCGAAACTGGTATATTCTGCCAGTGTTCGTTAAGAGCACCTGCTGGCGGAACGTATCCAAGGGAGGTTCACGACGTTATTATACGATATTTCAGCACCAAATCACTAAAACCTATCGAAGAAGTGTCCGAGCAACTCACAGCAAGCGCGCTCTTCTAGAGAGTCTAAAAAGCCTCAACATTATATGTGAGTAGGAAAGCCCAGGAACTTCCCCCAAAGATTCTCAACGAGACCTATATGACGTTGTAGAGCATCAGACGAGGAGCACGGAAGTGTTCCTCGTTTTTGCCACGGGCCACTGGGTGGTCCGAAAATGACGAAAAACTGTCGCAAGGCAACCCCATGTGATTTCCGGGATGCCATCCACCAGCAGTGTCGAGTTGGCCGAGTGGGTAGTGTTGAAGACTCGTGAGCACGAGGTCGAGGGTTCAGATCAAGACCTGCGCTAATTGCTGCAGTGGTTTTGCATCTCCTGCCGCTATCATGAAATCATATAGTTTCTTCGTTTTCACACTATTGTGAATCATTCCCTCTTGCACACTCCATTAGAGAAGATATGAGAGAATGGTTTACAATAGAGAGAAAATGAAGAAACGTATATGATTTCATGATAGTGGCAGGAGATGCAAAACCACTGCAGTAATTTGCATAGGTCTGGATCAGAACCCCCGACTTCGTGCTCACGAGTCCTCAACACTACCCACTCGGCCAACTCGGCACTGTTGGTACACGGCATACCGGCAATCACATGCAGTTGCCCTGCGACAGTTTTTCGTCCTTTTCGGACCACCCAGTGGCCCGTGGCAGAAACGAAGAACACTTCTGTGCTCCTGGTCTCATGCCCTACAACACCATATAGGTCTCGTTCAGAATCTTTGGGGAAAGTTCATGGGCTTGCCTTGTCAGATCTAAAGAACTAGATTCAGTCTATGTTTAGCTTCCCTACAGTGCCCTTTGCTCCTCGTTCTTGTCTTATTTGTACCATGCTGACCTTGGCGCCATAATAAACTGAATTCATTCTCATTTCATTCGAACATTGGCATAGTAATAGTGTTAGATATAACCGCTACCGTTCTACAAGAATCGGGAAGGTTACTCAGTCGGCAGTAGACACTAGACCTGTCCGACTTGGGACCACTCAGGTGATGCTAATGCTGGACATCTGCAACAGATTTTGAAGCCGAGAATAGTATCTAAGTCACCAGCATGGCACCAAGGTCTGACAGATTTAATCTCTACTGTCGACGAGTAATCCTTCCGATTACTGTAAGTCAAAATCGGTTTCGATGTCTGACCACTACTACTATGCAGAAGCGCGAACGGCAAAGGATACAATTTATTAAAGCACAAAGCTCAGAAGGATACAAATAAGACAAGAATAGGGAGCAAAAGGAGACTGTAGGAGAAGCTAAGCAGAGATTGAACCTAGTTCCTTAGATCTGAGAGCTTCTGCAGACACTGTAGGAAAGAGAGAGTACCGTGAGTTCCTTGGACACGGCTCTGGCGCTGAAATGCCACAGGAAAACGTCGCGAAACTCCACTGGATACGTTCCGCCAGCTCATTCTCTTAGCGAAAACCTAAAGAGTATATCAATCTGTGCGCATATCCTCATAAGGATACCTTGCTGCGATTTAGCAAACTCTAGCACCAGGCGGGACTCGAACCCGTACCAACTGCTAATCGGACAGGAATGCTCTACGCCATTACACCACTGGCGCTGGTCGAGCTCCAAGATCCACACCCTGTGGAATCAATCAGCACCCACCCGTACGTCGGGATAAGCCGGTCGCTGATATCAGCATGAAAACAGTTAAGCTGATGGTCTTGATAGAAATGATTCAGGTCTTCTTCTCCAAGTCGGAGGTTACTACTTGAATCATTTCTACCAAGATCTTCAGCTGAACTGGTTTCATGCTGATATCAGCGGCCGGCTTATCCCGATATACGGGTGGGCGCTGATTGATCCCATGGGGTGCTGGATGTTGCGTTCGATCAAACAGTACCGGTGGTGTAATGGCGTAGAGCATTCCCGCCCCGTTAGTAGGTAGTGCGGGTTCGCGTTCCGCCTGGCGTTAGAGCTTCTATCGCAACAACACATCGTTATAAGAGCTTACAACTTCAGTACCAGCCACTTCAGGCTTAAAGAAAAAGAAACGACTAAGAAAACATGTTGCCAGTTTGCTGTGCCAGACGAGGTTTGTAGGCGGATCTTTACTAACGCAGCCTGACGTTTCGACTTTCCGTCATCTACAGAAGCGTGTAGGATCCACCGCAAGGGCTGATATTCACCCACGCTAGTAGATTAGTAGCGGCGAAAGTTCTGGTTTATCTCTAAGTACTTCTAGTTTTCGCTTCTACTGGTCACTAGCGTGGACGAATATCAGCCCCTACAGTGGATCCTATGCGCCTCTGAAGACGACGGAAAGTCGAAAAATCAAACCGCGATAATAAAGTTCATCCTGAAAACCTTGTCTCGCACAGCAAACTGACAACATACTAGCTCACCATTCCAAGGTCTCTAGAAGAGAGAAGCTGGAAAATCTAGATGTTTTGGGAAACCCTTCTAACCCCGAGAATTTACAAAGAAGAAAAAAAAATCGATCGGAACTTCCTCATGAAGTCAACTAATGATCCTGCGCGTTTAGGGCCTACTCATACTTCGAGCGACAAGAGCGACTGAGGCGACGGACGTAGTGTGGTGTACGTAAATAACTCGTGCTCCACACTACATTCGTCGCGGATGGACCTGTTCATACTTGGCGACAAGGGCGACTCGTCGCCCGTGCAAAATGTGCATATCGATTAAAACCGAGCTCGCCGCCGCAAAGTGTTCATACTCGAGCGCCGGCGCCGGGAGCGAATGGGGTGACGAACGGAGTGTGGAGTACACTAGTGCTAGAAGGAAACGAATCCTGTTTTGACGTTCTTCATACAATAAGGAGTGCTTTTATGCATATTTTGAGTGCCAGACTGACGATGTAGGTAATATGATTGTTCGTTTCTGTCTGTTTCGGTTTCTAACACCTTTTTCGACTAAAAATATAACTGTTTGCTTGTGTCTGTTTCAGGTTCGAAAAACTAATGCAACTGAATAGTTAGACGTCTATTCACTTGATATTTTAGGCGGTCGCCATTATTCGGCACCGGCGGCTGCTGCGCTGCGACCGCGCCGCGCTATGACTCAGCTGCTTCGAGCGCGCGATCCGCTGACACACCAATCCTCTGACCCGTGAGCTGAGCATTGCGCTACTCTACATTGATAGGACTTGTGCAGGAATGCATGGATTGCAGATGGCTACCGCCTTTCCTACCGACCGAAGGGGACGTCGAAAACAAGGTATGAAATGACAGTCCAGCAGAGCGCCAGCTATGGTGGGAAGTATATTGTGTTGAGGAAATAGTTGCAGTAGAAATAAGGTAATAAGGGAATCTGGGTCTATCAGCCGATCACCTTCTTGAAACGTTCTACCGAGTTTGCTCGTACGTGTTAAACATGGGCAACGTCAGCGGATAAGACACGAGGAACACCTATATTTCTACTAACGAGGGAAGCGTACATCAGGTAATAGTGATATTTGGAGGCGAGATGTGTAGATCGAATTTCCAAAGGGACGACAACATGAAAAAATCCCTGGAATAAAAGCCGCGTGTGCCGAGTGGAAGGAAGTGCCGGCTATCGCATGTATTATATCCCAGTTCGATCCCAAATTTGGTACTCACCCAGGCAAGCCTGGTCCTCCATCGCTCCTGAGACGGTGCCTTGGCACCAAACTGGCCGCGGAAGAATAAAACACTCTTCTGTCGCTGACTACCGCATGTATAGGATGAATACCCATCAGAATTGGCTTGATAATAGCCCACGAAAGTAAAATTCGTAACTACCTTGGCCAACCTTAGTTTCAGATAAGGAGTATAGATCTACTGTGGCCGAAGCTGCATCCACTGATAAGCATTTCTCGATGTTCCTTGGCGACCTGTTATCCTTTCCTTGTAAGACCCCTAGATTATAACGGAAATCAACTGTTGTTATTGAGCCGAGTTATTGTCATTGTGGCAGATAGTACGCTCTGGAGCAGAGGTGCTTTTCGCAGGGAGTTTGCAGTGCGGCGAACTCGACGCCGCAATGCGACGCACCCGACGTCGCGGCGCGGCAGCCGCCGGTGCTGAATAATGGCGACCATTTTAGGCCACGAAGTAGACGTTATGGTGCAATTACGTACACCACACTCCGTCCGTCGCCCCAGTCGCTCTTGTCGCCTGTTCATACTTCCGTGCGCTGCGCACGCTGCGCTCTTGTCGCTACTGTTGCGAAGTATGAACAGACCGACGGAGTGTGGAGTACGTAATTATTTACGTACGCCAAACCATGTCCGTCGTCCCGGTCGCTTCAGGGTCTCTTCATACTTCGCGACAGCAGCGACAAGAGCGCAGCGCGCGGAAGTATGAACAGGCGTCAGCAGCGGCTAGAGCGACTAGAGCGACAAGAGCGGCTGGAGCGACAACGCCGGCGCTCGAGTATGAACACTTTTCGGCGGCGCGCCCTGTTTCAATCGATTCGTATGTTTTGCACGGGCGACGGGAGCGACGAGAGCGCAGCGCGCGTGGCGTGCGTGACGTGCGCAGCGACAAGAGCGACTGGAGCGACAGCGCCGGCGCTCCAGTATGAGCACTTTTCGGCGGCGCGCGGTCGGTTTTAATCGATATGCATACTTTGCACGGGCGACAAGTCGCTCTTGTCGCGAAGTGTGAACAGGCCCTTAGTCGCTCTTGTCGCACGAAGTATGAACAGGCCCTTATCAATCGATATTGGTAGTTACTATTTACGCGCGTATTCGCAAGCACACTACTAAAAACTGCTACACCGCTAGACAACATAGCAATCGTTCCAATACCACGGTGTACAACACTTGAGCGCAACAAGAAGTAAGAACGGATACTTGTAAAATAGTTTATGGGAATCTGAACAATCTGACAATGCATATTCGTCTACAAAAAAAAATCTGAAAAATAGAAGAAAAAAACAAAAAAAAACATCTCCAAACATATTCTCTAACTCTATAACGATCAGGCGGCATACTAACAACCAGACGGGGGGACGCGCTGTGAACTCTCTATGGGCTCTTTGGAGATGGAATCTCTTCGCTAAAACTTCCAATATAGGGGGAGATTGGGAGGAGGAAATGACGGAGTTTATGAGACGGCGATATTGACAGAGGGCGGCGGAAAGTAGGAATGGAACAGCAGAATTCTCAGATTTCACATCATAAAACCTTTGCAGACAGCGTCATATCGTTATAAACAGCTATTATATTATATAATGATGAATAGAACATTCAGACGAGAAACAGCTGTTCGTTGACAGCGAACGAGACAACAAACCGTACAACTCTTTAAGAAAACGCGCGGCGGCGGCGGCGCCGGCCGGCTGCTGCTGCTGCTGCGATGGATGATGAAATGTACAATTTGTAAGAGACTAAACAAAACATCATACAAATATATTAAGAATAAGAATAAACCTCTGAGCGACAAAGACAAAGATTCACGTGCAACCATACAAAGAACAACCGACGTTCTCCTAGTCGGTGGGACGGGAGACAACGCGGCCAACGACGCCAAGTGGCGTCGTGCCCCTCCCCTCCAACTAGGAAATCGCCGAATAACACACATAGTACACACAAGCACAGAATCGGATAGGCATTGCGGACTTCGGGCACTTTAGGAAGACATCACTGAGTAGTCAAAGGAGGGCAGGAACCGCTGGGTTGTCTCTGAGGCTCGAAATCGGTTGCAGAACACCCACAGTAGACCTCTAAAAGGGCGGTGCTTTTCTGGGCGCCAAGACCAATCGCCAGTCGCCTATCTACAGTATCCCGCGCCTTCAACGATTTGATATGGCCCCGTGGTCGACTACGTCCTCAAGGAGTACCTAAGGACATCTTCATACTTCGCGACGGGAGCGACAGGCGCGATTGGTCATACGTATCGATTTTTTCTGGGTGATCAATCGCCAAAAATCGATACGTACGATTTCCCCGCCGACTAGTCGCCCCTGACCAGAAGTATGAACAGGGCCTAAGGGTCGGTTTATACGTGAATCGCCATTCGAACGAGCTGTGTACCACTCCCACCTCAATCGATTAGGAAGCGCGGAGGATCGATATCGGTAGCTCTTCGGCGCGCGTTACTCGCCAATAGTGATCTAAGTGCACGAAGCTCTTTGAACACGCCTTTCTACCGCATTGACAACGGACAGAGTAGCTCGCACTCCACGACGCAGAACATGGGGAGCTTCTTTGTACGCCGCCTTCAGAAACTGCTTCAGAAAGTGCAGACGTCTGAATGTGGAAGGACGTTCTCAAAGCTCTGCGACGTGCAGTAGAGAGGCATTCGGACAGTTGACGTGACGTCTACCATGTCCCAGACGTCTAGTCCTCTATCGAGCAGCAACGCGGCGCAGTTGTCTAATTACAGAAAGTGTTCCTTCAGGGAGTTGGTAATTTAAAATCACACCTTTGAAGTAGCTGCGGCTAAAAAAGGGCAAGATCGAGACAGCTTGACATAGTGATCTTAAAACATCATCCATGTGGAGCTCGATTAGCACCATACATTAAATTCTGACACCGATTCGGATAAATCGAACGCGCCATTTTTCAAACCCCCGAAAAATAGATCATGCGGACAATGGCATTTTTGAAAAGCCCGGATCTTAGGATGACTCAGATAAAAGTGATTTTCAACATACCGGATTGTCGGATG
Organism: Heligmosomoides polygyrus polygyrus; assembly: GCA_947396885.1. Lineage (NCBI taxonomy): Eukaryota > Metazoa > Nematoda > Chromadorea > Rhabditida > Heligmosomidae > Heligmosomoides > Heligmosomoides polygyrus. The sequence continues at coordinate 108,663,371 of OX377201.1, forward strand.
ATTCAGATAGCTGATTGTTCTCCGAATCAGACATCTGATATCCGTTTCAGATAGGATTTTGATCAGAAACCGTTATCCTATTCGAAACAGATATCAGACATCCGATCCGGAGAAAAATCAGCTCTCTGAATCATCTGAAAATCCGGTATGTTGAAAATCACTCTTATCTGAGTCATTCTAAGATCCGAGCTTTTTAAAAATGCCACTATCCGCATGATCTATTTGCCCGGGGTTTGAAACAATGGCGGATTCGAATTATCGGAATCGATGACAGAATTCAATGTATGGTGCTAATCAAGCTCCACGCGGATGATGTTTTAAGATCAATATGTCAAGTTCTCTCAATCTAGCCCTATTTTAGCCGCAGTTACTACAAAAATTTGACTTTAAATTACCACTTCCATGAAGGAACACCTTCAGTAATTAGGCAACCGCGTCGCGCTACTGCGTGATGGAAGACTAGACGACGACTGAGTCATTCTAGACGTCACGTCAATCGTCGCGACATGTGAACCAACTCTGATGTAGATCGTACAACCTGTTCGTACTCCGCGATGACAGTGATAGAGTCGCTCGTGCAATGCATACGGATCGATCGCTCAACAAAAATCGATAATCGTGTAATTTCCCGTCGCCAACTACAGACAGGATCATACGCGTTTGGCGCGAAATGTAGGCGCCACCGATATCGATTAGGCGCGAGAGGGATCGATACCGCTGGCTTTCGTATTGTAGCGCAGTGAGGCGATCGTTGCATAAACACCCCTTTAGACATCCAATTCCTAGCCAAAAACAGGAAGGGAAGAACTACGTGTCCCTCGCCTAAAGTCCGCAAGCCTTCCTACCCAATGCTGTGCCTGGGCGAGTGAGAGAGAAAAAAAGCGCTCTCTCACCATAAAGAAGTAGCGCTAACGGGTCCGAAGTGCCAGAGAGAGATAAAGGAAGTCGTCTCGATCCGTCGCGTCGTCGCTTCGCTTCGAGTGTAAAAGCCAACAGTTTCAGACCCGTTTGACCAGCAGCAGCGGTTAAAGTCGCGTTGAGGAGGACGAGGAGTGGGAGTAGGAGGAGGAGGAGACGACGACGAAAGCGCAGCAGACACCGCGCGGCGTGCGCGGTGCAGTGCAGTGCGTGCATGACTATATTTGGGGTCGAGTCCGACAGTGGGGTCGAGACTCGAGGACTGACAGCGAGGAGCAATACCAGCAAGAGGAATTACCAGGAAGCACGAGGAGAACCGATGATGACGATCGACTTGAAGAAACACGCGTGTTGCACAAGGTGCTGAAGACGTGACGGTGGTGGTGCTGGAAGGTGATGAAGAAATGGAGAAGAAGAGATACGGCAAAAAGACGTACATCGACGCCATCGTGATCTACGGACAAGCAGGCACATTGAACGAAGTACACACAGAACCATAACAAGAGAAACGCTGCGCGACGGCGCGCGCGCGGCGAAATCGTTGAGCTTCGAACAATAACCTCACGAAGAAACAGCTAGGCGCTCGCAAGTGCCACCACATAGGCGAATGAAATCAGACCAAAACAAAAAAAAAGAAGAGAAAAGAAGGAAAAACAACGAAGGAACGACGACGAGGCGCAGAGGGCCGAAGCAGGCAGATCCCCATTCGGAAATGACTACGGAGACAGGGGGAGGAGAGAACGAAGTGTGCGTGTGTGATATGAAGAGACGCGGAATTGCTCCAGTGGTAGAAGGCGGACGCGGATTACGGAGCTCACATACGTGTAGCTATCGGACAGCACTCATTCACAGTATTGAGCACTTTTTCTTCTTCCTCGGCGTGTCACGATTTCGCTCTCGATGCTGAAAAAATGAGAGGATTTGGAAGAGGAAGAAATTTTAATAAAATTAACGGAGAAAAATATTTTGACTTGCTATGAAACTTTATTGATCGCATGTACATCAAGTCTAACAAACGTTATACTGTTCAAGTGTTCATAAAATCGTCAACCATCTTAAAGAGCAGTAAAAGAAAAAGCCCTGCGTAATACGAATGAGCTGAGCTCCCACTCGTCCAGTACGTCGCCTGTTATTTTGAACGATAGAAGAAATCTCGGATCTATCCTAGTCGGGGAGGGGGAGGCACATAACTAAAAATTATGCAACAAATTGCATTTGGATTCATGGAGCGGGTTCTAGTGGACAAATTGGGAGAAAAGCTGACAAATTTCACAAAAAAAAGATCGCTACGGCTGTAAAGCTATGTGCATCTCCCCCATGACGGATCCTGGTTATAACATGTCAGACGGTGGTAAGCTGTGTTTGAATACGCCTGTCCCGCCGGGAGGTCTTTACAACCGCTCCATGAATCCAAATGCAATTTGTTGCATAATTTTTAGTTATGCGCCTCCCCATCCCCGACTAGGATAGATCCGAGATTTCTTCTATCTTTCAAATAATAGGCGACGTTCTGGACGAGTGGAACCTCAGTTCATTCGTATTACGCAGGGCTTTTTCTTTTACTGCTCTTCAAAATGGTTGGCGATTTTATGAAAGTATGAATGAAAGAAACACCGAAAACATTTTGCTTTTCCGCACCTAAAACCAACCCTAGAACACTCCGCTAGCTGAAAAGAAAAACAGTTTGTGATCACTCGGAAGATTTGTACGTTATTCATCCTACTCTACTGTGGGAGAACATGATTACTGTAAGGCATCCGGATATTAACAAGGAAAGGTTCCCAACTCAAGGTGAGTTTTTGCGATGCTATTTGGACAGAATGTAGGGTCATGTAAGCGGAGTCCAGGGGCCGGATTCATGAACGCGGCAGGAGGTAAATTCTACCACACTTACCTCAACGGCCATTTACCCGTCACTCTCCTCGAACTTGCCTCCGTTTTCTGATTCATGACGGCCAAGGCGAGGGTTTTGCTCCGCGGCCAATTTCTGACCCAATGTGCATGCCTCCGCATAGTCCATCCACGCAATTCGTAAATTACGGTGTGCGTAGTAGACTAGGCTCATGGTGGCCGACAATGCCACTAAAGGAAGCAGTTCCTTTAGTGGCATTGTGGGCCACATTTAAAAATAGCAGTTCATTTAAAAATAAGTGGCATTGTGGGCCGCCATGGTCCACAGAGCCCAAAAAATCATGGAATGCAAGCCTAATAGAGAAAAACAAAAGGTAAAACAACTCACCGAAGTGCGGCGAAAGACGTGCGCATGGCGACGGCAACCAAGCGCCCCTGCCAGGCATTGAATTTGCGGCTGGCGGCCAGCTCAGAGCTGGCTAAGGGCTAGCGGAGGCATGCATTGGGTCAGAAATTGGCCGCGGAGCAAAACCCCTCGCCTTGGAGGTAAATGTTCCCCGACGCGTTGACGGGGTAGCATTTACCTCGACACTTACCTCGGATTTTTCCCTCCGCGCGTTCATGAATCGCGCGTAAGTGGGGAGTGGGGGTAAATTTTGCACTTACCCGCCGGTAAATCGTTCATGAATCCGGGCCCAGAATTACAGTCAGTTTTTGCTGAACGCCTTTTTGAAGACCTGAAAAGGAGGTCTGAAAGCGTGCGCGCAACTATCATCAACCCCTACGACACCCTACGATGTATGCCTCGGCGGCGCAGTTGCTAGGAGGGACGCCTCATAGGAGCACACCGGAGCGATTTTAAGTTCGAGTCCGCATGCTGCCGAAAATTTTGCACATATTGGTTTGTTGTTATTACGCTTTTTCATGAGTTAATTTTAGACCACCAATACTTACAAGAAACCAAGGCTGTCTATTTGCGCCTTCATGTGTGCTAGTTTTTCAACAATGCCTATCTGCACCATACGATTTCTCTGGAAATAAAAAGTCCTGTATTGTCTTCCCCTTTAGTCAACAGCTATGGTACAAAGAAATCTATGAAACAGTAAAACACAAGCGCTTGTCACACCAACAGCATCTACCAAAAGCCAGAGAGGAACAATCTTCTCCCTGACAACGAGTGACCACTTCTTCGTTGCACGCGCAATTCGTGGGTGCAGAGAAAGGTCCTGGATGAACATCGACGTACCCAGCTGCCACCCACGCGTATGACAGACAAAGAAAAGTCCCATTTTTATTATACTACCTCTAACTTGAACCGCCTCTTCTTCCTGACAGTCGATATCTCCATAAATGGCGTCCAGGAGAAGTCCTTTTATTGCATCCGCAACCGCAATCTCTCTCCTTGTCGGAGTTGCGAAATCCAGTGTGAAGATGGAAAGTAGTTGGACGACAAAACATTCAGGTGAGAGCGATAGTTTTAGCACACTTCTGTACCGATATGGCCCTGGTCCATAATATTCAAGCGTAAAGTACGCATATTTGTGGGCAGTTACGGTATTACTGGTGATGCGGTATGATATGGTGGTGGTGCAGATAGGCATTGTTGGAAAACTAGCACATACAAAGGCGCAAATGCACAGCCTTTGTCTGTTCTAAGCACTGATGGTCTAAACTTGACTCCTGTGATCATGAGAAAGCGGAATAACAACAAACCAATATGTGCAAAAGTTTCGGCAGTACGCGGGCTCGAACTTAAAACCCCTCCGGTGTGCTCCTATGAGACTTCCCTCCTACCAACTGCGCCGCCGAGACATACATCGTTGGATGCCCTAGGGGTTGATGATAGTTGCATGCACGCTTTCAGATCTCCTTTTTAAATCTTTAAAAAGGCGTTGAGCAAAAACCTAACTGCGCTTCTAGACTCGCTCACAGGGCCCTACATCCTGCCAAAATATCATCGCAAAAGCTCACCTTGAGTTGGGAACCTTTCCTTGTAAGACCTCCACGAACGTCAGTTCACGGACGTGAAACGCAGATTTTACGTTGAGAAAGGAATATCGGCCCACACTTATCGTTAGCGTAAAGGAAAATCAGCCGGCTCTCAACAACAACGAAGAAGATCACAGCAAATCGGGAGCCGATACTACCCAGAGACAAACCGCTGTGTGACTGTACTTTAGAACAAGTTGATATAGCTGAAGAAGTGACAAATTTATCCTAACAGTGTAATAAGCAAGCACGACACTGTAGTCTATATCTTGTATTAGGTTGTCCCATAAGTCCCCGCCGTTTTTTTTTCTCCAAAAATTCAATGCGGATTTCGCCGGTGGTCTCTTGCATAGCGCTATACAGCATTCGAAAGAGAATGAGTTTCTCTATCATAACATGTATTGCATTTCCTTTTTCACCCTGAATTTTGTAAATTTTTAGGTCGCTGAAGTGGAAAGTGAAAAGTGGCCATCTGCGCACTTGTTCTCTCCGCCTAGGCTTGGAATTTTTCGCGCAGTTTTTCATAGCATTTGGAAGACAATGTTCTGTGCTACAAGAATACGTGTTGGCGCTATTTGCTCATTTGTCCTTTATTGGTTTTTAGGCCATCAATTTGGGACGTCCGAACCTTTACCGCCAGCTCCTGCTCTGGGGTGGACGTTTTGCTTGGTGTTATTAGGTTGGAAAAAAGTCTTTTCATTTTTTTCAAAGATTTATTACTTCACAACTACAAAGTCAAATCAACTGAGATAAACTCCATTTTGTTCCACTACACTTCTCCAAAGACTGGGTAATTTTCCAATTCTTCTCGCTTAAAAGACTGCAGTTCTGGAGTCGAACCATTGATAAATCCAATTTTTGAGGTCTTCATCCGTTCCAAAATATTTCTCTCCAATTTCTTGCTTGAGAGCACGGAAGAGATGGTAGTCGGTAGGGGCGAGATCAGGGCTATACGGTGGATGTGGCATTACCTCCCAGTCCATCCCCTTTATTGTTTCTCTTGTGAGTCTTGCAACATGTCACTTTGCGTTGTCATGCAGAATCATCACCTTCGACTTCTCCGGCCTGTTTTCTTGGAGAGTTGCGACGACTTTGTGGAGTTGGCCGCAGTATGTGACAGCAGTAAGTGTCTCTCCACTTCTGAGAGTTTGCCGATAAATCACTCCTCTGATATCCACCAAACACTCAAGAGAATCTTCCGTTCGTGAACATTGGGCTTGAGATCAGACTTAGGGCTCTCTCCCTTTTGTACCCATTGCCTTTTCCTCGGAAGTTGGCACACAGAACCCAGGACTCTTCGCCTGTCACAATCCGCGGAAGAAACGATTTTCTTCCTTATCTGGACAGAAGAGAAGCAGCGATGGAGAGCCGTCGACCTTTCTGAGTGTCTGACAGGGCATGTGGAATCCAAGCTCCAAATTTCCATGAAAGCCAAGATTCTTCAGATGGATCCCCACTATCCTATGAGACACTTCGAGCTTCTCTGCCAGCTGACGTGTCGTCTGCCAACTATCGGTACGAAGAAGATGGAGTAGTTTAGTGCCGTCCAATTCAGTTGGCCCTCCTGACCTTCTTTGTCTTCGAGTGAATAATCTCCCTTTAAAAACTTTCCGAACCACTCGTAACAGGCGCGATGAGTAGTAGATCCCAAGCCATATATATGGTTAATTTGGTCTGCTGCCTGACGTGCTGTGGATTCTTTAATGAATTCTTGAAGAATGCCGTGCTGAAAACGGCCATGAGGTAGATCTGGCATTGAGTCCGGAAGATTGGATGGATAACGAATTACAAGAAGAGTCTTAACCTGTGTCCGCGTGCGAACGGTAGACAAGTGTGATAGGATTACGAAATCAGCAATCAACGTTGGCTAGTGCGTTTACAAGGGGAAGGGTAAAAAAAATTTCGAAGTGTGAAGAGACTTTTTTTCCAACCTAATATATGTTGTTAGGAAGGGGATGTCTTGCTCAATAAGAATTTATGTCGCGCTTATTGGCTCATGCTGATTTCTGTCGAATATCAACAAAATGCCAAAAAGAGAAAAATCGTCTTCACCAACAACTCCTTCTCCTTCTTCAGTTGTTGATATTCGGCAGAAATCAGCATGAGCCAATAAACGCGACACAAATTCCTATTGAGCAAGACATCCTCTTCCGAACGACATACAACACTAAGCAAAAAAGTCCTACCACAGAGCAGGAAATGTCGGTAAAAATAAATCTCCTTCGGACGTCCCAATTTGACAACCTAAAATCAATAAAGGACAAATAAGCAAATAGCACTAACACATATTCTTGTAGTACAGAACATTGTCTTCCAAGTGCTATAAAAAACTGCGCAAAAAATTCCTAACCTAAGCGGAGAGAACAAGTGCGCAGATGGCCACTTTTCAATTTTTCACTGTAACGACCTAAAAATTGACAAAATTCAGAGTGAAAAAGGAAATGCAATACATGCTCTGATAGAGCAAATCATTCTCTTTCGAAAGCTGTATAGCGCTACGCAAGAGACCGCGCGGCGAAATCCCCAATGAATCGTTGAAAAAAAACGGCGGGACTTATGGGACAACCTAATATTTTGGCTTGACGTTCTATAATTGATTCAGAGCAGCATCGACTTGTTTCGATCACTATTTTAGGCGCATAACTTGTGCATATGCAAAAAATAGCAAATTTTTTTATGGGGATGTGTAATCTCTACAGAAATAAATTTTATTTTAAAAACGGGCAATAAATAAAAGAGAAGAAAGAACTCTAGAACCAAATGACATACCCTCCTGATTTCACGCACAAGGGTGTAGAAAGCGTCGTCGACGCCCATTCTCGTTTTCGCCGACGTATCCACCATTGGTATACCTGAACAGAGAAGTCGGGGATCTCTCATCAACAAATACTACAAAAGAACGAAATTTCTAACAATTTCGTTTAAAAACCTTACAAGAATATGAAGCAAAAATCTCCATAATGTCATCTTCAGAATAACTAATTCTCGAATATGAACTCAAATGAATAACCAAAAGGAGCTGCAATACTTACCATAGGCCCTAGCTGCGTCGGACACAGTCCGTCCATCTACAGCTCGTTGAGCAAGGTCACATTTATTTCCAACTAACACCATTGGAACCTGAAATCAACATTTCCAATGAAGCTATGGACACATAACCCTATGGTTACCAGGGAGTAGAAATAGGAGGTAAAATTTAAAAAAGTCGCAAAAATTGCCACAACATAACGAAACTGACTGATGGGGTCATTGCAATAAAAGCAACAGAGATTTCTAAAGAAAATCGAATCTATTCTAGAAGGGGAGGGATTACGACATGTGCCATTTCGAAACAAATAGATTAAGATATCAACAAACGAACAATAGTGAAAAAAACAATCACAACCTACAAGACAACGTTCGGGACATTCGTTCCAGAACTCCCCAACTAGGACAGATCCCCACTGCGCAATAGCAACACGTGCTGCAGAGGGCGTGGCCGCCTTTCATGCTCGGTTCCAACCCCTTTCGTGGTCGGTTACTGAGCAATTTAGTGTCTGATCCACGGCAGGATTTCAAGCCGACCAGTAGATCTGTTTCAAATCCTTTCATACTCAGTTAGAAACCGGCTTTTGTCGGCGTACCAAGCGGCTCCTAGAGAACACGATAGGCCCTAAAAGAAAGTAAAAAACGAACAAACAAACAAAAAAAGTCGCCGCGGTTTTACAACCGTCTCGGCGAGCAAGAAGCGACGCAATGGAGGCATGCTCCATGCTGACCACCGCCGGACATGTTATAACCAGGACCTAACATGATGAGGATGGCGCATAAAGCCGCATGCCGCGTGCGGACCACTGCCTGACGTGTTATAACCAGATCTAACATTGTGAGGAGGGCGCATAACTTTGCTTGCTTACAACGGCGGCGAACACAAATGTAATTTTTTCGCTTTTTTCTTTGTGAATTTTTCTAGTCTAGATCCAATTTTGCTCTGCAGGGGCCGCTCGGTAAGTCTCATGTCAATCTGTTACATAATTTTTAATTCTGTGGACACCCCCCTCCCCGACTAGGGTAGATCCCACTCATCACATTGCACAGGATAATTAAATGGATCCCTTTACTTCAAAACAGGCCTGAAATTACTATTCTTGCCAAGAGGATAAGAATCCCATACATCTGCAAAAAATGTAGTCAGTATTGTAGTCTTTATTGCAGCTTTCTAGCTCTAAAATTTGCAGTTGTTTTTTTCCTGAGACACCTTGCGAAAGTGAGCTTTAAATACAAGTTTCCTTCGAACAAAACATTATACCGATTCTGACAAAACAAGCGCCTTTTTGAAATCTAGTTAGTCCATTTTGATTTAAGAAATAAGTTTAAAATGAAAATGATATACATACACAAATACAGAAGTGATATATCATAACGATAGTATGCAAAACAAGAAAAAAGGAGTCCAAAAATCTGTAAAAAATAAACAAAATTAATGAAAAAAGCTGTAAACTTACATCATCACTATCCTTTACCCGCCTTATTTGCTCGCGATAATTTGCGACATTTTCGAACGACTTCGACTCGTTCACGGCGAATACAAGCAAGAAGCCTTCGCCTGCAATAACATCACCATTGCGGAACGAACATCGATGAATAACTGCTATTGCAGCTTGCAACTGCTGAACGAACAAGGAGAGGATAAAAATGGAGTTGGACGAAAATTTTTGCGGAAGGATACTAGGTGACCTCGTTACTTTAAGATGAGGGGTGTACATCGAGGGGTGCGGGCTTCGAAGGCTGATTCTAAATATGTGTTCAAATTCTGCACCTCTGAAAAGAATTGTGGACCATTTTCTATTTGGCTCCTTCACGCTCTATCTGCCCACAGAGCGGGCAAATCATAAGAGAGGGAGTTTAAGTAGTGTGGAAACTGCGCTGGCCGCCGTTCAATGGTGGCGCAGGGGATAGAGGTGGCGAGACAGGTGGTTTATATTAGGTTGGTGCATAAGTTGTCGGACATTTGGGGCATGAAATATTTATTGTCACAACATGCGAACAACAATATCAAATCATTTGAAGTAACCACCCTTTACATCAATTGTCTTTCGCCAACGTGCTGGTAAGTCATGGATGCCTTTTCTCCAAAACGTGGCCGGTTGTGATTCGAAAAATGTGAGCAGTGCCTCCCTGACATCCTCTCGGTTCCTGAATTGCTGGCCGTCCAAATAGCGTTGAAGGCTTGAAAGCAGATGACAATCAGAAGGAGCGAGGTCTGGTGAGTAAGGTGGATGTGGAAGAACGGTCCATCCGTAGTCCGCCAACTCAGCCGCCGTCGCTCCAGCAATATGCGGTCTAGCGTTGTCGTGTTGAAAACACACCTTCACTTGCTCTCCTCGTGTGGTTTGAAGGTGGGCCCTCAACTTCCTCAGTTGGTTGACGTAAACCTCTGCCGTCACTGTTATCCCTTCGTCCAGCAGCTTCCAGTACTCTACGCCAAGAACGCTCCACCAAATGCATAGCATCACCTTTTTCACGTGAAGGTCGGGTTTCGGAACGTCCTCTGCCTCTCCAGTTGCGTCAACCCACTGTGCACGCCGGTGATAATTAGAGTAGAGTATCCACTTCTCGTCCCCGGTGACAAGGTTGTCCAGCCATCCGTGGGTACGTCTGAGGGTAAGGAGAGACAGAGCGACATCGGCTCTGCGATCCATGTCATGCTGTGTTAAGTCGTGAGGTACCCAGCGACCCAATTTCTGCACCTTGCCAATCGACTTCAATCCTCGAACGACTGTTGAGTGCCTAACACCAAGAGTGCTTGATAGTTCGCGAGTGGTTTGGTATGGGTCCGCTTCCACTTCGGAGGCCATCCGAATCCAGTGTCATCGGGCGCCCTTCTCGTTCATTACCTTCAACGGAGAATTCACCAACTGCAAACTTCGAGAATCACTGGTACACAGTACTTCGAGCAGGAGCACTCTCGTTGTAAACATCCGTCAGGCAACGATACGACTTGTTGGCATGGAGGCCAGACTGATGCAGGAATAACATGACGTGCCGAATATGCGTCTCAGTTGGGATGAATTGCTTAGCCATAACAGCTGACGTTAACAACGCAAAAGTAAATGTTAGGAACAGCTTTGTAGCCCTTTCCTTTCTCCATCGATCGATCATTTACGCGTTGATACATGTGAGAATTTTGGCGGTAAAATGCGCTTTCAATTCAGGAGGGATCAAATGTCCGAGAACTTATGCACCAACCTAATAGTTTATGGACTCCCCTGTAATGCGGTATTTTTGCACTGCCACGATCAACCAAAGCTCCCTATGTCAAATCACGACGCGTTGGCCACATCTTTTTAACCAGTCATTGAGGGAAGACGCTTCAAAAACGAATGTAATGTAATCAAAGCACAAGCAGAGCATTTGACAACGCACCTGTACGCATATACTGGTCACGCATAGCCGAGTACTCTTCTTGACCCGCTGTGTCAAGAATATCCAACAGGCATGTCTCACCGTCGATGACAACCTGAAATCACCTCTATTAATCAGAGTAAAGAAGAGAAAAACGTGAAATTCGCAGTGATAACAATCACAAAGCAGTAATAATCTGCCAATGTTTCCGCGCCGAACGAGGTTGCAAGGTGGATAATTTATTGAGCGGCCTAACGTTTCGACCTATTCGTCGTCTTCAGGGGCCTAAAACTGGTTCAAGACTTCAGATTTGTCAACTACTCGATCAAGAGCCTCCTCAACCGTTTTTCGAATACGACGTAGGTGCAAAACTCGGCTACTAACGAGAACGGCACCTCCACTTCAACGGCGGATCAGCGGGTGTTTCTTTCTCATGCGTTAGGGTTCTGTGTTTTGGCACCTAGGACGATATCCTAAAGGGGTTTGAGGAGGCCTTTGGTCGTGAAGGTAGCAAATCTGAAGTCTTGAACCACTTTAGGCTTGTGAAGACGACGAGCAGGTCGAAACCTTAGGCCGATCGATGAATTAATCCAACTTACAATCTCGCACAACCTCGCCGAGGTCTTACGGAGAGATAAAGGATAAAGGATAAAGGACGGCGTTACTCAATCCCTTCTGGGATGCGCCAGCGCATTCTACTTCTACGGGATGTCGTGGAGGCGACATGAATGCGTTTTTGGCCATACAATGACTTGCGGTGGCCAGCCGATGAACAAGTCAGCGCTTTATCCTTCCCAGACAAGTCTGGTACCAATTCACCGACCCCGGAGGGATGGAAGGCTTGGTTGGCCTGGGCGGGAAATCCGAACCAGGAACCTGGTATCGAGTGCACGCTACAGTCGCGCCTCCTCCGACTGCGCTACACGCGCCCCTACGGAGAGATAACATGGAGTAATAATAACAATAATAATAATAATAATAATAATAATAATAATTCAAAAGAAAGTAAGCAGTACCGGCACTATTGTACTTTCACAACTCTACGGGTCAAACAGAGCTCGAAAAAGAAAAATTCGCCCAAACCTCGCCTATGACGGTTTTTTTGGGGTACTGATCACGAATCTGACAAACGTTTTCGAAATTTCGGCCGATTACGGTAGGTTACGGCAGGTACGGGTGACTAAGGCTGCCAAGGTAATAACCTCCGATTTCACACAAACTTCGTCTACAGGGGTTATCTGGGGTGCTATGATAGTGGCAGAGCATGCAAACAGTCCCGCAGCGATCGCCTGAAAGCGCGCAAACTAGCGGGAAACCATTTTTTAGATGCCGCCACAACTGAAGGGCAAAGGTAAGATACTTCTTCAGATATTCAGTCTGCCACCAGAAATCCGTCCTGAACCGTTGCTTACCCGCAGCTACCGTACTCCAGCGTACAACGAAAAACGGACGTCATACTCGTGATCAGCACTCCAAACAAGCCCCTGTGCGAAGTTTGGGCGAAATCGGAGATTATGACCTTGGCAGCCTTAGTCATCCGTACCTACCGTAACCTACCGTAATCGACCAAAATTTCGAAAACGGATGTCAGATTCGTGATCAGTACCCCAAAAAATCCTCATGGGCGAGGTTTGGGCGAAATTTTTTTTTCGACCTCTCCTCGACCCGTGGAGTTGTGAGAGACACAATGATGTGGACAAAAACGTTCGGTCTTTGAGTCTTTCCTAATCGGAAGGGGGAATGTGATACAATCCTATTCCATTGAGTCTGCACAAAAGCTTAAACTTCTGTCCAATTACACGATGGCTCTCGTTAAGGTCGTTGAGGGCCTGTTCATACTTTGCGACAGCAGCTACAAGAGCGATGAGAGCGCAGCGCGCGGAAGTATGAACAGGCGACAGCAGCGACTGCAGCGACTGAAGCGACAGCGCCGGCGCTTGAGTATGAACACCTTTCGGCGGCGAGCGGTCGGTTTTAATCGATATGCATGTTTTGCACGAGCGATAAGTCACCTTTGTCGCGATGTATGAACAGGCGCTAAGGTTTAGGAAATAGAGACCACCACTGTTTGAGGGTAGCCACTCTAGACTAGGACAAATCAAAAAAGAACTCGACAACGAAAGGAATCCCCAGAAACGGAGAAAAAAATGAGGCGAAGAAGCCGCACCTGCTTCCGATAGCTGTCCTCGATGGTGGGATCGTACTCTTCGACGAAATGATTCTGAATGAGTTGGATAGTGAGTGCCGACTTGCCAACACCACCATCACCCACCACTACCAGCTTGTACTCCGTCATTACCCAATTCTGAAACAGATAGATCCGGCTAGAAATTCAAACGAAGCGAATGAAAGCGGACGCAATTTCAGCGGAAACAACAACGAATGAGGCAGCAGACGAGTGAACAAAGGACAAAACACATCAATCTGGCCGGGGCGCGAAGACGAATGTTCGCGACATTGGAGGAAAACAGTTCAGTTACTGACAGCCAGAGGTGCTGCTAGGGTGAAGTGGACCATCAGAGGCAGGTGTCTCGTCAACTCCAGTTTAAACGGGACGTTTTCTGCTCAAACTGACCCTGTTTCAAGAAAATGTTTCCAAAAAAGTTGCTCCAAAAGAAAACTATACCAAAAGCATGCTTACAGGGTGTTCCAAAAGTTGACTACGGCGCTGGAATGGTCATAGAATTCTCATTCCTTTTACTGCAGGTATGTCGCCATGCTCATTTTAATGGAAAAAGCTCTCTGGTACGCCATCTGCAAGAGTTGCTTTATGCGCCTATACAGTGTGCGATGACGCTCACTCGACACTGAATAGATGAATGCTGTCTACATGGAGATGGTCGAAGGAGAATCTAAGGGTTTTTCTCTCCATGAATCTCTCAGAACTTCTTCTCTCAGAACCATGAATTATAGATTTGCGCATAAACCCATGTATACCGCATTCTCACTATCAACCAAATGTACCGTTTTCACGTCGAATCGGGACACTTTTTCAATGAAATTGGGCACAACAAATAAAATTGGAAACTTTTCAAATCATACTGGACATTTTTCGAATGAAACTGGACACTTTTCAAACTGAATTGGACATTTCCCCAATGAAATTGAACACTTCAAATAAGATTGAACATTTTTCAGATCAAATTGAACACTTTTCCAATGAAATTAGACACTTTTCAAATCGAACTGGACATTTTTCGAATGAAATTGGACACTTTTCAAATCAAATTGGATGGTTTCTAATGAAATTGGAGACTTCAAATTAAATCGGACACTTTTCCAATGAAAATGGACAATTTTCAAATCAAATTGACACTCTTCCAATGAAATTGGACACTTCAAATAAAACTGGACACTTTTCGAATGGAACTGGACATTTTTCCAATAAAATTTTCTAAGCGTGAGCCTAAAACTTTTAAAACCAAAGAAAAAAACTCTTTCAAATCGAAATGAGCCTCTTCTACATTAAGCTAAAGACTCCAAAAGGGCTAGAATAATCTTCGATTCACGGAAACGTTTAGTAAAACGTTCTTTGAAGTTTTTTAAAATTCATCTATCCAGTAAGTGAACGTATTGTGTGGAATTTTACGAAATTCTCATTTTTGAGAAATAACGGTTTAGGGCTTATTTTAAAGAGCAGGGAGACGGCCATTGTTTAGTTATTTATTTAGTCAAAAATGACGTGCCATACTCACTAGAACATGAAACAAAAAAGAAATCAAGCAGGCTAGAAGAGAAAAAAAAACAGCAGCGGCGACAACCATTAGTAGCTAACTTTAGGAAGTGCCAAAAAAGGGATTGCACCAAACCCTCGTCTAAGACGTCGCGATTTTTATTCGACTTATAGCAGAATTCCCGTTTGCATGGAGTTTAACTCCTGTAAACGATACAGCAAAAACAATTGTAAAGAAAACAGATATCTTCACTTTAATGCTTAATGTAAGCGGCAGTTACACTATTATGCAAATAAAAATCGCGACGAGTTTTCTAAGTGCATGGCGTGATCTGGTCTTTCAATATTAAACGATTTCTGCCTTGGTGCGCCCTAAATCAAGGTTTAATTTACTACTTTTTCTTTTTGAAAAAATTAAAAGTTTTAAAACTTTTTACACATCTTGCTTGGGCAGCTGAACTAAAAAATTTGAAAGAAAGTTAAACCAAATTTTTCTTGAAAAAAAAATTATTTTAATGATCTTGGAGACTTTCGAGCTTAAATAGAAGAAGCTCGTGTCGATTTGGAAGACGTTCAGTTTGGTTTCAGACCTTTTAGCCCTAGTTTATACTTCCGCCGCCGCGCGGAGCCGCACCACGATTGCCATAGATATCGATTTTTTGCGTTGCGCGATCGATATCTATGCCGACTATGGTGCCGCGCCTTAGGCTGGCTTAGAACAAGATCTAATTTGAACTAAAAAGTATCCAATTCGATGCGAAAACAGTGTACACCATTTTCAGATGAAATTCAACATTTTTCAAATCAGATTCAACATTTTTCAGAACAAATCCAACGCTTTTCAGAGCAAATTCAATGTTTTCCAAAACAGAAGTTTTTAAAAACAATTTGAACCTTGTTGTACGGGAAGATACCAGAAGAACGTTGAAACTGATTCGAAAAACGTTGAAATTGTTTTAAAAAAACAATGAATTTGATTTAGAAAACGTTGAATTTCAACTGAAAATGGTATTTGTAAACGACAACTTAACCTTAACACCTACTAACAAGTCCTGACTCAATAAGGTTGAGCAGACGCTCAACTCTGTCACGGTTTGATATAAAGATGATACTAGTCGTTAATGTGGCCTACATGGGTAGGCGATAACGCGACAGCTAATCACAACCATTCGACGCATCGACCCTACACACCCCTTTGAGTGGTACGCTCATTCGAAGTGTCCGGATCGGTCTGGTGGGTTCTCACCCCACCTCCCTATGTAGGCCACATTAACGACTAGTAGCTGAAGTAGGACCAAAACGCGTAAGACAATATACTGTCCTTACAGCAATAAGCAAATACCATGTGACAGAACGCAAAACCTTACAAAATAGTTACAGAACATGAACTGCGGCATGGGACAAGCCGTCGAAAATTAGATGGGCCGGGCACGTAATGCGCTTCGCAGACACCCGCTGGACGAGAGCCGTCACCGAATGCATTCCGCGGGATGTCAAGGAAACACCAGGACGGCCACCAAAGCGCTGGTCGGACTTCTTCGTAAAGGCCCTGAACGGACGATGTGACGCTCCTCGTATCTCTCGAGCGAGGAGGATCCACTGTAGCACTCTGGCACGCGACAGGGACGAATGGAAACGCTGTTTGTTGACACCTGCTCGAGCGACACGATGTTCAACGGGACGACAGCTGACAGGTGCTACAAGTGAACAAGAAAAAACTCTCGTCCCGTTGATTATCGAGTTGTTCATGCGGGCGCCAGCAGCGTCTCCATTCGTCCCTGTCGCGTGCCAGATTGCTCCAATGGACCCTCGCTCGAGGGACACGAAGAGCGTCATATCGGTCGTTCAGGGCTTCCACGAAGAAGTCCGACCAACGCCTTGGTGGGCGTTCTGATGTTCTCTTGATATCCCGCGTAATTCTGTCGGTGACGACTCTCGCCCCGCGTGTGTCTGCGAAGTGCATTCCGTGGCAGGTCCACCTAATGTTCGACGACTTGCCCATGAGACAGCGTCTCTGGTCTTCGAACGTCGACGAAGTTCGGTACTTTGAATGCATTCGTAAAACGCGGTTCCTTGAATATCCAAGTTCGAATACTCCAATTCGAATGGAAAGCATACAAATATCTGTTAGAATAGCTCATTCGGGCATAACTGTAGGCCGCACCAAATTTGTAGATCATGGTATTTGTAGATCAGGAAACTGTCGGAAGATCCTTTCTGCATAGGAACCCTTGACGTCGAAGTTTCACGACATCAGAAGTCAGACTGGATGGTCGCTACTAATAATTCCGTCCCTCTGGCCCCAATGCATGAAAACGGTGGGAAGAGAAAAGGCGGACGGAAAGAGAAGTAAAGCTGAAAGGCATTGAATGTCAGAGAAGCAGCATTGGAGTCAAGACTCTCAGTTTCAACTTCCGATTGCCTATTTAGCTTCCACGACTTCTTAAGCGGCCTGGGGCCCTTCGTTATCATACGACTTATACCTACGCTTCCGGTGATATGAAGAACATTTCGAATGAACTCTGCTCTACTAATGCTCTTCGAACGTTATTATCAGGTAACAGCGGAAGTCCATGACACTCTTTTCCTATGTTCACTTTCCCATGCGGAAAGGATTATTCGGCAATTTCCTCATCTAGGAATACCATTTGCTACGACTTGTATTATCGCGACTTTCTCGCGATCATGGGACGATTTCGTGGGATATTGGAAAAGAACATCTCTTAGAGCTTTGCCAGATTGTGCCGCAATGCAAACAAAAAAACTCCTTATGAAAGGGTCGTATGAGAAAATTCACATGGCTCTCTTCTCATGTTCCTTTTCTCTATTCTTTATTCTCTTGTAGGATGTTATTAACATGATCTATTGTGCATTGTATTTGTGAAAAATAAGTTTTGGTTCAATTACCCAAGTTTGAGGTAAACTGTGTCGAACGGCCGGTGTGTGTGTACCGACGAACATAAACTGAACCACCGACAATCCAGCTTATATGTTATATGTATGCTCGAATGACGTATTCCAACAAGTACTCCAGTACTGCTTTCCATTCGAATTTGAATATTCAAAATTAAATATTCAAAAAATATTATTCGTTTTTCGAATGTATCCGAATACGAATATTCAAGAAGTGGCGTTTTTCGAATGTGTTTCAATGCGAATATTCGAAAGCAGTGTTTTTCGAATATATCCGAATTCGAATACGCCAAAACTCTCAGTACTCGAGATGATTCGAATATTCGAAACTCTCCAGAAGCGCACAAATATTCGCCTGTTCGAAGAAGTGGCATTCGATAGCTCAACGCGAATTTATTTTACACCAATATTTTTATAGTTACTTCTGGCAGACCTATTAGATTAGATATTCGAATGGTTTCCATCGAATTTTAACAATCGAATAAGCGAGAGTTCACATTTTTTGAATGTAATCGAGTTAGTATATTAGAAAAATTATTATAAAAATTTGGATCTATCCTAGTCCGGGGGCACATAACTAAAAAGTATTGTATGTGACAAATTCACTCAAGACTTACAGAGCGGCTCCTACAGAACAACACAGGACCTAAACAAGAAAAGTCACAAGGAAAAAAACGAAAAAATTGCATTTGTTGCGATTGTAAGCAGGCAACTTGTGTGCCCTTCTTACCATGTGAGATCCTGGTTATAACATGTCAGACCGCGGTCAGCACGCGGCGTGCGGCTTCATGCGCCCTCCCCACCATGTTAGATCCTGGTTATAACATGTCAAGCGACGGCCAGCACGCGGCGTGACTCTATTCCGTCGCTCTTTGCCCGCCCAGACGGTTGTAAACCGCGGCGATTTTTTTTGTTTGTTCGTCCGTTTTTGGTTTCTTTTAGGTTAGACTTTTTTCTCTAGGAGCTGCTCGGTAAGTATTAATTCATTTTGTTTCCTAGTTTTTAGTTACCTGCCCCCTCCAGACTAGGATAGATCCAAAAATTTTTAAAATTATCCTTCAGAAGTATTCAAATTCAAGTAGTCACGGAATCCAGCTTATTGAATGCATTCGAGTTCGATTATTCAAGAAATTGAGTTTTTCGAACATATTCGAATTCGAATACTCAAAAACTTCGGTATCGAAACAATCCTAATAAACGAAAATTTTCCGAGAGCCCACTGTATTACGGCCGTACCGCGTTAGACGGCACTGTTGTACTTTCAGCACTGCAGAGATCGAGAGTAGGTCAAAAAGTGTTTTTCGCCCAAACTTCGCCAGGAAGTGATTTCGGGTGCCGGTCACGATAAGTTACGGTAGGTAGGGGTGACTACGGTCATGGCCACCGATTCCGCCCAAATATCGGCCGCTATGACTCTCTTCGTGTACCTCCGGCGAGAAGGATCCATTGGAGCACTCTGGCACGCGATAGGGGCGAATGGAGACGCTGTTAGAGCCGGCTCGAGCAATTCGATGATCATCGGGACGACAGGTGATACAGGTGATATACAGAAGCCATCCCTAGTGCGCTACTACTTGCTAGACAGAGGGTTATACTATACGTCTAGAGTGTAAACAGATGTTGGATCTCTCCTAGTCCGGGGGGGGGGGCACATAATTAAAAAGTAGGAGACAAAACGAATTGAGACTTATCGAGCGGCTCCTAGAGAACGAGTTGAAACCTAAAAGAAACCGAAAACAAACAAACAAACAAATAAAAAATCGCCGCGGTTTACAACCGTCTCGGCGGGCAAAGAGCGACGGAATGAAAGCAGGTGTGCTGACCGGCGGCTGACATGTTATAACCAGGATCTAACATAGTGAATAGGGCGCATGAAACCGCATGCCGCGTGCTGACCGCCGCCTGACATGTTATAACCAGGATCTGACATGGTGAATAGGGCACACAACTTTGCCGGCTTACAACCGCAACAAATGTAATTTTCGAGTTTTTCTTGTTTAGGGTCCTGTGTTGTTCTGTAGGAGTCGCTCGGTACGTCTAGTGTGAATTTGTTACATATAATACTGTTTAGTTTTGTGGCCCCCGGACTAGGATAGATCCCACATGTTTTCCCGAGATTCTTCCAGAAGTTCATGACGACCAACGGAAACTCCTTGCTGCTTAGACGCAGAGAAAGTGATCGAAAAAACGCCATAAAATGGAAGAAGAGCAAAAAGTAAGGCCAACCAGCCATCGCGTGCGAGTAAAAGGAAAAATTCAGTGCGCACATCAGCGAGAAACGCAAACGCAAGTGCATAATCCAAAACATCATCAACGTACTTTAGACGTGACATGCCCTATCCTGAAATCCATAAAGTGCTTGCGTTCCTGTTCTTTGTTGCCCAAAATTCTCCATAGCGACCGAGCAATGCGCAATATTGTACACTATTGCGAAGGACAGCCCTTATTTAAAAACTCCTCCACTTCATTACTGGATTTATTCGCCGTTAATCGGATTTGGTACACAGAATGTCCTGGCGCTGA
The DNA here is from genome assembly GCA_947396885.1 of Heligmosomoides polygyrus polygyrus. NCBI lineage: Eukaryota > Metazoa > Nematoda > Chromadorea > Rhabditida > Heligmosomidae > Heligmosomoides > Heligmosomoides polygyrus. Next base: position 108,683,622 of record OX377201.1, read on the forward strand.
CCTGTTGGGGGGGGGGGGGGGCACTGGGCAGGGAGGGTTTTGTGAACGCCGAGCAGACCACATATCACCCGTCGAATTATCTGCTTTTTACCTGTAGGGACGTCATGGTACGGAGTCACCCGGCGCTCCCCCTCGTTTCGACCGCTGCAGGGGCTGTGCTCCTCAAATGAATGTGCAAACAACATGAAAAAGCAAAAAGCAGAAGCTACGACGCGAACTGCAGACTGCAGGCGACGTACCGTACACATACGGGCTGCATCCCCTACCCCTGAACGTCTAGATTTTGCCAGAGGTCAGCTGCCCAGAAGGCGAGGATTAGCTTACATGTATATATTACATGTTGTCTCGCACTTAAATGTACAGAGAAAAGAGTAATGTGAAATCCGGACGTTGATTTAGTCGAGTGGGGAGGACGTGGAACAGGTGTGCAAGTCAGATTCTTCATTAAACGTGCCCAAAAAAAGTACGGACGAGTTTTCACGTGGTGTTGCGATCATACACTACGATGCAAACCATGTATTCATCGGCCTTTCAAGGAGTGGTAACGACTTTGATGGACTTGGTAATCCGAGAAAAAGCGCCCGACGTTCTTTTCAATTGTCAGTTTCAACCGAAAATGGTATATACGACATCTCAGTTGCTCCCTGATCTTTCAGTCACCTAATATGCTTCAGTCCACGGCGATGGTGCATATCAGGTCCAAGCAGACAAGTCCGAAATCGGGAGGCAACATTGAGCCAATGTCTTCAGAACTATGTCACGACGTTGTCGCAGCCAACGCCGTGCACAGTGGAGTGTAAGTGCTGAATAACTTTGTTTTCCTCCCCTTACTTTCTCGCGGCGAAAGCCGCAGTTTGGTTGGGATTCATAGACTCGCCATTAAACGTACATAGAAAAATACGGACGAGTTTTCCGAGACACTAGGACCTTATTCTAACACTAATTCAATTCTGGCGAACACACTACCGAATGGTTACCGTATCGTTTAGGCGTCAGAAAAGCGCGTTCGTGCAATTAACCACATCCGCTGCTAGTGCTTCATAGACGATCACGTCGCTCAGCTTGCCTATGAGTTCAGTAGACGTCTACTGAACTCGTAAGCACGCTGGGCGATGTGATCGTCTATGAAGCATTGGTAGCGGAAGTGTGTAACTGCACGAACGCGTTTTTCTGACGCCTAAAGGATACAGTAACCATTCGGTAGCGTGTTCGCCGAAATCGTATTAGTGTTAAAATAAGGTCCTAGAGCCTCCGAAAACTCGTCCGTACCTTCCCATATACGTTTAATGGCGAGTCTATAACGCCCAACGAAACTGCAGCTGGCGCCGCAGGGAAGTAAGTGGAGGAAAGCAACGGGGTTCAACACTTACCAGCCACCGTGCGCGTCAGACGCGACGACGTCGTGACTAGTTCTGGAGACATTGGCTCAATGTTGCCTCCCGATTTCGGACTTGTCTGCTCGGACCTGATATGCACCAACGCCGTGGACTGGAGCATATCAGGTGACTACAAGATCAGGGAGCAACTGAGCTGTCGTATATACCATTTTCGGTTGAAACTGAGAATTGAAAAGAAGTCGGGCGCATTTCCTCGGTTTACCAAGCCCATCAAAGTCTTTACCACTCCTTGAAAGGTCGATGAATACATGGTTTGCATCCTAGTGTACGATCGCAACGCCACGTGAAAACTCGTCCGTATTTTTTTTTGTATACGTTTAATGAGGAATCCGACTAACCCACTAGTTTCACGTCATCTCCACTCAACCACACCAGCGTCCGGATTCTACAGTGCTCTCTGCCACCTGATACTTCAGTTCACTTAGGTAGTTCTCTGGTGAGAAATGAGTCAATCTTCTTCTAACATTTCTTATTCAAAGTGATGGATTTCAAACAGATGACGCAAAAATGAAGTCTAGACTGATACATCACCTGCTACAGACTGGTTCGGAAAAACTGGCGCAGAGAATTTTGCTACAGCTCGGCTTCGCCTGCAAGCCTATGAAGTTGAGAAGGTCCATCATTGCCTAACACTTTAATAAATTTAACAAAAATTCGCAACAAAACAATAATGAAAACTAATAACGAAGAAGCGGTCCTACATTTTCACGCAAAACTTCACTGGAGCACTGCATCATTGAATTCTGCAAGTTTTCGCTCATGTATGCTCTTGAGGGCGATTCTGCGCAAATCAACAACACATCACCAGAATGGGAAAGGGAAAAGCACTGGAAAAATAATTTAAGGGAAAGGTAATAGGGCAAAGCATCATCAGTCGATCGAAATGAACCGCTCCTAACTCGGAAGAAAACATGGAAAGGCTAGGGAAAAGAAAATACATCCAACTGACGTTGAGTGGCTGCGGGTCAGGTAATTGGCCATGGAGCGCGCTAGCTGTTAAGCACTTCTCATTGCTACACTGGCTCAGTCTTATGCTGTTTCCTTATACTGTTACTTTTTTCGTAGTATGCTTGTTTTTTCTCTGTCGGGTTGTTAGTGAGCATCTTACAGCTTATATTCATGTCTGCGGGTAGGAATAGCTGACCCCTCCATCTTTTAACTAGCGTAGCTGATCTAGATGGGAGCTGCTCTGGTCGAAAAACGAAATAGAATGGATATTCCGTAAGTTGCTCTCAGCTGTAGACCAAGATTGGTATCGACCTTTTATTAGGCTTACGTTTCGGCGATGTCGCCTTCGTCAGAGCCTGGAAAAGTCGAGTTCATTTGAAAAACTACTCGGCCAAACGCCATTTCATCCTACAGGAGTGAATTCCGAAGGAGACAGAGAGTCAGGAAGCAATGTCGTAGAGCATAGTAACGCTAACCTTAGTGGTGGGGTCGAAGTGATCCACCAGTCACCCGTAGCTGGAGGTGGGCTAACTCAGATGGGTTTGCGAGCTTATATCGACTGACCACCTGTCCCAGGGAACCCCCTTGAGCACGACCACGTAGGTCAAACCCGCAGAGGTCGACGTAGGGCGCTAGCTCTTGCGTCACCGCGATGCACTCCTCCTTGCGCTTGATTTTTGGATTTCTGGCCGCGATTCAAAACGCCTCGAGAGTTCTGCGTGCCGTGACGTCGCGCTCGCGTGCCAAGATCGTGGCCACCTCAACCATTGCGCCACCGTGGCTCCGGACCCTGTGCTCCCCCAACGGATATACACGTTAGACATTCTTAGCCCATCCAAGTGCTCCTTAACCCTGGTGCAAAGCGGTCTCCCCGTCTCCCCTATATACTCATCCCCGCATTGACTGCATGTAATGAGGTACACCACCCCCGATGTCATACAGTCATCTGCACCTCCAAACGGGCAGACAACACAGGATGGTGTAGTGCACGTCCTGTCGTATAGACGGTTCCGAACCAGTTGTCCCTCCAAGTTTGTGGGAGGGATCTCAATCACTCTCACCAGGTCCTGTAGAGCTGCTTTACAAAGGCATGTGCGAATAGACGCACTGGTTTCGTCTGATAGAAAAGGGATGCAGAAAGGTATCTTTCCTTCTTCTTGAGCTTGAGCTGCTGTCACCACAGCTCGCCGCCTTCGTCGTCCGTGGAACGCTTCCGTGGGATACCCGTTGGTTCTTGCAATGTGATCTGCCAAATACCTTGAGAAGGCTTTCTGTTCGGCATCAGACGAAACTTTAGCCGCCGTTCGGTACATATTTCGCACTATTCCCCGTTTAGTACTAGTTGGATGGAATGACCGGAAGTGGACAAGGAATGGTGTTTCGTGAACAGAAGAATGCGTAACAGTGACTTCTCATTGAGTAGTCTATGGTGTGCAGCGTTTGTATAGTGGTTGACGGATCTGTCCTACTCGGAGGGGTGCACCGTTAGAGAAGGAAAAGTTGTGTGACCTTTCCCGGTTGACAAGGAGAAACCGAAAAATAACCCGTCCGAGTTGCCCACCGTGGTTTCGACGTGAAATTCAGGGAAATCGTTACGGGACCACGCAGTCGCCTATCCCTCTGGGGCCGTATGCTCGTGTTCCCCCGTTGGGGGAAAATCAATCAATACCAGCATATCATATCACGCCCCAATCCCCCATTGGGGGAGACTCGGGGTAGACGAGCATACGTCCCCTGCTAATCAGTCTCTGCACCTAGTGATACTTGCGTGTTTGTCCGGCGTAAATAGAGTCGGAAGGGTGGCTTCTGATGGACAGAAAATCCCATAGACCCCTAATCCCCGGACCCGATTTTGCGTCGTTAATGTCCCTCACCCCTGGGGGGACCAGCGTGTAGAGTCTGTAGTAAGGGCGCTCCATTGCTAATAAAAACAGGTTTGAACTGCGCGGCTGGGGGCGTTGCGCACTGGACAACTCGGACGGTTTTTTTTCGGTTGTAAGCGTATCGAGGACTGTGCTAGAGTAGTGACCTCTAGTATTATGGAAAAAGGCAAGAAAAATCGTCATAAGAGTGCATCCCCATCAATGAGTCCCATCTCTACATAATTTATTTGAATTTCGTTAATGCAATTGTTTTATGGAGTCAGTGTGTTCGACACAAAATTCCACCTCCGATGACATCGTAAAGATGCAGCCCCCTTCAACTAGGATTGCACCAAGGTTTGTAAGGACTCGTGGGAACATAAATAACGTTAACGTACTGAGAAAAATAAGCGATAAAAAGCATCGTAATGCAAGAAGCAGAATTTCGAAATCAAATGCTCTGGAACTCAAACCCACAATCAAGCCTCGGTTTTTCCGATGTTTTGTGGACTGATGGCGTAGCTGACAGCAGCGAGCATTTAACGAAGCAGTAAACTCGAAGTGCACCGTCGAAAAAGCGGGTCCAGCGCACTAATCGAGCTCGGGCACGGCACATTTTCGGGCGGCGACAGCGTTTCTCCAGGAATTTGCTGGAATGGCGGACAGAACGGGACGGTGGACGACGTCCGGCGACCTTCGGCGAGCCGCCGATCGTGCCAGTCGGTGATTCCGATGAGCGATGACGACGAAAGCCGTCGCTGCAGCCGCGGACGACGACGTCGTCGTCGGCTGCGGCGGCGGCGGCAGCCATCAAAGTCGCACGCGACGCGGCCGCTCGCGCCGTCGCACGGCCGTCGTGACCGGCGCGCGCGCAGTTGGCAGGCGGCCAACGCGCAGCCGTCCGTGTCCGCCGCGGCTCGGAGCGGTCCAGTCGGCTTTGCAGCGGCTGCGTGCATTGTTGCTGCTGCATTAAGCTCAGATAACGCGGCTTATCGTTCACCATATCGCTTGATAAGCTTACAATTCTCCGTTAAAGTTACGTAAGTCGTTGATGAATCCGGCACCTGGCGATTGATGACTTACCGACCTCCCAATGCCACTTCGGAGGCATCCCACCACCAGCGTCGGCGCCGGCGGAGCCGGCGACCGACGCTGGTCATCGTACAACCTGGAGCGCACGCCTGGTGCGAAGCTCGAGCTTCAATTGTTAACTGCACTCGTACACTCTTTTCGTGCACAAGTCCGCTTTTCATTTGCTTTGGTATTCGGCAGGGGAAGGAACTCTAGGCGATTTGAACACGTTTGTCGCAGTCGGGCTACACCCGAGAGACCATCCTCGTTGATTCTACTTGCGACTAAACAGCCAAAGGCGGCAGCGACGTGTTATCCGTCAAGAGTTGGAAGAGTTGTCTCACAGTACCCAGGCGGTCGTTGCGGGACCACTTACTCGGTCAGCTCGTCAATGAAACGGATGCGCTATGAAACCGTCGGTGGAATTCGTAGCTTTTCCTTGTTTTGTTTCTTCAGTTCAAGCCGTCTTATCGTGATCATTTTGTGTTTCTTCCAAATGTCCGTGCCGGTCGTACACACCTTTTTTGTTTCCCCGCCGTTTTTCCGCATTACTTAGCTATAAAGAAGAAGGAGATACGGTGCAAAAGTAGGTGCAATTTCAAGAGGGGCCACTCAATAGTCACTTGTAAATAATATTTGAAGATAAACACATGCAACGTAGCATACAAAACTACTTAGTTGATCCCCCAGTAGAACGAACAGGCTGTTCTGTTGCTGCAAGATTGAAAAAATTTAGTTATAAAGAGATGTAAACGCCCCAGCGGTAAATCCCCGTTTGAATTCCCGCGCTTCCGAATGCGTGCGCGTCGACTCATTCACATTGGGGCGATACGGAGAGGTGACCCGGTGATGCCTGGGACGTTTTTGTTATTGTTTGTTTTTTGCTCTTTTTTATTGTTGTTATTGTTTTTGCTACCGTTGTGCCTAGTTAGGGGACTCTGGGTTTAGGGTGGGGGTAGGGCTGGACCAGCCAAGAGAAGAAGCGGTACGCGCCGTTATGAGGTAGTCCCCCCCCCCCCCCCCCCTCCGCCTTGGGATTGCACCTGGGCGAGTTCTCTCACAGTACCCAGGCCGTCGTTGCGTGACCACTTGCTCGACCAGGTCGTCAATCGATTACGCTTGGTGATGGAATTTTTGTCTTTCCTTATGCTTTCCTTCAGTTGGAGCTGTTGTTGTGTTTCCAGACGTACACGGGATTTTTGTAATAGGATTCTGACGGACACACTCTCAAAGGTTATACCAATTGGCGATAGAGCGCGGAAACTGTGCGCTGGGGTGTTTTGTACGACCGCGATGCCGGTACCAATTCACCGACCCTGGAGGGATGGAAGGCTTGGCTGGCCTGGGCGGGAAATCCGAACCAGGAACCTGGTATCGGGTGCAGAGGACAGTCGGCGCCTCCTCCGGCTGCGCCGCATGCGCCCATCTTCTATGTGTGATTTCCTATTTATCGTGTCTCTTCGTTATGACACCGTTAAGGGCCTGTTCATACTTCGCGACAGGAGTGACAAAAGCGACAAGAGCGACTGGAGCGACGGATGTAGTGTGGTGTACGTAAATAATTGCGTACTCCACACTCTGTCCGCGACGAATGCAGTGTGAAATGCGCAATTATTTACGTACCTCACACTACATCCGTCGCCACAGTCGCTTTTGTCGCTCTTGTCGCTTTTGTCGCTCTTGTCGCGAAGTATGAACAGGCTCTAAGATGCGCCAGCCCCCCCCCCCCCCTTTCCCCACCCCTGTTATGGGCGCTTGAGACGTGGAGAACGATGCTTCCTCTTTCACCGTCATGGGTGGTTCAGGGGATTGCGGAAATACAAGGATAACAGAAGAGTGGATAAATTAGCTTGAGGAAACGTCGTTCCTCTAACCGTACAGGTCTGTCGGGGGCCAGGCGCACCGAGCTTGGGTGCAGCGAGGCCCCGCCCCTTTACTACCGTATGGGCAGTAAAGGGGCGGGGCCTCGCTGCAATCATATAAGTGTCATATCATATAAGTGGGTGCAATCCTAGTTGGGGGGGTATCACCACAGTCGGTGATACCCCCCCCCCCCAACTAGGATTGCACCCACTAGTATGATTTACAACCAAGATCGAGAAGTGTATCCTTAAACATCGCCAACGCAGATTTTCTTGGTCTACTGATATCCTTTTGCAGTTCTTTTTCTAGAAACGGTAGAAACATTTGGGCAGCAAACCTATTTGTCTTTGCACATTTGTAATGTATACGTAGTTGTGCCTAATGTCTTCATTTTGAAGGTTTTTTTGCTCGAATTCTCAAGACGCTGTGAAAATGGAAGAGTATCGACCGCTCGCTCTAGTTTTGCGTCACAGTCCGCTTTCAGTGTTGTTGCCATTAGCGAAAAGACGGAGTGAAATCGTTCCCCGCGCCGCGGCGAAGGTCCGGAAACAAGGTCTTAGAGCACTAGCTGATGTACAGTCTAAGTGTTATTCATTTAAGCAGTTTTCACATCAAACTGTACACTTTTCAAATCAAATTTAAGCTGTGCTAAGCATGCCTGACGTTTTTGACTTCAAGCTGCACATCTTCCAATTTAAAACGAGCGTCTTCTATATTGAACTAGAGACTCTCCGACAAGATCACACCATAACTATTGTACTTTCACAACTCCACGGGTCGAGGAGAGGTCGAAAAAAATTTCGCCCCAACTTCGGCTGGTGGGGTTATTTAGGATGCTGATCACGAATCTGAGATCCGTTTTCAAAATTACGGCCGACTACGGTAGGTTACGGTAGGTGAGGGTGACCTAGGCTGCCAAGGTCATGGTCACCGATTTCGCCCAAACTACGGCTAGAGGGTTATTTGGGGTGCTGATCACGAGTATGACATCCGTTTTTCGTTTTACGCTGGAGTACGGTAGGTTGACCATGACCTTGGCAGCCTTAGTCACCCGCGCCTATCGTATACCGTAACCTACCGTACTCTAGCGTAAAACGAAAAACGGATGTCAGATTCGTGATCAGCACCCCAAATAACCCCCCCCCCCCAAGCCGAAGTTTGGGCGAAATCGGTGATCATGACCTTGGCAGCCTTAGTCACCCGCACCTACCGTAACCTACCGTACTGCAGCGTAAAACGAAAAACGGATGTCATATTCGTGATCAGCACCCCAAATAACCCTCCTAGAGGAAGTTTGGGCGAAATTTTTTTTTCGATCTCTCTGTCGTCGTCTACGACCCCTTGCGCCCTTTGTAAGGCGCCGCTCCCTCCAATAGGGGCGGCTGCTGGGCTGTATTAGGCGATAAGCGGCACTCTCTCAAGCTACGTGGTGAGCACCGGTTGGGCTCCACCACTCACTCTCTTCCTCTGATAATAAATCTGAACCACCGTCGCACGTTTATCTTTGTAACAAGGGCTACCATACCCACGTCTTCCCGCACCCATCCTGGTCATCACTTTTAATTTGCTCGATGACAGCTGTGTTTGAAGCTGATTGCGATAGATTGCTATCGCTTGGAACAGGCTCCATTTGATTGGTATTATCTTCGGCTACTCGATCATTAGAGCCATTGAAAGATGCGTTCTGCAGGATTAGAGATCTCTGAGAAATGTAACCCAATTTTACACTCATTGTATACCTCACGCATTTGGTTTCCTCAAGCCGTGTTGTCAGCTTGAAGATGAGATCGTCTGCACTGGCGATCTCTTTGTGTAGTTGTGACTCACTCTCTATTTGTTCTATTTCTAGCATAACATCCTTTTTATCGGACTTATTTTTGCAGTTTTCGTATACTGCTCTAATATTATTGTAGAGGATTTCAAGCCTCTCTCTTCCTTCCTTGATTTGATTTACTCCATTCTGTAGGAGCGCAGTAGCTGTTTTGCACTGTTCGTAGCTATCCTCGTCTACGGTAGGATAGTCTACCTTTTCTGTGTACTCCGTGTATCTGGAGACAAGATTCTTTAGCGTCGTTGCGCAGTTGATGATAGGTGTTCTTTGGAAGTGCAGCGCCATTTTTTGCGAGACCTCCGAGATGAAAATGCTTATTTCTGCGAAAATTCAGCAGTAGATGACTCCAGGTACTTGGTACGGGAGTAGGTGTCCGTTGGTTTGGGACGAATCAATTAAGATTCTTAGCCTTAAAAAGACTGTGATATTTGCTCTAGAAAGAGCTGTCTTCGCTCCAGGTCCCAAGGTTGGTACGCCTTGACACGGGAGAATTTGGCTTATTAGGCCGATGCACCATATGACCAGGATGGGTGCGGGAAGACGTGGGTATGGTAGCCCTTGTTACAAAGATAAACATGCGACGGTGGTTCAGATTTATTATCAGAGGAAGAGAGTGAGTGGTGGAGCCCAACCGAGGCTCACCACGTTACTTGAGAGGGTCCGCTTATCGCCTAATACAGCCCAGCAGCCTCTCCTCGACCCGTGGAGTTGTGAAAGTACAATAGTGCCGGAAAATTTAGTATGACTGTCTTTGAATTTTTAAAAATCCACCTCCTTTTTTGGTATTGTGTGTTGCTTAATACCGCTTGATCGTGTTGGTTTATAATAGGTACAGTGTTATGCGTGTAGTTCTGCAATTCACGCCCTTTAATAAATAAATAAATAAATAAGTGAACACGGTTGGAGATTTGATAAAATTTCTATTTTTCAAGGAAAAAATATATTTATAGCTTACTTTGAACTCTAAGAAGGCGATATTTTTCGATGCTGAAAAAGGTTGCGCCATGCATCCGTCCTGAACATCGCAATTTTCATTTGGTCCATAGCAAAAAAATTCTAGTTGTGAGGAGTTACACACTTGTCAACAATACAACGGAATCATTTGTAAAAACACAATCTCTTCACTTTACTGCTCTAAGTAAGTGACACACAGACACACACACGCTACAAGAGATCGATCGAATGTCAGCGTGCACACCGACGTGATCTCTAAGCTAGGAGGGCGCAGATAGCAAAAGACTACGTTGTAGATTCTGTGACCGTATCGCGACAACTCGTCCGTAGTTTTTTTTATTGTGTGCGTTTAACGAGGAGTGTGGTATTTACACTATCAATCAAATGAAATTTTTGAGGCAGAGGAGTGCATGGCGCGATCTCCTCTTTTGATATTCCAGAAAAATTGCTGCCTTTCGACACTTTAAGGCAAGCTCTAAGCCATCATTTTTCCTTGAGAAGTGAAAGTTTCATAAAATTTCAAGCAATATATTCTCTTAATGGGGCAGGTGGATTTAAAAAATAAAACGGACATTTTCCAAACCAACTCGGAATATCTGGAGTTCAGATAGACTTTGTTTAACACAGTTGAAACTATCTTCTTCTGTAAAGTTTTTAAAAATTGAAAAGTTCACCTTCGCAGTGTATCTTAATGATAAGTAGCAACACTGTAATAACAAGCATAAATCTCTTGTAATCAGAGCTTAAACGAAATTTTTTGGCTTGTTCTGACCTGCTGGAGATCAATGAATTTGCTGGTGTGAGAAGTCGCGCCACGCACTCGTCATATACATTGCATTGTTAAGGAAAAACGATGGCTTAGAGCTTGTTTTAAAGCGTAGAAAGGCAGCAATTTTTCTGGCATATCAAAAGGGTAGATCGCGCCATGCATTTCTCTACCTCAACATTTTCATTTGATTGATAATGTAAATGCTACTTACTTAAAAAAGGTAAGGTGAAGAGACTGTGTTTTTACAAATGTTTCCGTTGTATCGTTGACAAGTGTGAACTCCACTCAAATAGAATTTTTGAGTGGAGTTCACACTCAAATAGACTGTCAATTTAAGCTTTAGATAGTCTGAGTTGGTTTAGAAAATGGGATCTATCCTAGCCTGGGTTGCCACATAACTAAAAAGTAGGTAACAAAATGAATTGAGACTTACCCAACGGCTCCTCGAGAACGAATTGGAACATAAAAGAAACCAAAACGAATGAACAAACAAAATAAAAAATAAAAAATCGCCGCGGTTTACAACCGTTCCGGCGGGCAAAGAGCGACGGAATGGAGGTATGCCGCGTGCTGACCGCCGGCTGACATGTTTAACCAGGATCTAACATGGTGGGGAAGGCGCATGAAGCCGTGTGCCGCGTACTGACCGCTGCCCGACATGTTTAACCAGGATCCAACATGGTGAGGAGGGCTCACAACTTTGCCGGCTTACAACCGCAACAAATGTAATTTCTTCGTTTTCTTTTTATTTGTGACTTTTGTTTAGGTCCCATGTTGTTTCGTAGAGGCCGCTCGATAAGTCTCAAGTGGATTTATTACATATATGTCCCCCCCCCGGACTAGGATAGATCCGGAAAATGTTCATTGTATTCTTAAGGACATCCAATTTCGAACTAAAACCTGTCCAGTTTAAAGTGGAAATGGCGTATTAGCGCTATTCTGGTACCCAACAATGGACGGTTGTATTATTGTCATGCCAAGTGAACAACGGCTGATTCTGCGCAAATGAATGAACGAACGGACGGAAAGACACACGGACGCACGGACACATTCCTACTAAACGGCCAACCCTACGTATGTAGGATATGGTGGCATTCGTGAAATATTTGATCTGATTCATACCTGACATTTCTCGCTGTGACGAAAAGATCGAAATAACACGCCGATCTAACCGCAGTGCTATTGCCCTCTGTTGTCAGTGACTCTTGGTCGCCATTTATCGAGAGAATGACCTGTTTTTGTCGAGCTTATCGGGGCGCTTGTTGAATGCTGAGGACATCCACCCACAGATGACGTGCCGTTGTCCTTTACTACAAAACCTCGTTTGATCGAGAATGAAGAGCCGTTGTTGAGCGTGAACACTTTGTTGGTTTGTGTGATCACTAAGCTGGAACAGTCATCTAGAACGAGGCTAAAAAGCGCCTTAAATCGAGCGCTTTGGTTCACCCCGTTACGCGCTAAATGCACAAATGACCTCTAAATAAACCCGAAAAGATATGACGAATAGAAGGGCTCAGCGCTTTAGCCTTCTTCAATCCTAATCCGTACGTCCGTGCTTCCGTCTGTGCATCCGTCCGCCCTCACAGTGGCCGAAGGAAAGGATTCATATCTTATCGATCGCTGCCCATTGTTGTCCTTTCAAGGTGGGAATGTCGCGGATATGATGCTGGATGAACAGATCTCGCAACAATTAAACGATATCGATCGGCCACTAATTATCGATCGATTTTATAATTTCTCCCAGAGTCGACCATTTGAGGCGAGCGTGGTATGAACGTGCTGGCCGATAGTCACTTTTTTCAACATCCAGGCTATTGATTTCATCGATTTTTGACCAGAATTGACCGCTTATATGTATTAGATCCATCATCTAATCAATACCGATCGATAAGCCTGGAAGGGCGGGGTGAGGTTTCCCCAGGTGAATCCCCAACCAGCAGTCGGACTGCTTCGCCACAGGTTAAAACGTGATAAAACCGGAAAACCATCTGACACCACGTTTTCCTGTTTAACCATGTTTTGTTGGCCTATGATGACACTATGGATTGGCTGACCATTATCGATCGGTTTCATCGATTTTTGTTTAGTGTTCACCGTTTGATGAGCGGATAATCATCGTGGTCGCAAACAAGTTTCGGTGAAATAACGTCGGTAGTAGTCGTTAATGTGGCCTACATGATGAAGAGAGAATCACCAGGTTGGAGACGTATTCCGTTGGTGCTCTAATTGCCTGTAATTGGCTGGTGTGTTGTCCCCTCCCATGTAGGTCACGTTAACGACTAGTTCCATGGTGCCATTGGCGTGTGTGGCGCGGTAAGAAATGTCGGATTTAGCTTGCAGTTGACATCTGCTCTTCAACTAATAGCAGACAAATAAAAAAGACGCCGAGAGACGATTTATGGGCATCACCCGAAAAGACGATAATATCGATTGATATTGATTGGTCGATCGATCGATCGTTTACTCATTGCGAAATGTTTCCACCGGCCATTATATTCGCGTTACGGTAACATCAAACGAATATTCGTGCATAGGAATCAATAATATCGACAAAATTATGTCATGAAAGGCTTCGGGCCGCAGTTAATTTTGCGCGGACGTACGGACAGACTAACAGAATTATGCACTAGCTGTCTCACATATCCAAGGATTTCATGGCCACTATGTAGTGATTGGAAGGCTTGTCGTGGCATCTACGTTCGTCCACGGAGACCGATCGATATTGATTGACCGATCGATACTGTTCATTCGTTGTGTGTCGATCGATATTGATTGACCGATCGATACTGTTCATTCGTTGTGTGTCTAACGGCCGTTATATTCACGTGACACCTCAAATGGCTATCCACGGATAGGAATCAATCAATAGCATCGACAGAGTGGAATGATAGGCTTCGGGCCGCAGTTAATTTTGCGCGGACGTACGGACAGACTAACGGACTAGCTGTCATACATATGGAAGGAAGTCATGGATACTGTACAATGATTGAAACGCGTATAGTGGTATCTAGAGCTCGACGGAAAACAATCGACGCCAAGAGGCGTTGCGGCATTGTTTGTCAAACTAAGGCATCGCCGAATTGGAGTAGGACGCACGGCGCATCCCACGAACAATAACTCCGCCTTAAGCCTTTCCGTCCTTGATCGGCTGACTGGGTATCATTCGGAAGGAGGGTAGCATTGATCGATATTGATTGGCCGATCGATATTAGGAATCAATCGATAGCATTGACAGAATATTGCGAAAGGCTTCGGTACACAATTTTGCGCGGACGAACGGACAGACGAACAGACTGACACTAGCTGTGCGTCTGTCCTTTCATCCGCACAAAACAAATTGCGTCGCAAATCCTTTCACGAATATTCTACCGATGTTATTGATTAATTCCTATTATCGATCAGCTAATCAATATTGATCAATGTTATCGTCTTCATGGATGATACCAAGTCAGCCGGTTAAGGATAGAAAGGGAAAGGCGGGGCTTGTATTCAACGGCAAAATGATGATACCAATGCCACTTGGCGTCGTGACAGCTCGAAACAAGGCAAACCGGTGGAAAACGCCGTTAGGCCCCGTTTATACTCCATTCGCCGCGCGGTGCGTCATAATGAGAATTATTGAAATCGATTATGACGCTTGGAGTATAAACGGAGTCTTGGACATGTCTTGATGCGTAAACGTGTGCAACACATGTGACAGATAGTAGACATCTAGTGTAGCGTCTGCGTCTGAATCGACATAGCGATTCAACAGGTGCGTGAGGTTCTTAAGAAGGAGAGCTTCCAACTGCGGAATTCGTGGCTCAGTCGCAGAAGGCAATTAATCACGAAACACTCAAGTTGTCAAAATGAGAAAGAGACGTGTTTTGGCAGCGAATCAGCCAAGGAGGACATGTTTCGCCGAAGGAAGAAATGAGTCAGAGACGGCGACGACGGCGATGGTGGTGACCACCAGGGCTAATATGTGCACAATGGTTACTCACACTCAACAGCTGATAGCGAGGTTACTCACTGAGCAGCACCGCGCGCACCAGCTGATGAGGTGACGAAGGTGAGATGAATGCCGTTCGCGATCACCACCAGCTTTCCCAGCCACGCCCCCGGGAGCTGGTGGGTGGGGCACAATGCGGTTGTCTGTGCATAATGATCCGCTGCAAAAACCATCAGTTTCCAGCTCTGCGTGGACGCTGGATCACTCGGCGGTACGTGTCGTGTTGTCGGCTTATGCCTACGCAGCCGTTCGCACGAAAAAATGCCGACGTGAACTCACGTCGCGGCGAGTGCGACTCGCACTCATCACCGCAGGGGCGGAATCAGACGCCCCCACGCTCGTCACGCTGTCGGATCGTTTTTTACCGAGGCCACAGGTGATTGGAGAACAATTACGTCCACGTCACCTCGGTTCGTGTCGAGTGTCGAACTGATGCCCTCGCCTCGTATCTGAATTTGCAAGTCAATAACGTGGCCAGGAGCCTGACTCATCGACTTGAGTCACTGTTGTCTTCGTTCAGTGATGTCACTCTAGCTCAAAATGACGGAAATATGAGTTAGTATGAGTCGAACGATAAATCAAGGAAATCTTCCCCCAAAGATTCTCAACGAGACCTATACCATGTTGTACGGCAAGAGACGAGGAGCACAGAAGTTTCTGGCCACTGGATGGTCCGAAAATGACGAAAAACTGTCGCAAGGCAACCCGAGGTGATTGCCGGAATGCCGTCCACCAGCACTGCCGAGTTGGCCGAGTGGGTAGTGTTGAGGACTCATGAGCACGAGGTCAGGGGTTCGAATCCAGACCTATGCAAATCGCAGCAGTGGTTTTGCGTTTTCTGCCACATTCATGAAATCATGTGAGTTTTTTTCATTTTCACACCATTGTGAACCATTCTCCCTTGCACATCCATGCACTAATATGCAGAAAATGCAGAATGCAGAAAAAATTTCTTGCAGTATGAGACTATTTGAGAACTCTACCTTCGATTTCAACGAAAAATTCTTGCATATTGATCGTTAGATCATATGGTGATCTGTGTTCCAACATGATTTTCAAGAAGCTTTCCTCCCAAGAATGGTTCACAATAGTATGAAAATGAAGAAACTCATATGATTTCATGATAGCGGCAGGAGATGCAAAACCACTGCAGCAATTCGCATAGGTCTGGATCAAAACCCCCGACCTCGTGCTCACGAGTCCCCAACACTACCCTCTCGGCCAACCCGGCACTGCTGGTGGACGGCATTCCGGCAATCACATGGGGTCGCCTTGCCCTGGTTTTTGTCATTTTTGGACCACCCAGTGGCCCGCAACAAAAACGAAAAGCACTTATGCGCTCCTTGTGTCATGCCCTACAATGTCATATAGGTCTCGTTGAAGATCTTTGGGGGAAGTTCATGGGCGTCCCTTGTCTCAGAAGGCCTTTTCCAGCCCTTATCACCTGTCGTTTCGAATGGGCGATATGTTATAAAGGCGGCAACCGTCCGTCCCTGCTGCGTGCCAAATGTGCCCAGTTGGTCCTTCTCGTGCAAAAAGCACAATAAGCTTCATATTTTCGCTCGAGGCCCTAGGCGAAAACTTCGAGCAATATTAAATATCAAGGAATATATGAAAAAGCTAACGTATGTCCATTTGTCCGTTGTGTAGACCATTGGACCAAGTCTAAGCCGCCTCTGAGCTGGCTTCATATATCGATCGACATTATCGCTCTCTGTTGGGAGTTAGTTCCATTCGAGGTGTCAATTAAATAATACCGATCGATCGATCATTATTGATCGATTTTAGTGATGTTTACTCGAAGGAGAGCGTGTAAGGTGAGGACTCAACCATTGCAAACAACATCGATTGGCCTATCATGATCGATCGATTTTATAGATTTTTGCATAGAATTGGCCGTTTGAGGCGGAAGCCACTTGAATAGCCTGTGTTCGTAGCTCACAATGAGTGAACAATATCGATCCGTCAGCCATTTCAAACGACATTGGTCAACCAATCACTATCGATCGATTTTTGCCCAGCGGATACGTGAATGAATGTGCTGGCCTGTGTTCGAAACTCATGCAGACAACATCGATCAACCAATCGCTATCGTTCGATTTTATCGATTTTTGCCAGGAGTTGGGCGTTTGAGGTGGAAATCACGTGAATACGTTGGCTTGTAAAGAAGCCTCACAATTTGTCCATTATCGATCCCTGAATCGATTAACGCCGCTCGTGGTTGAAGTGCGCCACACAATTTACTTCCACAGAATGTCGTGGAGGCAATTTGAATTTGAAAATTTTGAAAATTTGAATGCATTTTGGACCACACAAAGAAACGAGGTGGCCACCGATGGACAAGTCAGTGCTTTGTCTTACCAAGACAAGTCTGGCACCGATATTCATCAACCCGAAGCCGTAGAAGGCTTGATTGGCCTGACGAGATCCGAACCAAGGTTCGATTCGGGATGCACGCGACAACCGGCACCTCCTCCTACTGCGCTACCATGCACCCCGGTGCACAAGCCCATGAATGTAAGATTCCCAGAAAGTCTCCAGCTCTTGCCGCCCTAATCGCCCGTCGTTTTTAATGGGTGATAGGTGATAAAGGTGGCAACCTTTTGTCCCTACTGCGTGCCAGATGTGCCCAGATGGTTCTTGTCGTGCAAAAAACACGAAAAGCTTTTCTTGCTCAACGGCATATGTACTTAAACGTTTAGATCAATACATTAAATCAAGGAGGATATAAAAGAGCTAGCATCTATCCTGTCCTCTTGTTCGTCTATCCATCCGCCCCTCCAATCAAGTTTAACAGCATCTGAGTGGGCTTCAGATCTCAATCGACTCCACCGATAGAGTTGACAGTTTGAGTCGCTAACTAAACAGTACCGATCGAGCGATCGCTGACGATCGATTTTATCGATTTTTGTCCGTATTGAGTGCTTAAGATGGGAATCACATGAATGCGCTGTACGGGCTTCACAGTAGGTAAACAACATCGATTGGCCATTAACCGTCGATCGATTTTATCGATTTGTGTCTGGAATGCACCGTTTGAGGTAGGAATCACGTGAATATGTTGAGCTGTCGGCAGTCTTCACGATGAGTAGACAATATCGATCCAACGGTTATTACAAACCACATCCATCGGCCAATCACTATTGTGTCTAGAATACTTCACTTGTCGTAGAAATCACATGCATATGTTGGTCTGTTGGCGAACTTGTCATCATCAAGTAATCAATATCGATCTGACAGTCACTGAAAACTACACCGATTGGCTAATCACTATGGATCGATTTTATCGATTTTTGCATAGGAGTGGCCGTTTAAGATTTACGTCACGTGGGTATATTGATCGGTGGACAGACATCACAACAAGTAGACACCTTTTTCTGGCTCATGCTCGTGCTTCGCTGTATTTACTGGATAACATTCCCAAATGGGTAATTCCACAGGATTCCAAAGGAGCTCCAGGACACCAACAGAACGTTGTCCGGAATTCTTCGTGAAGGACCTGGAAGAGATACTTGAAGCTATTTCGGGCTTTTTGAACGACGAGGATCCACTGGGCTATTCTGGCACATGACAAGCATGAATGAAGACGTTGTTGTTTGTTCAAGCAGATCTACGAACAGCGAGAGCTGAATAGGTGAAGGCTCACTCAAAGCAGAATGTGTGGATTTCTTGGAACTGGACTGATCCGGCAATCATCGCTTTGTGACTGTGTCTTTCGGCAGATTTTTCAAAGTTATGTGACACATAGAAATCAACAACGCGCCTGGGAGTTTGACTCATCGTCTTGACTCACGGCTGCCGCCGTCAGTTTTTCGACGATGTGCTTATTAATGCCTCATTCTTGGCATAACTTCAGTGATGTCACTCGAACTCGAACTGAAAAACTTTCGGAGTGACGCCAAAAAGGACCGCCGTGGCTTAGATGACCTAGGAGCCTTGTGAGGCTTCTCAGGATCTATCCTAATGGTGTGGGAACTTCACCCGGTCCGTTTGACAACGGCGAGAAAATCGGGAGCAAACTATTTTATTAGGTTGTAACGAAATAAATGGCACTGAACCACTGTAAATTTAAGCAGTTAATATCTCGGCTTGTAGGCAAGTTTATTAATCGAAATAAAAACCTTCTGATTCTAAACATCTTTGCCAACGTGACACAAGCTTTCTTATCCCAGTAGCATAAAAATCAGAAGTTCTGGAACTGACGAAATCTTCGAAGGCACTTTCGGCATCCTGTTGGTATTTGAATATTTTCCCTACCAAGAAGTCGCCAAGATGCTTGAAGAAATGGTAGTCTGTTGGGGAGAGGTCGGGAGAAAACGGAGAATGTGGTAGAGTTTCAATGCTCAGCTCATTCGCTTTCTGCAACGTCATTCGTGCTACATGGGGGCGAGCATTGTCGTGCAGAAGGAGAACTCGCCTTCGGTTTACCAAGGCCGGCCGGATATCCTTCAACTTTTTCATCATTTCTTCCATTTCAATGCAGTACTTCTCTGCCGTGATGGATTCGCCGGGAGGGAGGAAGCTGTGGTGAATAATTCCCAGCGAACACCACCATACTGTCACCATTACTTTCTTTTGGTGCAATTCCGGCTTCGCAAAAACCTTGGGGCTCTCATCGCTGTCCACCCACTGTGCCGATCGTCGCCTGTTGTCGTACAGTATCCATTTCTCGTCACAGATTACGATGCGATCAAGGAATGGGTCCGTTTCGTTCCGTGGAAGCAGTGCGGACGAGATCTCATATCGTCGGTTTCTTTGCTCCTCAGGCAGCTCGTGAGGCACCCACCTTTCCAGCTTTTTGGTCTTTCCAATTTCCTTCAGATGCCGGCCAGCTGTGTTGTGACTGACGCCGAGAACCTTCGCTATCTCCCTGGTACCTTTGTGTGGATCCTCCTCTACCACATCTCTCAGCTTGTCCTAATCAACATCACTATGCCTCCCACGACCTTCGTGTTCTTCCAAACTCTCATCTCCATTCCGGAACTTCTGATACCAACGATACGCCGTCCGAATTGTGGAACATCCTTGACCGAATGCGGCGTTGATCTTCTCGTCCGCCTCCCTAGCTGTAGTGCCCAGCTTGAATTCATACAAGTAAATGCCTCGGATTACCCTTTTGTTCATCTGCAAAAAAGTCAGTAAAACTCTAAAGTTTTCCCACTTTTACATAGAAAATTCGGTACTCACCGGTAGAGCAAGGTTTGCGCTTCTAAATGATATGTCACATGTTACGGTTTGTTCTTGATCAAACGCGTAAAGACGCGCCAAAAAATGGCGCGAGCCAGTGCCATTTAATTCGTTACAACCTAATAGGAAGACGACACATCGAACTGGCGTGAGAGAAGATGCCACACTGCCCATGTGCCACTTTCATGTCCAATGTCGCTTTTGAACAAGCCTAATGCTTTTGAAATCAAACTGAACATCTTCCAAATCGAAGCGAGAAACCTTCCACATTAAACTAGAGACTCTCCAAAGGAGTTAGAATAATTTGTTTTTGGCTCAAGGAAAATTTTAGCACGACTATGTCCACGCCGTCGTCCAAGAAGTCGTAACTTTTATTCGATTCACAGCAAAATTTCTGTTTGCCTGGAGCTCTTGTAAGCGATACGTCAAAAACTATTGTA
This sequence comes from Heligmosomoides polygyrus polygyrus, assembly GCA_947396885.1. Lineage (NCBI taxonomy): Eukaryota > Metazoa > Nematoda > Chromadorea > Rhabditida > Heligmosomidae > Heligmosomoides > Heligmosomoides polygyrus. The sequence goes on from OX377201.1 coordinate 108,703,935, forward strand.
AAGAACACATATATCCTTCACCATCACGTTATCGATCAAATAAAAATTGCCGCAAGTTTTTCGAATGCATGGCGCGATCTCGTCCTTTAATGCACTAAATGATTGCTTCCTTGTTGGGCTTTAGGTAGAAAAAATTTTTTGAGATTTTTTTCAAACTATTACGCTCATTGGGCCAGAAATTTCAAAGAGAGTTATGTTAAATTTTCCCTGAGCAAAAAATATTCTAACAATTTTCTGAGCCTCTAATTTAACCTGTAAGAAACTGGTTTCGATTTGGAAGGCGTTTACTTTGATTTCAGAAGCGTAAGATTTCTTGAGAAGGTGGTATATTTGTTCCGCTTTGCTAGTGTTGCTCCCCTCCCTCCCGATTGGGATCCTCTTAACGCCTTTCAAGTGCGCTGATGTGACCTCCAAGCCTAGTCTTTCTCACCAGATTACTCTGTAGCCTGTGTTGGTCGCTTCCGGTTTTCTTTCTCGAGTGGACGCGGTTGAGAACTCCGTCGGGTAGCTGCGCTACGTGCCAAAGTGACCCAGTCAGTCCTACACGCACACAGAAGTCAATCTCCTTCGAAGCTTCAGTTGAGCGTGTAGAGCCTGAATTCCAATCATCACCTTCGTGGACATCCATGCGTTGTCCTGAAGTCCTGTGAAATTCAGCGGCTTAAGTCCTAGTACATCAACTATGAGCACGTGCTAGCGCAGTCGGATAAGGCGCCGCCAGCAGTAGTCTTCACTCTGAATCGAGGTTCTTGGCTCGGGTTTCCTTCTAGGCCACCCAAGGCTTCCATCCCTCCGAGGTTGGCGGATTGGTGTCAGACTTGATTGTGAAGGACAGAGAACACTGACTTGTCGGTCGGCTGGCCACCGCAAGTCATTGTGTAGGTCGGTTTAGATCGCATCCTCGAGATGCTGTAGAAGTAGAATGCGTGGCGCATCCCGGAAAGGGAATGATTATCGCCACCTTTTATCCTCTAATGGCATGCTCATCCTGGTTCCGAAGAGCGACGGTTTCTGAGACGCTTGCTAGTCAAAATTTTGAGTGGCGTAAGAGGTTCTTCTTGGTTCGTCCATGCGTCCGTGCCGCGTGCCAAAGTAGCCCAGAGGTTGGCCTTCTTGGGTAGGCTGACGTCTGGGCTACTCTGGCACGCGTCACGGTTAAATGGACACTTTGCTCGCTCCAGATCGAACATATCAACGAAGAAAGGAACAATAAGTGATAGCAGTGAAGAGACTTTCGATTCTGCCCTCTAGATTTCGTTTCTTCTGGTCTGTCTGGCTCACAATCCTGCCTTCCTTTTGTAAATTCGCCCCGTCGCGCTTACGTCACAGTTTTATTTTTCAAGAATTTTTTTAGGATTTTTTCAGATCCAAAATATCGGCCCATTATTCTGTTGGTCCAATGGCCAGCACTGGATAGGAGGTACCTGCGGGTTTAGCTGGAATGTCGCTCAGTCGTCTACATCGTCGGTCATTCTTCAGGTGGTTCACGCTGCTCTATCCAAGTAGGTGGAGAATTCAGGTCTAAGAAAGGCAGAACTAAACTGGACCGATCAAATGGACGGCTCTTGCCACCTCGCCATGTGTTCTTTCGACTCCAGCCTCTCAAAGGCACTAAAGTCGCAGAGGACTCGGTTCGACGAGTCATTCCTCGATCGCTAGGTATGTAGGGCATATCCGCCTGCAATGAAAACAGTCATCTCAGCCGGAGGTCGTATCTAAACTCCTTGTTATCCGGGCTGTTGCGTTCGCTGTCAATCTAAGCTCGTGTCGGATCCAAAGAACATTCGACATGAGTTAAGGTTGACAGCGAACGGAATAGCGTGGATATCAAGGGGTTTGGGTACGAGTCCCGGCTGAGGCGACCGTTTTGATTGCAGGCTGACATCCTCACGTAGCGATCGAGGAATTGACTCTTCGAACCCGGTCCTCGGCGATTTTGGTGCCCTTGTGAAGCTGAAATCGGGAGAACATATGGCGAGGCGACAAGAAGCGCGCCCATCGAATCGGCCTGGTGGTTCGGTTCGGTTTCTCGGCGACCGCGCTGGAGAAGTCGTTCATCCGTCGGGATAAGGGGGCACAGAAGAGGGTGTAAGATCATCTCTCATTGCGCTGCTCTAAGCCAACTATCATACATAGTGAGATTTATCCGTCCATGCGTCTGTTTATGAGTCCGTCCTGGGAACTCGTCCCAGATGATGGACCCCTCATTGTTAATATGGATGGATTCTTGCGTTGCGTTGACCCTTTATATAGCTGTTCTATTTTAAAATCGACCTTGATGCGTTATTGGGTATAAAGCAGTCGATTTGTCTGTCTGTCTATCCGCGCAAAATTAACTGCCGCTGGACGAGACGGTGCATACGAAAAACAACAGGTGATGAATATCGAAAACGATGCACAGTGGACCAGGTTTCTTGAAGAACTAGCAATATCGGTCGACCAATCAATATTGATTGATATCGATTTTCATCCAAAACTGGCCACTCGAAATGAGACGGACACCATACGATTCCCTTGAACAGACTTCACACCAATTGAACAGTATCGATCGCTATCACTTCATTATGAAGTGCATTGTATATATGTAAAGCAGTCGGTTTGTCTGTTTGTCTATCCGCGCAAAATTAACTGCCGTTGGAGGAGGCGGTGTATATGAAAAAGCACCAGCAGATCAATATCGAAAACAATGCACACTGGAACAGATTTCTCGAAGAAGGAGCAATCACAGTCGACCATTCAATATCGATTGATATCGATTTCCATCCAAAATTGGCGACTCGAAGTGAGGCAGACACCATACGATAGCCTTGGGCAGACTTCACACTAATTAATCAATATCGATCGCTATCACTTCATTATGAAGCGCATTGTATGTGAAGCAGTCGGTTTGTCTGTTTGTCTATCCGCGCAAAATTAACTGCCGCTGGACGAGACGATGCATACGAACAAGCACCAGCAAATCAGTTTCGAAAACGATCTACACTTTACCAGATTTCTCGAAGGGGGAACAATATCGGTCTGCCAATCATAATCGATTAGTATCGATTTTATCGATTTCCGTCCAGAGTTGGCTACTCGAAGTAGGACGGACGCGATGTGATGGGCTTGAACAGAATTCACACCAACTCAACAATATCGATCGCTATCATCTCATTGTAAAGCGAATTGTATATAAAGCAGTCGGTCCGTCTGTTTGCCTATCCGCGCAAAATTAACAGCCGTTGGACGAGAGTATGCACACGAAAAAGCACCAGGCAGTGTACATCGATACCATGTGCGCTGGACCAGATTTCTCAAGTAATGAAAAATATAGATCGACCAGTCGGTATCGATTGATATCGATTTTCATCCAAAACTGGACACTCGAAGTGAGACGGACATCATACAAGAGCCTTGGACAGACTTCACACCAATTAAACAATATCGACCGCTATCATCTCATTATGAAGCGAATTATATATAAAACAGTTGGTCCGTCTGTTTGCTTCTCCGCGCAAAATTAACAGCCGTTGGACCGGGCGGTGCATGGCAAAGGGCACTAGCAAACCAATATCGAAAACGATGTTCGCTGAACCGGATTTCTCGGAGACAGGACGATATCGGTCGACCAATCAATATCAATTGATATCGATTTTATCGATTTTCGCCCAGAGTTGGCTATTCGATGTGAGACGGACACGATAAGAGGGACTTGGACAGACTTCACAGTAAATGAGCAATATCGATCGTTATCACTTTATTATAAAACATCCGACATAGCTATATCAATATCGATTGGCAATATTGATCTGTGTACATTCCTATATAGAAAAAAACGATGTTGGATGACGTTGAGCGACCATCGCAACATGTTATCAAAGCCCAGCAAATCATTCAATATGAATCGATAATATTGATTTTTTAAGAGCATCAAATGGTGCAGTTTGAGTTGGGCCTATTTATATTCTGACTTGACCTTAAATATCGACGTAGGATGGGAGCAGGTTTGATCTGACAGATTTCAGCATGCGAGGAGGTCGTTTGCTAGAGCTATGTAGTTTCATGCAGGTTTGGTCCACCTAAATTGACCATATTGGATATTTTATAGTGAGGTGATAACGGTCGATATTGTTCAATAGATGTGAAGTCTGTCCAGGGCCATCGTATCGTGTCCGTCCCACTTCGAGCGTCCGACTCTGAGCGAAAATCGATATCAATGGATATTGATCGGTCGACCGATATCGTTCCTTCTTCGAGAAGTCTGGTCCAGCGTACATTGTTTTAGACATTGTTGGCGCTTTTTCATATGCATCGCCTCGTTCAACGGCTGTTAATCTTGCACGGATAGACAAACAGACAAACCGACGCTTTATGTACGATAAGGCGTAATGGTCGATTTTGAAATGGAACATAAAAATGGCGCATATTTTTGTTCTTCCCGAATGCTGTTCTTTTTCACGAGGTGCTTCTGAAAATGCCTAAAACATTATATCGAACATGCATAAGTAATCGATATCGATCACTCGTGCTCAATTGATATCGCGTGCGATATGAACTTTGCTTAGGATTTGAGACCCGCTTCGCTTTACTAAAGTTTCCGGTCGTTATTCTTACCCTAAGAGCTTCTAAAAATTCCACACTTGTTAGTTACATCGCATGTACTTAAGTTATCAATATCGATCGATCGCGCTATCTGATCGATATGGCGTACGGCGCGACGACAGGAGTATGAACTGGCTGCTGCGTTCAGGGCTTTCGGCTGTTCTTCCTGGGCGAGGTGCATCTAAAAATTCCTAAGATTTGGCACTGAAGGAGGTTTTGCTCACCACCGGACGAAAATCGCTGCGCTTGCTGATGACGGGTTTTTCTTGGCAGCAAAAAAGCGTTTCTTGAGGTGAGGGAGGTGTCCGACACGCCACCCAACCTTTCGATGACGCAGAGTTTCCCGCTAGACACGTTCTTTGTGCGCTTTTTCCAGCCAACGTCAAGATCATGACGTGCGGAACAGCAGCTGTTAGCCGTTTCTGCGGTTGTTAACTAGAAGACGAAAACTGAACAGACGTGTATCTATAGCGCCACAAAGAACGTCTTTCTCGGTGGGAACTGCCATTCTTCGAATTCGAAGAATTCGCTGGTTCATTGGCTTCGCAGTAGTTGTGGGCGAAGCCCGGTGGTATGGCCACGCTGTCTGCGGTAGTGATGAATGACACTGTTCGCAAGATTGGCCTTAACATAGATGAGCCGGGAAAACGGTCTGAAGGGCAGCCAGAGCACTTGAACGAGCTGGTATCCGCCCCGATCAAGCACTTGATCTCGTTGAAGTGGCGTCACCACACCAGGAGCCGGATTCATCAACGAGAACGGAGGTAAATCTTATCACCCGTTACCGTTACTATCCGTCAGCGGCTCACTAACCGCGAGTTGTGATTCATCAAATTCGCTGTAAGTGATGGCGTTGTGGTAACCATGACGGCTGTTGTGTGTTGGCCGCAACAACGGCTTGCTTGCAAGAGTGTCCAACTTTTGAAACATGTGCACTTCGGTTTGAAGGGTAAACAGTTCGACGTGGAAGTGGGACACATCGCGGTTTTATGAACTTGTTTCGAAAGCCATGCAAAACGCGAAGAAACCGGACACGAAACACAATTGATGCAAAACCAAGAGAAGTACCAGTACCAGGAAGAAATAGGTCAGGATCTTCAAAAGTCCCGCCTCAGATCCACCCAGTACTGGCCTCTCGAGGTACGGGGATATTAAAACACCACCAACAACAACATGACTTCAAAACAAACAGCAACAACAAACAATTTCTAGGAAAGAGCTAATAAAAGCATGCTTACCTGAGAACAATGCTGAATTAATAGGCAGGGTAGGTGCAAACTAGAATATAATATAATAGAACAATACAGCATAGAAGACGACGTCGAAAAAGTGCAGGACCAACAAAACTGAGTGCGAAACTCGAACGATGCAACCTGAAACAGTCGAAATTGAGGTTCGATTCACAAATATACCAACACAAACGAGACAATCAAACGAATACGGCACATACAAACTACTAAAACACGCAAAACTAAACGAAATGGTCGTGGAAAGTCCGAAACGCTTTGGAATCATCAGCTGTGCCGGGGTTTATCGACCCCTTGGCAAGGAGCGTAATTCGTTACGACTGGGTCACCGTTTAGTCATGGAGCGCAAACGCTGCACCCCGGTAGCGGTTGCCGGACGCTCCAGCCTAGTAACGGATACGCCAGATCTGAGGCCGGATTTAACCAGCCACGTTCGTGGTTAGTTGCGCCACTTACAGCCGGTAAGTGGTTGATGAAACTGCCCCAGAAGAGCGGACTCATCGCCTACCGGGACAAACGCTGAGGAGGAAGAAGAAGAATTCGGTTTCTAGAGTGTCCAGTTCGACATGGGCATGTACAGTGTGGCTGAAAAGCTCGGGCAATTTTCAAAGTGTTTCAGCAGTGCGAAAAAACTGCATAAACGAAACAGATTGGCAAACAAAAACAACAGCAACTTTATTAGATCAATAACAACAGAATACAACAGAAAAATTCACAACAAGTGCTCAAAATTGTCTCCTTTGGCTTCAATACACTTTCGCAGTCGCTTTGGGAAGTCGCTGACGACGGTCGCACACTGATCATCTGTAACCTCGTCCCAGGGTCGCATCAACCCCGCTTTCAGCTGCTTCACAGAGGCGTATTTTGTAGTGGAGATCTTCTGTTCCATGACTGGCCACACCGAATAATCCATCGGGTTGAGACCTGGCGAGTTGGATGGCCAGATGTCCTTGCTCTTAAAGCCTGGCAAGACCTCCTCCAAACGACAATCGTGGATTTGGCGGAGTGCGCAGAGGCCCAGTCCTGCGCATTGCTCTCCCAGGCTCTTGGTGCAAGGACATCTGGCCGTCCAACTCGTCTGATCTCAACCCGATAGGTTATTCGGTGTGTTCAGTCATGGAGCAGGAGATGTACACTACAAGATAACCACTTTGGAGCGGTTAAAAGCGGCGCTGATACGATCCTGGGACGAGATTATAGCAGCTCAGTGTTCAACCATCGTCAGCGACTTCCCAAAGCGACTGCGAAAATGTATTGCAGCCAGAGGAGGCAATTTTGAGAATTTGTTGTAAATTTTTCTGTTGTATCTTGTTGCTATTGATCGAATAAAGTTGCTGTTATTTTTGTTTGTAAATCTGTTTCGTCTATGCAGTTTTTTCGTACTGCTGAAATAGTTTGAAAAATTGCCTGAATTTTTCAGTCAGCCTGTGTGTATCACTGTATCACATCATCGGCACACCACATTTATCCGTCAGTTGGTTTCTAAAGTTACCTTTGAAGTAAATAAAAACTTCACTGTGATTGCCGATGAGTACACAAGTTGAATGCATGGCGCATCCCAAAGAAGTCACCGTAACACAGCCCAGCTGCGTGCAAGACCGTTTATCTAACTGCACTGAAACTTGTCGTCGTATTGGTTCAAACAGTTTTCCTTCCACCATTCTGTGTAGAAATGAGATGCGTGGCGGCGCATCCATACAAGGAAAGGTTCCCTACTGACTCGGACACTACGGCACCTCGGGCCGAACCTGTTCCGCCCCTCCAACGTTTTAGCAGCTGCAGTTGCAAATGGCAACTGTGTGTTGCTATTCAGTTGGAACAGCAACACATGTTGCTACTCCGTTGGAACCTGGCAACGCACTGTAGCTATCCGGGCGAAAGCGTTTAGTGTGCTCCGATGCGACCGCATGCGCCACTAGCGCCGAAAGGAAAAATTTGAGGCTAGTAACGCAGTAGCACCTTGCAAGGTGAGCTTTTGCGATGCTATTTTGACAGGATGTACGGCCCTGTGAGCGAAGTCTAGAGTTGCAGTTAGTTTTTTACTGAACGCTTTTCTAAAGACCGGAAAAGGGGGTGTGAAAACGTGCGCGCAACAATCGTTAACCACTGTGACACCCCACGAGATGTGCCTCGGTGGCGCAGTCGATAGGAGTGCTGCATCATAGAAGCACATCGGCGGCGTTTTGAGTTCGAATCCGCGTACTGCCAATATTTTTGCACATATTAGTTTGCTGTTGTTACGCCTTCTCATGATCACAAGGATCAATTTTAGACCATCAATTCTTACAACAAACCAAGACTGTCTATTTGTGCCTTTATATGTGCTAGTTTTCCAGCGACGCATATGTGCACCACCACCATATCACCAACGATACCACTCAAATACGCATACCTTACGGTTGAATATATGAACCCGGGCCATATCGGTGCATAAGTGCACTAAAAATGTCGTACATAGTTTTGTACCATAGCTGTTGACCAAAAGGGAAGAACAATAAGACTTTTTGTTTCAGAGAAGTGATATGGTGCAGATGCGCATCGTTGAAAAACTAGCACTTATGAAGGCGCAAATAGACAGCTTTGGTTTCCTGTAAGCACTGATGGTCTAGAATTAGCTCCTGTGATCATGAGAAAGCGTAATGACAGCAAACTAATACACGCCAAAATACGCCAATACGCGGACTCGAACTCAAAAGCCCGCCGGTGAGCTCCTATGAGGCCGCACTCCTACCGGCTGCGCCACCGACGCATGTCTGGTGGGGTGTCATAGGGGTTGATGATTGTTGCGCACACGTTTTCACACCTCTTTTTCCGGTGTTTAAAAAAGCGTTCAGCTAAAACTGACTGTAATTCTGCACTCCGCTCACATGGCCCTACATCCTGTCAGAATAGCATCACAGAAGCTCACCTTGAGTTGGGAACCTTTCCTTGTAAGAATGCTGACCAGCCTTCTCTTTCACACTCTGCACTTCTTAATAGGGAAGGGTTTCGACCTCCCATGGAACTTCAAATGGAGACCAGGATCATTAGAAAGAGCTCGGAATGCTGATTACGAATTGGGTTTCAAAATTGCAAAATGAAATTCCTGAGCGAGTTATGACCTGCCGAAGTCGGGTGGCCCCAGCACAGGCTTGCTGCGCGACACACTTGGCGCGAGAGTGGTGAGTCATTGGGGCTCCGTAAGAACGGCCCGCTAGCTGCGGCGATGGCGCAGGGGCAGTGCTCCTGCTCGTCAGGTGCGACGTCGTTTGTTCGGTTGCCATCGATGGCGGTTTTTCTGCAAATCATAATTTTTCTTCGAAATGACCTTTTATTCTGATTTGAACTCTGCTTTGGGCAAAATAGTAAATAAAAGTGTCACCACAGCAGCTTTCTGCCTTCAAGCATTTTTACAAGCGTGTATGGTAGTTTTCCCGACTATTTATTCAGACACGTGTCGTAATTTAGAATAGAAAGTCATTTCGAAGATAAATTATGATTTGCGAAAGAACCGGCAGCAATGGGGACCGAACCAACGACGTCGCACCTGACGATCGGGAACACTACCCCTGCTCCACCGCCACCGCTGGCTGGATGCTCTTACGGAGCCCTGATGACTCACAACTCTCGCGCCAGCTGTGTCGCACGCCCAGCCTGTGGTGAAGCCACCCGATTTCGGCGAGCCGTAACTCGCTCAGGAGTTTCATTTTGCAATTTTGACGCCCATTTTCGTAATCAGCATTCCGAGATCTTTCTAACGATCCTGGTCTCAACTTGAAGTTCTATGGAAGGTGGAAACTCCTCCCTAGTTAGGTCAATTTGGAAATTTGAACAAATTTTGAAGGAAAAGCGCTTATTCACTGAGTTTTTTCGAAACTCCCTTCGCTGCTTAGTGAATTCGTGCTTTCCTAATGGGGTGGTACTACTTGGATGTATGCAGTATCGCGCCCATTTCCACCTAGCGTGATCCCGCCTGGTAAGCGGGTACACAACGTCTCTTCGGAATTTGCTCGGGGTTCCCAGTGAGTACGTCATGGCATTTTGCTATGCTTAACGCTGTCCTAGTTGGGGGGGGGGACATTCGTAGTGGTCCAGCTGAACTTGGAAAGCGCGAAGATTTCCTGCGGAGAGTGATGTCACCGGCATAATATGTGGAAGCTGCTGGTCTTTAGAGTCGGCCGGCCGGATTGGTTCATCAATCACTGTCTGCTCGACGTACATACGCCAGAATCAGCTCCATTCCATGCGACCCTTGCTGTAGGGAGGGCAAAGTCGACTGCTCCTATAACGGAATTCGTCTCTCAATTAGTCGGTCTAGTCCGGTTTTTTCTGGTAGCGTTAGGGACTGGAAGCGCTCGTAGGACTTCTCCGAGCCCGAAATGTAATGAATCTGCCGCGGGATTTTTAGCTGTTAGGTATTCCCTCCGTTTTTATCTGAGATTTCAGTCGCGATTCTGCTGACGCTGCTGTGGGGCGAATCGGTCAGCTATCTGTGGTGCCGACTCCGCTGGCATGTTCCCCATCCAGTGTCGACGGCGACGAACTCTCTCGGCATTCTGATCGTGGCCGATCCTCAACTGGTCGGTTTCAAAAACGAGAACCACATGGCCGGACCGCTGACCAGATGGGACTCGGATCGGTGAGTCGTCAACTTTTACGTGTAGCCTTTTTCCCGAGAAAAGCTGAGCGCTTGAGGATCTACACCGTGCCCCGCCCAACTAGGAATCTTGCAGGTTTCTTTCGAAAGGCTTCTCGCAGGCGCTGTCGGCCACGAACCCAGATCTGATCGTTTTCCTCGGAGATCTGTTCGACGAAGGGCTTGAGGCCAACGATGCAGAGCTGGAGTGGACGCTGTCGAGGTTCAATGGGATCTTCGAATCAAATATTCCCGTAAGGATCAGTAGAATCCCATTTTAATGCAGCATCAGCTGGAGATGTTCAGAAGATCTTCATCAGCGGCGACAACGACGTCGGCGGTGAGGGAGAGCCGGTGCAGAGCCTTCTGACGACCCGTTTCAGTCAACTGTTCTCGAACTCGTTCCCGTCATCGAATACGATCTTCAAACTTCTCAGCTTCACTGAGGTATGAGCTAGAGCAGGGCGCAGTCAGGGGCAAAAATCGATATTATCGATCAGTATTATTAATCAACCTACATATTTACCTTTTGTTCGGTCTCATGTAATCCGCCCAACAGCCGACATGTTCCCATTATTTTCATCTGAGACGAATTGCCTTTGACGAAATTGAGAAAGCGGTCGAATTTATCCAAGGAGTGGACGGAGGCATATGCAGACGCTTGGACGGATTAAGTGCAGTGCGTTTTAAGGCCCAAAATTCATATCAAATAGATTGAGAGAATTCATTTCCGACGAGCGTACGTATGGGCAGACGCACACTTGACCGCAGGGACGGAATACTGGTATTCACAGCCAACAGAGATGACGAACAGACGGATGCACACACAGACGCCCTGGTGGATCAACTTCCATATCCATAGTTGCCTTGTGCGAGAACAAGAAGACAATCGAGTTTATCGAGGAGTCGGACGGAGGTATATTCAGACGCTTGGACGGATTAACTGCATTGTCTCAAGGCCCAAAATTCATATGAAATGGCTCGAGAATATTTGTTCCCGAACGAGTGTAGATATGGAAAGACGCAAACTCGGACGTATGGACGGTATACTGGTATTCACAGAGGAGAGACAGAAGCAGGCACAGACGCTCTGACGGCTACTTTATCCATGTTGCCATGGATGAGATTAAGAAGACAATAGAGTTTACCAAAGGGTCGGACGGAGGCATGTTCAGACGCTTGGACGGATCTACTGCATTGTATTTTAAGGCCCAAAATTCATATCAAATGGCTCGAGAATATTCATCCCCGAGCGTACATATACATGGACAGACGCACGCTCGGACGCATGGATGGTATACTGGTGTTCACAGCGGGCAGACAGATTCACACACAGACGCTTTGACGGATTAACTGCCTTATCCATGGTTACCATGGGCGAGATAGATCGAGAAAGCAATCGAGTTTATTCACGGGCCAGACGGAGGCATGTTCAGACGCTTGGACGGATCTACTGCATGGTGTTTTAAGGCCCAAAATTCATATCAAATGGCTCGAGAATATTCATCCCCGAGCGAGCGTAGATATGGACAGATGCACACTCGGACACATGGACGGAATAATGATGTTCATAGTCAAAAAGGTTGACGGACAGACTAATGCAAACATCAACGGAACGTACGGAGACGTATTCAGATGCTCAAGTGGATTAACTGCGTTAGACTCCAAAATACATTTTCATGTCAAGTCGCTGTTAGAATATTCGCTCCCGGACGAGCTGACGTGTGAACAGACGCAGACTCGGACGCAAGGACAAAGACTACTAATGGTGATCGACAATGTTCATTCCTGAACGGACAGACGGCTGGACCGACCGAAAGACAGACGTAAACAGACGATGGATTAAATATACCCGCAGCCAGCAGTAGTACGGACGGATGCACATACAGACACACGGAAGAATAATCTCCTTCATCCGTACATTATACTCCTCATTCGAGAACAATTAAACGCCGACGAGCAGAAATGTGGCAGACGCATCCATCCACTGTTGCTCTGCGGACGCTCAGAAGCATTACTCATTGAGAGTGCTCATTTCCAGATGGGCGGAGACACGTACAGACGCACAGACAGACATATTGACTCGTCTTTAGTAAGACAAGCGAAGTCGAACATGTTTATCAGTTGAGAATATTCGCTGCCGAATCGAGATGATGGACAGACGCACGTACAGACACACGGACGGATTATTTCTGTTCCTTAGAAACATGCAGTGTATTCAAGTCACCGATAACTTTCAGATTGTGGGGGAGTGTCAAATTCTAAGTTGTTTATCAAGTGAAAGTAAATAACATATGAAAAATGCACAATTTAGTTCTCACAAAATTATATAATGATCCAGGTGACATTTAGTCGAAATTCCAGGTGAATTTGATGAACGGTGAGGTGACGCCGATTCGAGAGTCTTCCGGTTGGCCAGAGCTGCGTGTGATTCTGAGCCATGTACCGTTCGCTTTTCCATCCTACCATGACGCTGGAAAATTTGTGGGTTAAATTCTCTCTCAGCTGTTTTCGGCAACTATTTCTGCGACGCCCTAAGTTATGAGAAAATTTTTGTCTTCAGATCGCCACGCTCGCACCGGATCTGATACTGAGCGCACATGACCACAAGGTAAGGCACGCAAGAATTTTTCTTGATGCGCCTATGTCACAAAAATGGGATGTTGGCATAGTCCTATTTGGAGGGGGTGATTCGCTAACAAGACCACTGCCACTTGGTGTCGTCGTAGGTCAAGGCATGTTGAAACAGGAAAACGTGGCATCCTGACATGTTTTTCCTGTTTCAACATGCCTTGACCGACGACTTTTTTGCCTTGTTTTAACCTGTCCCGACGCCGTTGCCACTTGAAACGGGTTGTCAGCAATATCGATCGATATTGATTGGTTGGTATATCCACACGATTCCGCCTGCAGCACTCTATTCTGGCCAAAGTTCGATAAAATCAATAGATAGATAATCCATATATACTTTTTAGATATTAATACGTCTATTCATTGGCGACCCCAAAGGGCATGTTCATGTTTATACATAGTCTGCGGCGAGAGCACAGTATATTCATGTGATTCAAATTTCGAAAGGACGAGACTTCGCCAAAAATCGATAAAGTGGATCGATAATACCAGTTCACCCGAGCTCGCCTGCAGTGGAGCCTGTCCATCAGCCATCATCTTCATCATGCAATTCCCACATCGCCCGGTCGAGCTGAACAAAAATCGATAAGGTCAATCAATAATGGCTATCCCGGTCTTTATTGTTTATTTGGTAGGAAGTCCGTAGGTAAACATTTTCGTGTGATTTGCATGTGGGACGATCGATTGGACAAATTCGATAAAAATCGAACTGCAATCCGATCGATATTATTATATTTACTTGTGAAGCCTGTCATTGGTCATCATATTTGCATAGCTTCGAACTCAAACGGTGGACCTCGGCCAAAAATCAATACAAGCGATCGATATTAGTCGATACCTGATCAATATTGCTGACTTGCTGTACACTCTTCCATCGGCCGTCATATCCATAACATTTCGACGTTCATTGGTCGACTCTTGGCGAAAATCGATAAAATTCGTTGATAATGGCTGTTCGATCGATATTGTTTGCTTGAGAATAATGATCACTGGGCAACATATTCGCGTGATTCCCACATCAAACGGCCGACTCCGTGAGGAGTCGATAAAATCGATAATGACAATGGCTGTCCGGTCGACATTGTTTACTTGTGTATGCTGCCCTCGGCCGGGATATTCGCTTGACTTGGCTAGAAATCGATAAAAGCGATCGATGACACCTGTCCGGTCGTTATTTGCTCGATGTGCAGCATCTCCATGGGCCAACATTTTTGTGTGATTTACACGTAGAACGACTGACTCTGAAGGAAGATTCGAAATAAAAATCGATAAAAATCAATCAATAATGTCTGTCCGATCGATTTTGTTTACTTGTGACCCCTGTCCATCGGTCATCATATTCGCGTTGCCCCCCCCCCCCATCTACCAAAGTTGACCTTGATCAGTGATCTATAATACCGATCGATATCTGCCCTTTTTGCGTTTGTGACAGACGCATGGACAGATGGACATAAAGTCGGATTAGCGCCATCGTAAGCAGTAGAATACCCCTACGATTGCGACAGGAAGAAAAGTGAAGTGCATGGCGCATTCCAGTGAATTTGAACGGCCGGTATCCTTACCTTTGCCCGGAATTTTTTCGGGACAGGGGTAAGGATGAAGGATGTTGGTGGTGAATCCTCATGGGAGTGCGCCACGCACTTCTTCCTCTACAGCGTATTCCCGAGACGCTGTGAACCTACTTCATGGCTCACAAGAGCAGGAAATACCGCTCAGTTCTTGGAGTACGAGTTCATAGTCTCCACTGAATCTGTTATATGTTCGATATTGGCTTTATTGCCTCATCGACCACTCGTTCAGGCCTCCATCTACCATCTCTCACGCGGCGGCGGCGGTCGTGTGAACTACACGGATCTGACGGCTGTTAACGACATCAGAAAGGAGACGGTTGGCGGTGATCGGCCAATATCGGAGCTGCAAACTCCAACTTGCTCATACAGGTATTCTGGTGTGCCGATACCGATCCAGAACGCTGTCGATGATGTATTCTGATTTCAGAATGGGCACCTTCGACGTCGGCTATGGCTTCGTCCGAATCAATCGACTCGGCGACAGCGATCGATTTCAAGTGGCGTTCTCGATACTCTGGCTGACCAGTCGTTTCTACGCTTTAATGCTTTACGCCGCGGTGCTAGCGATGGGCCTCCTGGTTCTGTTCGTGGAACTGGGCTTCCTGCTTTTTTCGCGGAGGTTCAAGTATCGATTATTGATGAGATGAGACTGTATTGATTTATTGATTTTGTCATTTTCGCAGTCCTCTTCTTGTGCTGTATATATTTTTAGCTTTCTACCATTGTTATCCTGTCTTACGATGCTCAGATGAACGGGTAACGGGCTGTGTGAATGCTTTCTATCGTCAATTCTAACCCTCACGCTAGTTGTTTTGCTTTGATAAACGTTGAAGGCTCTGAGGTGCTATGATGAAGAATCACTGCTCGACAGGCATTAGATTCCTTATAGAAGTGCGATTCGATTCGTCTCCTATGTTCGTGCACAGTGTGCGTGGGTGTGTTCGCGTCTGCGCGGATTGTATCTGTGTCGTCTCTGCTGTCGGCGGAAAGCTTGCACTCGGTAGACTGGAAGTAAATACCTCGAAAGGCGATTCGAGATGAAAAGTCATCCCCCGTCACTTCGGGCAGTCTGGCTGGTTACTCAGAGTTCCTCGCTCCCTCACGACAAAGCCTGACCAGCTATCCGTGTTGTACTTCAGTCAAAAATAGCAAGACTTAATACCCGTTTATACTTCGACGCTGAGCGACGCGACGCCACATGTAGTGACCGTATTGATTGAGCGGCGCGATAGATCAATTTGGCCACTTTAAATGCCGACGCGTCGCTCGGCGTCGGAAGTGTAAACGGGGCCTTAGGCGGGATTTATACTTTTGTCGTTGTACAGCGCGGCGTTGTAAATATTGATCAAAGGACACAGCCGATCGATATTTGTAGCCGTTTCTCGACTGAAGTATATACCATTTTCACGTCGAATTGGACACTTCTAAGCCTAAGCCTATGAACTTTGAAATCGAACTGAGCGTCTTCGAAATCGAGATGAGCTTCTTACAGGTAAACTGAAGGCTCTCCAAGATGTCTAGAATAATTTTTTATTCGAGGAAAATTTAGAAAAACTTTTTTTTGAATATTTCTACCTCAGCTGCCCGAGTGTGATAATTTTATAGAATTTTTATTACTTGAGATTTTATTTTTATTACTTGACGTTTGACAAGCGGCCCTGCTGGATCTCCTTTAGCAACAACTTGGATTTTTCCAATCTAATCTGCATGGCAGCTTCCGTAAGGGCTTGTCCGCGATAAAGACGATCACTGCGAAGCCCAATATCCTGTTTGACGATCTTCTGTATCGTTCTGCGGGAAACCCCCAGGTCTACGGCCATCCGATTCATGCTAACTCCATTGTTCCGGTCGATTCTCTTTTTGATGACCTTCCGAAGGCGGAGAGTGTTCACAGTACGTGGTCTGCCAGATCTCTTCCGCTGTTCGACCGTTCCTTCCTCTCTACACTGTTTCACAATGTGCTGGACTGTTCTGGCAGAAATTTGAAGTCGTCGAGCGATCTCTGCTGCAGAATGTCCTTCATCGGCGAGATGAGCGATGGTGGTGAAGCTTTCATTGTCAAGGGTATCGAGTGTATCACTTTGCTTGGTTTTTGTACATACTTCCCTCATTCTAGAAGAATCCAAATAATTGATCTCCCGCCATTTTCAAAAATACAGTAGCGGTTTGAATTTCGCGCAAATAATTAGAAGCCACCCTGTAGTTCAGCTGCCCAAATCAGCGTCATCACCTGTATCACCTGTCGTCCCGTTGGTCATCGACTTGCTCGAGCGGGCGCCAGCAGCGTCTCCATTCGTCCCTGTCGCGTGCCATAGTGCTCCAATGGATCCTCCTCGCTCGAGGAACACGAAGAGCGTCATATCGGTCGTTCAGGGCCTTCACGAAGAAGTCCGACCAACGCGTTGGTGGGCGTCCTGGTGTTCTCTTGACATCCCGCGGAATCCAGTCGGTGACGGCTCTCGTCCAGCGGGTGTTTGCGAAGCGCATTACGTGGCCTGCCCACCTAATTTTCGACAACTTGGCCCACGCGACAGCGTCTTTGATCTTCGAACGTCGGCGAATCAGCGTCATAGTTGTATAAATTTTTCATTTTTTCGAGAAAATTAATAAGTTAGTAATCGTTTTAAAGTGCATCAAGGCGGAAATCATTTGATGCTTTAAAAATCAAGAACTCGCCATGCACTCGAAAAGTTTATCGCGATTTTTATTCAATTGAAAGTATACCGCCTAGTTGGAACAGCGATGTGAGGGTGTGTGTGTTTTTTGTTTTTGGGATCTATCCTAGTCGGGGGGGGGGGGGCATAAAAGTAGTATGTGTAGTAAATTGACTTGTGGCTCACGGGGCGTCTTCTAGTGGACAAACATAAGACTAAACTGACAAAATTCACAAAAAAAAGATTCGGCTTCGCAGAGGTTGTAAACAGACAAAGTTATGAGTCCCCACCATGATGGATCCGGGTCGTCACCTGCCAGACGGCGTTTAAATGCGCCTTGTCGCCGAGACGTCTTTACAACCGCGGCGAATTGTTTGTTTTTGTCTCTTTATTTATGCGTTTGTTTGTTTTTTCGTTCTATTTCGTCCTCATTGAAGCCGCTCTATAAGTTTCTAGTCAAATGGTTACACAATTTTCAGTTATGTGCCCCCCCCCCCGACTAGGATAGATCCCTGTTTTTGATCTATCGTTAACAGGTGTCAAACTCCATGCAAACAGAAAGTCTACTATCAATCGAATAAAAATCGCAGCGTCTTGGGCGAGAGCATGGCGCAATCTCTTTTTTAGCACAAAAAAACTTCTGCACTTTACAATAAGCTTTAATCCATTATTTTTCCACAGCAAATCAAGATTTTCATAAATTTTCAAACGTGCAGGTGAAATAAAGCTTCAAAGAAAGTCATAGTAAAATTTTCATTCAACAAAAAATTGTTCTGACTTTTTTGGAGAATCTTTCGCTTAATGTGGAAGGAACTTGTTTTGATTTGGAAAATGTTCAGTTCGACTTCAAAAGCGTTGAGCACCGTTTATACTTTCGACGCCGAGCGCCGCAGCGGCATCTAAAGTGACCATATTGATCGATCGCGTCGCTCAATCAATATGGCCACCATACCTGGCGTCGCGTCGTTCGGCATCGAAGTATAAACGGGACATTAGACTTGTTTGGAAGAGTCTGGTCCAGTTTGACGTGAAAAATGTCCAATTTCACTTGAAAAGTGTCCAGTTTGATCTGAAAAATGTCCAATTTGACCTGAAAAATGTGAAATTTTACTTGAAAATGTGTCCAATTTGATTTGAGAAATGCCCGTTTGAGTGAAAATCGTCTAGTTTGATTTGAAAATGCCCAGTTTGACATGAAAATCGTCTAGTTTTTGAAAAATATCCAATTTCACTTGAAAAGTGTCGAGTTTGACGGGAAAAATGTCCAATTTGACGTGGAAATGGTACAAAAGCAGCGGTACGTCTGGAAGGGCCGGAGTGGTCGACATGGCCTTGGAATGTTTCAATCATCAGCCTATTCCTCTCGTTGTCGTCAGGTGACTGGCTAGTGGGAGATGTCCACACGGCCTTCCGTCGTCGATTAGGGGCACTGTTGAAGCATTCTGGAGCGTCTGCTGCCGATTCTCAACGTTGGACGACGATTCATCGCCGAACGCGTCTTTCCGGCGTCTCGTTTCGTCTCCAGATGTCCACCCAACCTGCTGGCTAAGAATGTCGCTAGTTCCAGCGATTCGGTGGTCAGAATTGCCAGGCGGCCGACATGGATGCCCGTCAGTCGGCCGTCGGAAGGGCTCGCTGGCCGTTGGGACGGCTCGTTTCCCTCGACGTCCGCCCAGCCGATTCCCCTTCCTCCCTGGCCGACGACGACACATTAGCGCAGGGAGGGTGATCTGCGTCTTGGCGCCGCGCCATCGTCCTCCTCACGGCTGCCAATTACTCGCCGTTGCTGCAAAGACCCTTCTACGAGCCATCGTCGTCCGTTTCGAAGGCTTCATTACCGTCAGGAGCTCTTCTTCCGAGTTCCAGTCCCTTCAGATGCTCGGCTATTGATCGCCGGAGCATAGAAGAGGTCCGTCCCGCCGACCTCACGGGCGATGACAATGAGTCAGAGCTATTTATCACTTGCACCAGCTGTTTGCTCAGTCTGGTCATGCGGATGCTACGGGTGCTTCGCTTCGTGCTGTCTGTTCTTCCCCGTCTTGCTCTTCGCCTTATGGGGTTGGGTCAGAACTGGTCCAGGCCTTCCAATTCATGGAGGAAGCTGAGGTTTCCTCTATTCATTAGGACAAGGCTTGAAAATTTCCAAAAATTGTGAAAAATTTTATTTTCCAAACTCCAAAATTCCGATTTCAATCCTCTCTCTTAAGTGTCGTTGTCTGTAATATTAGGTTGGCCTGTAAGTTCACACCTTTTCTCAACGATTTATTGCAGATTTCGCCGGCGGTCTCTTACAGCTTTCGAAAGAGAATGACTTCTCTATCGGAACATATATTGCACTTCTTTTTTACCCTGAATTTTGTCAATTTTTCGGTCGTTTAAAGTGAAAAAATGAAGTGACCATCGCCGACAGTATGGCGATCATATGACGATTTCGTGGGATATTGTGAGGAATCTTCGCTTAGAGCTTTATCAGATTGGGAGCTATGCAAACAAAAAACTCCTTATAAAAGAGTCATATGGAAATATTCCCATGGCGCTCTTCTCATGTTCCATTTTTTTCTATTCTTCATTCTCTTGTAGGATGTTATTCGCCAACATGCTCTGTTGTGTATTGTATTTGTGAAAATAGTTTTGGTTTAATTACCCAAGTATGAGGTAAACGATGTCGAACAACTGGTGTATGTGTGTACCGAAGGATGACACTCTAGCACTCTAGCTCCATTCATTCATTCATTCTTCTTCTGCCTGCTTCTTGCTTCTCACCACTTAGGTTCGGAATTTTTGCGCGGTTTTTAATAGCATTTGGAAGACAATGTTCTGCACTACAAGAATGCGTGTTGGTGCTATTTGCTCATTTGTCCTTTATTCATTTTTATGCCATCAAATTGGGACGTCCGAAGATGGATGGTTATTTTTACCGACAGCTCCTGCTCTGTGGTTGGACTTTTTTGCTTGGTGTTATATGCCGTTCGGAAGAGGATGTCTTGCTCAATAGGAATTTGTGTCGCGTTCTGTTGGCTTATGCTGATTTCTGTCGAATATCAACAAAATTCCAAAAAGAGAAAAATCGTCACCAACAACTCCTTCGCCTCGTTCAGTCTGTCTTGCTCAGTTTTATATGACGCTCGAAAGGGCATGTCTTGGTCTACCAGAATACGTCATTTGTTCTTCGGCCATTTAAATTTTTGCTAATTTTCAAGTCATTAAAAATGGAGTGCCAGGTCGACAAGGATAAGCACTGCTGGCACCTTCTTCTTTCTTCTCTTCGCTTTCGACCAGGGTTCTAGTGTTGCTAAGGCTTCCAGAGAGGCGGTGTTTCATGTTGACATACAAACACCATTTTTCATCGCCAGTTACAATTCTGTGCAAAAATCGTTCAATATGTCCGTGTGAAGAGTGATGCATGCCGGCCTGCTTTCCATTCATCACACGGATTCATCACACGATGGCGATGAAAAATGGTGTTTGTATGCCAACATGAAACACCGTCTCTCTGGCAGCCTTAGCAGCACTAGAACTCTGGTCGAAAGCAAAGAGAAGAAAGAAGAAGGTGCCAGCAGTGCTTATCCTTGTCGACCTGGCACTCCATTTTTGATGACCGGAAAATTAGCAAAAATTTAAACGGCCGAAGAACAATTACGTATTCTGATAGACCAAGACATGCACTTTCGAGTGTCATATAGAACTGAGCAAGACAGACTGAACAAGGCGAAGGAGTTGTTGGTGAAGATGATTTTTCTCTTTTTGGAATTTTGTTGATAATCGATAGAAATCAGCATGAGCCAATAAACGCGACACAAATTCTTATAGAGCAAGACATTCTCTTCCGAAGGACATACATATAACACCGAGCAAAAAAGTCTAACCACAGAGCAGGAGCTGTCGGTAAAAATAAATCTTCTTCTTCGGACGTCCCAATTTGATGACCTAAAAATCAGTGAAGGACAACTGAGCGAATAGGATCAACATGTATTCTTGTAGTACAGAGCATTGTCTTCCAAATGCTATGAAAAATCGCGCGAAAATTCCAAACCTAAGCGGTGAGAAGCAAGAAGCAAGCAGAAGAAGAATGAATGAATGAATGAATGAATGAATGAAGCTAGAGTGCTAGAGTGTCGGTGGTTCAGAATATACCCTTCGGTACGCACATACACTAGTTGTTCGACACCGTTTACCTTAAACTTGGGTAATTAAACCAAAACTATTTTTCACAAATACAATACACAACAGAGCATGTGAATAACATCCTACAAGAGAATGAAGAATAGAAAAAATGGAACATGAGAAGAGCGCCACATGAATTTCCCATACGACCTATTTATAAGGAGTTTTTTGTTTGCATAGCTCCCAATCTGGTAAAGCTCTAAGCGAAAATTCCTCACAATATCCCACGAAATCGTCATATGATCGCCATACTGTCGGCGATGGTCACTTTTCACTTTTTCACTTTTAACGACCTAAAAATTGAAGAAATTCAGGGTAAAAAAGAAATGCAATATATGTTCCGATAGAGCAAGTCATTCTCTTTTGAAAGCTGTGTAGCGTAAGAGACCGCCGGCGAAATCCGCAATGAATCGTGGAAAAAACGGCGTGACTTATGGGCCAACCTAATACATGTGCGAGAAAATTGAAAACGAAGAACAGTGTCGTAAGTCGCGAACTGGGTTCCAATCGAACCAGACCACTCTCACCCCTCCTGGATAACTTTCCTTCACGGGCAGCCAATGTTATTGCACACTTCCGTGTCCTTCAGGTAGCGCTTAACGCAGCGTTGGAGCCACCCCAGTTCAGCCACGATCTTCCTGCTTGAAGTGCATCAGCATGAGCTTGCTCATAAGTACATAGAATGCTGATGCACCTTGACGTTCTATCAGACGAGGAACATTATGCTTTCCGTTGTGTTTTTGACCATTTGTACCTTGATTTGTACGGGGAAAGCCTTGAGAGTAAGAAAGATCACAAATGGACCTATACATTTACACCTGTGCGCTCCTTCCATTATATATTTCAATAAAAATGCATGGTATCTTGCACTGATCAGGTTTTCTGCCAAGGATTTTGCCTGGTAAGGAACAAGGCGGTGACATTACTGGGCCTTTGCGGGAGTTCTTTGGCTACAAATGAATAAATCTATGGATTGATCTGTAATTTCGCACCAAGGTGTAGTATCACCTGTATCACCTGTTGTCGCGTTGATCATCGACTTGCTCGAGCGGGCGCCAGCAGCGTCTCCATTCGTCCCTGTCGCGTGCCAGAGTGCTCCAATGGATCCTCCTCGCTCGAGGGACACGAAGAGCGTCATAGCGGTCGTTCAGGGCTGTCACGAAGAAGTCCGACCAACGCGCTGGTGGGCGTCCTGGTGTTCTCTTGACATCCCGCGGAATCCTGTCGGTGACGGCTCTCGTCCAGCGGGTGTCTGCGAAGCGCATTACGTGGCCGGCCCACCTAATTTTCGACAACTTGGCCCACGCGACAGCGTCTCTGATCTTCGAACGTCGGCGAAGCTCTGGCCTACGGAGGCCTTCTCTTGCGTGAGTCGTGTCACTCCGAGCATCGTCCTCTCAATTCCACGCTGCGCGACGCTGATCGCGTGTTCATCCTGCTTTCGTATAGCCCAGGTCTCTGAGGCGTATGTTAGGGCAGGAAGAACGGTAGAGTCGAATAGGTGGGCACGGAGTCGGACGTTCTTCGTCTTCTTCACGACTTCTTCGACGCTCCTGAAACCTCCCAAGCCGCTTGCTTCCTCCTGCTCAGCTCTGGCGCTATGTCGTTGGCCATGCTGACTTCGCGACCCAGATAGACGTAGCTGGAGCATTCGGAGATGTTCGTTCCGTTGAGCGAGAATGGGACATCAGAAACTTGTCCGTTCTCATGAACATCGTCTTCGTAAGATTCAGCTGCAGTCCAACGTTCCCACATACACGATCGAAGTCGGCCAGCATTCGCTCCGCCTGACTGATGCTCGGTGTTATGAGCACGATGTCGTCAGCGAAGCGAAGATGATGTAGTTGCCGGCCGTCGACCTTCACTCCCATGTCTTCCCATTCTAGTTCGCGCATGACGTTTTCGAGGGTGGCGCTGAAGAGCTTCGGGGATATGGTATCCCCTTGCCGAACCCCTCTCTTCACGTCGATGACGACGTCGTTGTAGAATGGTGAGATCTTGGTCGTGAATCCACTGTACAGCTCTCGAAGGACTCTGATGTACTGAGTAGGAACGCCCTGAGTGAGCAGGGCTTCGATGACCGCTTCAGTTTCGACAGAGTCGAATGCCT
The DNA here is from genome assembly GCA_947396885.1 of Heligmosomoides polygyrus polygyrus. NCBI lineage: Eukaryota > Metazoa > Nematoda > Chromadorea > Rhabditida > Heligmosomidae > Heligmosomoides > Heligmosomoides polygyrus. The sequence continues at coordinate 108,727,508 of OX377201.1, forward strand.
TCTTCAGGTCGATGAACGTAAGGCACAGCGGCAGCTTGTACTCTCGCGACACTTCGATGAGCTTCGTAATGGTGTGAATGTGGTCAATCGTGCTGAATCCTCTTCGAAATCCTGCTTGTTCGCATGGCTGTCCTTCGTCCAGCGTTCTGCTGATCCTGTTCAGGACTCGAGTGAACAGCTTGTAGACTACGGACAGCAGGCAGATCGGGCGATAGTTGCCAATGTCGTGCACGTCTCCCTTCTTGTACGGCAAGACGGTCTTGCTGGTCTTCCACTGAGATGGAACCTTGCACTCGGACAGGTAGCGACAGCGTGTAGTAATTCTTTTTACAAGGGAAGAATTCGAATCTAATCACGTTCCATTGAGTAACTGTAAAGTAGCCAGGCGTGCTGGCTGCAACGCTGGATTAGAATCCTCAATTTCTGATTAACAAGGGAACTGTCTGAACGGTACGCCGCAACGGCAAAAACGAGTACTATAGGGAGAATCCCCGTCCTCCAAATAGTAACAGAACATGTTTTGTTTTTGCCGAATCCTCGAGGCAAACGAGTAGGAGGGTTTAATGGTTAAAGGTCCGCAGAGCGAGCTCTTAACGGCATCGCAAGATTCCGGTGTCGTGGACCGGGTGGCGCAGTGGAAGAGGGCACGCCTCATGTTCGTGAGGTCGAGGGTTCGGTTCCCGGACTACGTCGCGTTTTTGCACTTTTACTATAGTATCGGATTTTCACAGAGATTTCCATATCTGAACTTGTTTTTGGAGTTTGCTACGGTAAGATGTTTTTATTACTTATTATTTGTCTACATCTCGTAATTCACCAGCAATGTCCGAAATATGCCAAATGCGATTTTGTATGAAACTTTTACTCTAATAAATTGTTCTCATTGACAATGTAAGAAATTTTGACACATGAACAGCATGAAACAGCGGTAGAATGCCAGAAAAATGCTTCAAATGCAATTTATTGGTGTCGGTGAGGTAAGTGCCATCAGTGTACTCATAGTGTAGGAGGAGACCACATGTTCTTCAAACTTGACCTACCACCTTATGACCAATTTATTGGAGTAAAAGTTTCATATAAAATCGCATTTGGCATATTTCGGACATTGCTGTGAATTACGAGATGTCGACAAATAATAAGTAATAAAAATATCTTACCGTAGCAAACTCCAAAAACAAGTTCAGATATGGAAATCTCTATGGAAATCCGATACAGTGGTAAAAGTGCAAAAACGCGACGTAGCATGGGAACCGAACTCTAGACCTCACAAACATGAGGCGTGCCCTCTTCCACTGCGCCACCCGGTCCACGACTCCGGAATCTTGCGATGCCGTTAAGAGCTCGCTCTGCGGACCTTTAACCTTTAAACCCTCGTACTCGTTTGCCTCGAGGATTCGGCAAAAACAAAAGATGTTCTGTTACTATTTGGAGGACGGGGACTCTCCCTATAGTACTCGTTTTTGCCGTTCCGGCGTACCGTTCAGACAGTTCCCTTGTTAATCAGAAATTGGAGATTCTAATCCAGCGTTGCAGCTAGCACGCCTGGCTACTTTACAGTTACTCAACGGAACGTGATTAGATTCGCTTGCGGGTTGTTTTTCTCTGGCATCTGAAGAGGCCTACAAATTTTTGTCGTGGATTGCAAAGCTACAATGCGTCAGATTGTGCTGTTGCAATTCAATTTCCTGAAGGCTACTACAGTAATGCTAAAATACGAACGAATATATTACTCATCAGGAAATGCTGTCAGCTTTCCATAGAACTTTGGATTGAGACCTATATCACGTGAAAGAGCTCAAGACGCTGATCACAGATATGCAGACCAAATATGCTAAATGGAACTCCTAAGCGAGTTGTGGCCGGCGAAAGACGCGTTATTGCGTAATCAGAGGTAATCAGGGGTGCGGTTGGCAGCGTTGACAGCAGCGCAGCACAGTGGTAGAGTGCTCGCTTCACAGGATTGGGGTCATTGGTTCGTTTCCCGTCGGTGACGTTGTTTTTGCATTTTGTGGCCTATCCTCGACGTGGACCTATATCCTCATTTTTAGCACATTTTTAACGAACGGCTGATGGTGACTTGCATTTACATCTGTTAGGATATTCGAAGTTTGAAACGTGTTTCTAGCAACATATTTTATTCATGAGGTAATAGATGTCAAAAATTTAATCAAATGAACTATTATATATCTGCTCAAACCTTCTTGAACACTGATTGAACAACGCAAAAAAAAATTGTGAAACAAATGTGCTGTTGACCAACTGCACACCTGGTCATGAACCTAAACTTACGCCAACCGGCTTCTAATTGTTAGTTTTTGACTTTTAAAATTTGATTTTGTTTTGAATTTTTGACGTCTTCCACGTCATGAATAAAATATGCTGCCTGAAACACGTTTCCAACTTCGAATATCCTAATAGACGTAAATGCAAGTCGCCATCAGCCGTTTGCTCAAAAATGTGCTAAAAATGAGATTATAGGTCCTCGTCGAGGATAGGCCACTTCTTCTTCTCCTGAGCGTTTAGTCCCACGCAGTCGCAGGGTCCGCTGTTCCTATGATCTGTCGCCACCTCATCCTACCAAGAGCTTCATCTGCCGTGGCGCCGACTTCGGCGAGATCTCTCTTGATGACGTCCTTCCACCTTTTCCTTTGGGCTCCTCTCGGACGCTTTCCAGGTGCCTCGAAATCTAGGGCCAACCTTGTGGGGTGGATCCTTGGTCTTCTGAGGACGTGTCCATACCACCTGCTCTCTCATCTTCAGCTCAGGCGCTGCTCTCTCATCTTCAGCTGGATCGGTGCTGTCTTCATCACTGCTTTAACATCCTTGTTTCGTACCCTGTCCCGACGGGTCCTTCCACATGCCCACCTCAGCATCCTCATCTCCGCCGCGTGCAGTTGCCGCTCCTGCGTCTTACCCAGGGCCCAGCACTCACAGCCGTAGAGGAGGGCAGGTCTTACAACTTTTCTATAGAGCTTGCCTTTGAGCGTCCTGGAGCATCTACGGTCGCAGAGGATCCCTGTGGACTCCCTCCATTTGAGCCAGGCTGCGTTTATCCGTCCCCTGACCGCCTGGTCCACACTTCCTTCCTCGGATAGGTCACTTCCGAGGTAGCGGAATTCTTCTACCTTCTCGATCGTTTCCCCTTGGCAGTCTAGGATCGATCCAGCGCACTGCTCAGAGCTGAGGAACTTCGTCTTCCTCACGTTCAGCCGCAGGCCGTTGTCTGCGAGGGCTCTCTGCCACAGCTGCACCTTCTCCTCCAACTCCTCCTGGTTGTCGGCTACTAGGGCAATGTCGTCCGCGTAGAGGATCGTCCTGAGAGGGCCTTCCTGAAGGTGGTTCACTATAGAGTCAAGCGTCAGCAGGAAGAGGAACGGGCTCAGAGCCGACCCTTGGTGTACCCCCACTGCGATGTCCACTTTCCTTGTCACCCCGTGTGGAGTTCGCATCGCCGCATTCGAGCCCTCGTACATGTCCCTTATGACCGTGATCAGACGTTCTGGGACACCCCTTCTTCGAAGGGCATTCCAGATTACGGCCCGAGCTAGCATGTCGTAGGCCTTCTCCAGATCCAGGAATGCCAGGTAGCAGGGTTTTCGTTCTTCCCGATATTTCTCCATCACCTGACGAGCGATGAAGATGGCGTCTGTGGTGGACCTCTCAGGCATGAAGCCCCACTGCACCTGGGAGATGGGTACCATCTCCCTCAGCCTTGAGTCGATCAGTCGTTCGTAGATCTTCATCGTGTGTGAGATCAGTTTGATCCCTCGGTAGTTGGAGCATTCGGAAGCGTCTCCCTTCCGCTTGAAGATGGGATCTATGGTGCTGTTCCTCCAGTCATCCGGCATCTTACCTTCTTTCGTGATTCTGTTGAGGAACTGCGTCAGCCAGTTGATTCCGAGGTCCCCGAGCACCTTCCAAGCCTCTACTGGCACCCCATCAGGGCCAGCTGCCTTCCCGAGCTTCATCTTCCCTATGGCACTGCGAACCTCTTCCTGCGTCCATGACGGGATGGGTCCCTCCGTTGGCTGCTCTTCTTGAACTTTCCAACGCTGGAATTCCTCATTCAGCAGTTCCTTGAAGTACTCACTTCGAGGATAGGCCACAAAATGCAAAAATAACGTCACCGACGGGAACCCAACCAATGACCCAATCCTGTGAAGCGAGCTCTCTACCACTATGCCGCTGCTGCTGCTGTCAGCTGTACCAACCGCACCTCTAATTACGCAACAATGCGGTTTTCGCCGGCCACAACTCGCTCAGGAGATCGATTTAGCACATTTGGTCCGATTACATATCTGTGATCAGCGTCTCGTGCTCTTTCACGTGATAGAGGTCTCTATCCGAAGTTCCATGGGAAGCTGACGACATTCCCTGGTAAGTAGTCCACAGGAATGAGCAGAAAATAGCGAATACAGGGCGAGACTCGAACTCGCATCCTGTGGGAGCAATCAATCCAAGGTGTGAGTAGTGTAATTAATCTAGGAGTATGGTTATTTTCAGAATTTCAAGAGGACGTATGGTAGTAGCAGTGGTTCATGCAGTAATAATTTTTCATCAGACTAGAGATTGTCTCGACAACAGGGGCCATCCATTGTTTAAAAACCTATTTGAACATCGAAAACTTCGAAAAGTTGCACTGAAATCATAAGAATGTCTTCCGACATTCGGAAAAAAAGAAAAATCTGCTGGTGCCAGCAGCTGCAGAGGTCATCCGCTGCTGCCCGGTAACTGGTTCGCCGTCGTGTCGGGACGACAACACCCGACGATTGTTTTCCGCTCACCACCACTGTCGCCGTCGCCGCTGTTCACGTGGCGCTTCGATTTTCGTCGTTGAACTGTCTGATTCGGCGATTGTTCCTTCTCGCTATGCTCTTTATTTCATTTTCTTCATTCTTTCTCTTTGTCTTCTCTTCGTGGTGCTTATATTTCCACCAGCGTCGGTTGCGGGCTTCGCCCGCACCCGACCCTGGCCGGGCGGGCCACGCCAGGCTAGCCGGCTTCGCCGGCGTCGTGTGTGGTGAGCCATGTGGGGTCAGAAACCCAACCCAACCTCGAGCCCGCTAGGGTCCCCACAACCCAGCGTCGGTTGCGGGCTTCGCCCGCACCCGACTCTGGCCGGGCGGGCCACGCCAGGCTAGCTGGCTTCGCCGGCGTCGTGTGTGGTGAGCCATGTGGGGTCAGAACCCAACCCAACCTCGAGCCCGCTAAGGTCCCCACAACCCAGCGTCGGTTGCGGGCTTCGCCCGCACCCGACTCTGGCCGGGCGGGCCACGACAGGCTAGCCGGCTTCGCCGGCGTCGTGTGGGGTGAGGCATGTGGGGTCAGAAACCCAACCCAACCTCGAGCCCGCTAGGGTCCCCACAACCCAGCGTCGGTTGCGGGCTTCGCCCGCACCCGACTCTGGCCGGGCGGGCCACGCCAGGCTAGCCGGCTTCGCCGGCGTCGTGTGTGGTGAGCCATGTGGGGTCAGAACCCAACCCAACCTCGAGCCCGCTAGGGTCCCCACAACCCAGCGTCGGTTGCGGGCTTCGCCCGCACCCGACTCTGGCCGGGCGGGCCACGCCAGGCTAGCTGGCTTCGCCGGCGTCGTGTGTGGTGAGCCATGTGGGGTCAGAAACCCAACCCAACCTCGAGCCCGCTAGGGTCCCCACAACCCAGCGTCGGTTGCGGGCTTCGCCCGCACCCGACTCTGGCCGGGCGGGCCACGCCAGGCTAGCCGGCTTCGCCGGCGTCGTGTGTGGTGAGCCATGTGGGGTCAGAACCCAACCCAACCTCGAGCCCGCTAGGGTCCCCACAACCCAGCGTCGGTTGCGGGCTTCGCCCGCACCCGACTCTGGCCGGGCGGGCCACGCCAGGCTAGCCGGCTTCGCCGGCGTCGTGTGTGGTGAGCCATGTGGGGTCAGAACCCAACCCAACCTCGAGCCCGCTAGGGTCCCCACAACCCAGCGTCGGTTGCGGGCTTCGCCCGCATCCGACTCTGGCCGGGCGGGCCACGCCAGGCTAGCTGGCTTCGCCGGCGTCGTGTGTGGTGAGCCATGTGGGGTCAGAACCCAACCCAACCTCGAGCCCGCTAGGGTCCCCACAACCCAGCGTCGGTTGCGGGCTTCGCCCGCATCCGACTCTGGCCGGGCGGGCCACGCCAGGCTAGCTGGCTTCGCCGGCGTCGTGTGTGGTGAGCCATGTGGGGTCAGAACCCAACCCAACCTCGAGCCCGCTAGGGTCCCCACAACCCAGCGTCGGTTGCGGGCTTCGCCCGCACCCGACCCTGGCCGGGCGGGCCACGCCAGGCTAGCCGGCTTCGCCGGCGTCGTGTGTGGTGAGCCATGTGGGGTCAGAAACCCAACCCAACCTCGAGCCCGCTAGGGTCCCCACAACCCAGCGTCGGTTGCGGGCTTCGCCCGCACCCGACTCTGGCCGGGCGGGCCACGCCAGGCTAGCCGGCTTCGCCGGCGTCGTGTGTGGTGAGCCATGTGGGGTCAGAAACCCAACCCAACCTCGAGCCCGCTAGGGTCCCCACAACCCAGCGTCGGTTGCGGGCTTCGCCCGCACCCGACTCTGGCCGGGCGGGCCACGCCAGGCTAGCCGGCTTCGCCGGCGTCGTGTGTGGTGAGCCATGTGGGGTCAGAACCCAACCCAACCTCGAGCCCGCTAGGGTCCCCACAACCCAGCGTCGGTTGCGGGCTTCGCCCGCACCCGACTCTGGCCGGGCGGGCCACGCCAGGCTAGCTGGCTTCGCCGGCGTCGTGTGTGGTGAGCCATGTGGGGTCAGAAACCCAACCCAACCTCGAGCCCGCTAGGGTCCCCACAACCCAGCGTCGGTTGCGGGCTTCGCCCGCACCCGACTCTGGCCGGGCGGGCCACGCCAGGCTAGCCGGCTTCGCCGGCGTCGTGTGTGGTGAGCCATGTGGGGTCAGAACCCAACCCAACCTCGAGCCCGCTAGGGTCCCCACAACCCAGCGTCGGTTGCGGGCTTCGCCCGCACCCGACTCTGGCCGGGCGGGCCACGCCAGGCTAGCTGGCTTCGCCGGCGTCGTGTGTGGTGAGCCATGTGGGGTCAGAAACCCAACCCAACCTCGAGCCCGCTAGGGTCCCCACAACCCAGCGTCGGTTGCGGGCTTCGCCCGCACCCGACTCTGGCCGGGCGGGCCACGCCAGGCTAGCCGGCTTCGCCGGCGTCGTGTGTGGTGAGCCATGTGGGGTCAGAAACCCAACCCAACCTCGAGCCCGCTAGGGTCCCCACAACCCAGCGTCGGTTGCGGGCTTCGCCCGCACCCGACTCTGGCCGGGCGGGCCACGCCAGGCTAGCCGGCTTCGCCGGCGTCGTGTGTGGTGAGCCATGTGGGGTCAGAACCCAACCCAACCTCGAGCCCGCTAGGGTCCCCACAACCCAGCGTCGGTTGCGGGCTTCGCCCGCACCCGACTCTGGCCGGGCGGGCCACGCCAGGCTAGCTGGCTTCGCCGGCGTCGTGTGTGGTGAGCCATGTGGGGTCAGAAACCCAACCCAACCTCGAGCCCGCTAGGGTCCCCACAACCCAGCGTCGGTTGCGGGCTTCGCCCGCACCCGACTCTGGCCGGGCGGGCCACGCCAGGCTAGCTGGCTTCGCCGGCGTCGTGTGTGGTGAGCCATGTGGGGTCAGAAACCCAACCCAACCTCGAGCCCGCTAGGGTCCCCACAACCCAGCGTCGGTTGCGGGCTTCGCCCGCACCCGACTCTGGCCGGGCGGGCCACGCCAGGCTAGCTGGCTTCGCCGGCGTCGTGTGTGGTGAGCCATGTGGGGTCAGAAACCCAACCCAACCTCGAGCCCGCTAGGGTCCCCACAACCCAGCGTCGGTTGCGGGCTTCGCCCGCACCCGACTCTGGCCGGGCGGGCCACGCCAGGCTAGCCGGCTTCGCCGGCGTCGTGTGTGGTGAGCCATGTGGGGTCAGAAACCCAACCCAACCTCGAGCCCGCTAGGGTCCCCACAACCCAGCGTCGGTTGCGGGCTTCGCCCGCACCCGACTCTGGCCGGGCGGGCCACGCCAGGCTAGCCGGCTTCGCCGGCGTCGTGTGTGGTGAGCCATGTGGGGTCAGAAACCCAACCCAACCTCGAGCCCGCTAGGGTCCCCACAACCCAGCGTCGGTTGCGGGCTTCGCCCGCACCCGACTCTGGCCGGGCGGGCCACGCCAGGCTAGCCGGCTTCGCCGGCGTCGTGTGTGGTGAGCCATGTGGGGTCAGAACCCAACCCAACCTCGAGCCCGCTAGGGTCCCCACAACCCAGCGTCGGTTGCGGGCTTCGCCCGCACCCGACTCTGGCCGGGCGGGCCACGCCAGGCTAGCTGGCTTCGCCGGCGTCGTGTGTGGTGAGCCATGTGGGGTCAGAAACCCAACCCAACCTCGAGCCCGCTAGGGTCCCCACAACCCAGCGTCGGTTGCGGGCTTCGCCCGCACCCGACTCTGGCCGGGCGGGCCACGCCAGGCTAGCTGGCTTCGCCGGCGTCGTGTGTGGTGAGCCATGTGGGGTCAGAAACCCAACCCAACCTCGAGCCCGCTAGGGTCCCCACAACCCAGCGTCGGTTGCGGGCTTCGCCCGCACCCGACTCTGGCCGGGCGGGCCACGCCAGGCTAGCTGGCTTCGCCGGCGTCGTGTGTGGTGAGCCATGTGGGGTCAGAAACCCAACCCAACCTCGAGCCCGCTAGGGTCCCCACAACCCAGCGTCGGTTGCGGGCTTCGCCCGCACCCGACTCTGGCCGGGCGGGCCACGCCAGGCTAGCCGGCTTCGCCGGCGTCGTGTGTGGTGAGCCATGTGGGGTCAGAAACCCAACCCAACCTCGAGCCCGCTAGGGTCCCCACAACCCAGCGTCGGTTGCGGGCTTCGCCCGCACCCGACTCTGGCCGGGCGGGCCACGCCAGGCTAGCCGGCTTCGCCGGCGTCGTGTGTGGTGAGCCATGTGGGGTCAGAACCCAACCCAACCTCGAGCCCGCTAGGGTCCCCACAACCCAGAGTCGGTTGCGGGCTTCGCCCGCACCCGACTCTGGCCGGGCGGGCCACGCCAGGCTAGCCGGCTTCGCCGGCGTCGTGTGTGGTGAGCCATGTGGGGTCAGAAACCCAACCCAACCTCGAGCCCGCTAGGGTCCCCACAACCCAGCGTCGGTTGCGGGCTTCGCCCGCACCCGACTCTGGCCGGGCGGGCCACGCCAGGCTAGCCGGCTTCGCCGGCGTCGTGTGTGGTGAGCCATGTGGGGTCAGAACCCAACCCAACCTCGAGCCCGCTAGGGTCCCCACAACCCAGCGTCGGTTGCGGGCTTCGCCCGCACCCGACTCTGGCCGGGCGGGCCACGCCAGGCTAGCTGGCTTCGCCGGCGTCGTGTGTGGTGAGCCATGTGGGGTCAGAAACCCAACCCAACCTCGAGCCCGCTAGGGTCCCCACAACCCAGCGTCGGTTGCGGGCTTCGCCCGCACCCGACTCTGGCCGGGCGGGCCACGCCAGGCTAGCTGGCTTCGCCGGCGTCGTGTGTGGTGAGCCATGTGGGGTCAGAAACCCAACCCAACCTCGAGCCCGCTAGGGTCCCCACAACCCAGCGTCGGTTGCGGGCTTCGCCCGCACCCGACTCTGGCCGGGCGGGCCACGCCAGGCTAGCTGGCTTCGCCGGCGTCGTGTGTGGTGAGCCATGTGGGGTCAGAAACCCAACCCAACCTCGAGCCCGCTAGGGTCCCCACAACCCAGCGTCGGTTGCGGGCTTCGCCCGCACCCGACTCTGGCCGGGCGGGCCACGCCAGGCTAGCCGGCTTCGCCGGCGTCGTGTGTGGTGAGCCATGTGGGGTCAGAAACCCAACCCAACCTCGAGCCCGCTAGGGTCCCCACAACCCAGCGTCGGTTGCGGGCTTCGCCCGCACCCGACTCTGGCCGGGCGGGCCACGCCAGGCTAGCCGGCTTCGCCGGCGTCGTGTGTGGTGAGCCATGTGGGGTCAGAACCCAACCCAACCTCGAGCCCGCTAGGGTCCCCACAACCCAGAGTCGGTTGCGGGCTTCGCCCGCACCCGACTCTGGCCGGGCGGGCCACGCCAGGCTAGCCGGCTTCGCCGGCGTCGTGTGTGGTGAGCCATGTGGGGTCAGAAACCCAACCCAACCTCGAGCCCGCTAGGGTCCCCACAACCCAGCGTCGGTTGCGGGCTTCGCCCGCACCCGACTCTGGCCGGGCGGGCCACGCCAGGCTAGCCGGCTTCGTGTGTGGTGAGCCATGTGGGGTCAGAAACCCAACCCAACCTCGAGCCCGCTAGGGTCCCCACAACCCAGCGTCGGTTGCGGGCTTCGCCCGCACCCGACTCTGGCCGGGCGGGCCACGCCAGGCTAGCTGGCTTCGCCGGCGTCGTGTGTGGTGAGCCATGTGGGGTCAGAAACCCAACCCAACCTCGAGCCCGCTAGGGTCCCCACAACCCAGCGTCGGTTGCGGGCTTCGCCCGCACCCGACTCTGGCCGGGCGGGCCACGCCAGGCTAGCCGGCTTCGCCGGCGTCGTGTGTGGTGAGCCATGTGGGGTCAGAACCCAACCCAACCTCGAGCCCGCTAGGGCCCCCCAACCCAGCGTCGGTTGCATGCTTCGCCCGCACCCGACTCTGGCCGGGCGGGCCACGCCAGGCTAGCCGGCTTCGCCGGCGTCGTGTGGGGTGAGGCATGTGGGGTCAGAAACCCAACCCAACCTCGAGCCCGCTAGGGTCCCCACAACCCAGCGTCGGTTGCGGGCTTCGCCCCCACCCGACTCTGGCCGGGCGGGCCACGCCAGGCTAGCCGGCTTCGCCGGCGTCGTGTGTGGTGAGCCATGTGGGGTCAGAAACCCAACCCAACCTCGAGCCCGCTAGGGTCCCCACAACCCAGCGTCGGTTGCATGCTTCGCCCGCACCCGACTCTGGCCGGGCGGGCCACGCCAGGCTAGCCGGCTTCGCCGGCGTCGTGTGGGGTGAGGCATGTGGGGTCAGAAACCCAACCCAACCTCGAGCCCGCTAGGGTCCCCACAACCCAGCGTCGGTTGCGGGCTTCGCCCGCACCCGACTCTGGCCGGGCGGGCCACGCCAGGCTAGCCGGCTTCGCCGGCGTCGTGTGTGGTGAGCCATGTGGGGTCAGAAACCCAACCCAACCTCGAGCCCGCTAGGGTCCCCACAACCCAGCGTCGGTTGCATGCTTCGCCCGCACCCGACTCTGGCCGGGCGGGCCACGCCAGGCTAGCCGGCTTCGCCGGCGTCGTGTGGGGTGAGGCATGTGGGGTCAGAAACCCAACCCAACCTCGAGCCCGCTAGGGTCCCCACAACCCAGCGTCGGTTGCGGGCTTCGCCCGCACCCGACTCTGGCCGGGCGGGCCACGCCAGGCTAGCCGGCTTCGCCGGCGTCGTGTGTGGTGAGCCATGTGGGGTCAGAAACCCAACCCAACCTCGAGCCCGCTAGGGTCCCCACAACCCAGCGTCGGTTGCATGCTTCGCCCGCACTCGACACTTCCTTACTCAGCGTTGATAGCGAAAAAGTGCAGAAAAGAGTAACCGGCCGTCATTGTGCACAATGGAGAGAAATTCGGTATTTGAGGACAGATTCGTCAACAGAGTGGGGTAATGGTCAAGGTAGGGCTGTAGACATAGAGGAAAATTGAACGGAAGAAATGCCATCTGCGATGCAAAATATTAGTAAAAATGAGCAAAAAAGAACAGCCGGTTGTCATACTACACAGTGGAGAACGATTCAATTTATTATGGAGTCGTAGCTTCCCTGGTAGTGGGGTAGTGGTAAAAGTATGGCGGCAAAAATAGAGGTAAATTGAAACAAAAAACGGCTTATGTGAGGCAAAATAGCAAAAAAAACAATACAGAACGGAGCAACCCGTTGTCATACTGAACAGTGGAAGAGGATTCAATTTCTGTTGTAGCAGCAACGCTGGTAGTGGGGTAGTGGTAAAAGTATGGCAGCGAAAATAGTGGAAGGTTGCACCACACAGGAGAGCTGGGAAGGAACACTGAGGTGTGACCACTAGACACGTATTGGGAAGAGACCTCTTTCGAAATCACCCTACGTCAGGCAGTCGATGGTAGTCGATGGTAAACAACAGTGGTGGTTGGGAAGAGACCTCTTTCGAAATCACCTTACGTCAGGCAGTCGATGGCAGTCGATGGTAAACAACATTGGTGGGCAACTGTCAAGCGTCTTCGTCTGGACAACTGGCAACCGCACCGCAAACTTGGGTGATTAAACCGGCTAGCTAGCCAGTGTACGAATTGCGGGTGGCTAACATCGGACAAAAAACCCTTCCTCTTTTATATATGGGGGGATTTGTTTATTTTCTTTCATTTTTTATTTATTTTTGAATTTTGGGGTTTTGTATTCCGAAGTGTTTTTGAGGTACATACATGTCGTGAATATGGACAGCATTGGGTGGTGGGAACACAGCAGACAATCAGATTGCATCAAATGGGTATGCTATTCCGAGAAGAAACGTATGTCGGTGTCCTGATTGGTGGGACGATGTTCGTTTCGTGCTCTGCTTGATTATGATTGGCTGGCGTGATCCCACCTCCCAATGCTGCTCAACTTCGCGACATGTACCGTTTTTGATTTATTTTCTTCGATGGATGCTGATTTACATCCATTCTCATCCGTTATCTCCATTTGTTGCTGCTTAGTCGCCATATTTAATGCACTACCGCTTTCATTTACTGATAGGAATAATTAATTAATCTAACAAATAAGTAATAACGTAGGTAAACGTGTGTAACTAATAAACATTTCAAAGATTTATTTTTTAATCCGATTCAGTTAGCAGTGGACGTGCTGTGTCCACTGGATATCATCTTGTCACAGAATTCGCTCGACTTTTTTCCTCCAGTGGTCAATTCTGACTGGAAATGGATGATATCGATCGGTGTTGATTGGTAGAGTATATGTTCTGAAGGCCATCCTCGTGAACTTCTCGACCTAGAAAAGAATCGATAATATTGATCGAAAAATATGCATTGAAGTAGAAATACGGTGAAGCTCTTCAAGTGGCTGGTAATTTTGCGAGGATGGATGAACTGACCATCGGATTTGCGTTTTGTTAGAAGTATGGTCTCGTTGGCTTATTAGTACGAAGTTAATATTAGGCTAAACAACTCTTGCTATATATAAAAGAGAGATAGTCTGTTAGTCTGTCCATCCATCCGCGCAAAATTAATGGCCATTTGATGGTCTTCACAGTACTTCGATCGATTTTTATCCTGAATGTCTACTAATTCCTACTAACTTTCTACTTATTTTCTTATAATTTGTAACGGGTTTGTCTATGTGGCTGGAGAAGGAGAATGTAATAGAAAATTATATTAAAAATTGGAATGAAATGTTATAGGTAGCACAGGCATCTGGTCATCTGATAATATAGTGCTACGGTAACAAGGCTGGGATTCCTTGAAAGGGGTGGAGTCGGCGATCTGTCATTTGCGCTGGGTTTTAGCTGCTCGCCATTGCTCAGCTGTCCAGGCGGGAATATTCATCTCCCGGAATCCATCGCACCTTCGCCTGGATGTGCTCTGCGTCCCGGGTTTGCTGGGTGAGCTCTACTTACCGTCGATTGTCCCTCTTTTGCACGCGTGGGAGAGGTCCTATCAAAAGTCGATGACGTTCACTTTTCATCGCAAGTGATGGTTCGATTCAAAAACGGGTCAGTTTTGTTGCGTAAAAATAGAGGAAAACAAATCTCGAAACGTGACAATTTCTGGCGCTCACTCAACTCGTGGGGCACCCACTTTTCGAGCTTTTTCGCCTTCCCAGGGCGTTTCAAAGCATCCGCAACGGCAGTTTCACCGACGTCTAACTGTTCCGCGATCGGCTGCGGACTGTCCCACTTTGAAGTTGAAATAAAATATCGTTCGGAAGTGCTTCTTCGATATACTTCAATAAGGCCCCGTTTACAGTTCCGACGCCGAGCGACGCGACAGCAGTTATAATGGCCAAATTAATCGATCGCGCCGCTCGATCAATGTGGCCACAATACGTGGCGTCGCGTCGCTCGGCGTGAAGTACAAACGGGCCATAAACCCTTCAGCAACAATAATATAAAACAACGTTGAAACATAAATTATTTGTTCACATAGAGCGAAAAATTCTGTGCAGAAAGTATTAGGTTGTCCCATAAGTCATCGCCGTTTTTTTTCAACGATTCACTGCAGATTTCGCCGGCGGTCTCTTGCATAGCGCTGCACAGATTTCGAAAGACAATGATTTGTTCTATCAGAACATGTATTGCATTTCTTTTTTCATCAAGAATCTTGTCAATTTTTAGGTCGTTGAAGTGAAAAGTGAAAAAGTGAAAAAGTAGCCATTTGCGCACTTGTTCTCTCGCTTAGGTTTGCAATTTTTTGCGCAGTTTTTTATAGCATTTGGAAGACAATGCTCTGTACTGCAAGAATATGTGTTGGTCCTATTTGCTCATTTGTCCTTTATTGATTTTTAGGTCATCAAATTGGGACGTCCGAAGGAGGGTGGTTATTTTTGCCGACAGCTCCTGCTCTGTGGTTGGACTTTTTGGGTCGGTGTTATATGTCGTTCGAAAGAGAATGTCTTGCTCTATAAAAATATGTCTCGCGTTTATTGATTTCTATTGAATATCAACAAAATGCCAGAAAAAGAAAAATCGTCGTCACCAGCAACTCCTCCTCCTTCTTCAGTTGTTGATATTCGACAGAAATCAGCGTGAACCAATAAACGCGGCACAAATTCTTACTGAGCAAGACATTCTCTTTCGAATGACATATAACACCAAGCAAAAAAATCCAACCACAGAACCGGAGTTTTGGTAAAAATTCGGACGGAAAAGTCGGAATTCCCAATTTGATGGCCTAAAAATCAATAAAGGGCAAGTGAGAAAATAGGACCAACACATATTCTTGTAGCGTAGAACATTGTCTTCCAAGTGCTATAAAAAACTGCGCAAAAAATTACAAACCTAAGCGGAGAGAACAAGTGCGCAAATGGCTACTTTTTCACTTTTTCACTTTCCACTTCAGCGACCTAAAAATTGACAAAATTTATGATGGAAAAAGAAATGCAAAACATGATCTGATAGAGCAAATCATTCTCTTTCGAAATCTGTGCAGCGCTATGCAAGAGACCGCCGGCGAAATCTGCAGTGAATCGTTGAAAAAAACGGCGGGAACTTATGGGTCAACCTAATAGCATGAATGCGCAAGGCAACTTGAGTTTTTGTTTAATAAGATACGAATGAAAAATAGTAACACAGAACTTGGCATGCGAGCGCGACGTCACGGCACGCAGAACTCTCGAAGCGTTTTGGATCGCGGCCAGAAATCCAAAAATCAACCGCAAGGAGGAGTGCATCGCGGTGACGCAAGAGCTGGCGCCCTACGTCGACCTCTGCGGGTTTGACCTACGTGGTCGTGCTCAAGGGGGTCCCTGGGGCAGGTGGTCAGTCGATATAAGCTCGCAAACCCATCCGAGTTAGCCCAGCCCCAGCTACGGGTGACTGGTGGATCACTTCGACCCCACCACTAAGGTTATCGTTACTATGCTCTACGACATTGCTTCCTGACTCCTTATCTCCTTCGGAATTCACTCCTGTAGGATGAAATGGCGTTTGGGCGAGTAGTTTTTCAAATGAACTCGACTTTTCCAGGCTCTGACGAAGGCGACATCGCCGAAACGTAAGCCTAATAAAAGGTCGATACCAATCTTGGTCTACAGCTGAGAGCAACTTACGGAATATCTGCTCGAACAGCGCCAAGATTTATGGAAAGTCGGACGTGGACAGTAACACAGAACGCTAAGAACCTTCTGGTCAACCTAATATTATTCGAATTTGGGACCTGTGGAATATCGAATTCGAATAATTTCGCGGCCCTTCGAACAGTCGAATAAAAAAGTTCTAATTAATTATTGAAATTCGATTATTCGAGCACATGTATAGTGTGTTCCTCAAACCTTTCCTTGAAGCTCTCCATCAGTTGAAAGAGTGCTTAAGGCGTCTAAAACACTCTGAATCGGTGGAAGGACTTATAGACGATAATTTTATCTACAGACTGGCAGCAGTTCAAGAACTTAACTTAGGACTAGGAATCTTTTCAACAATTTCAAATGACTACACGATTCCACATCGTCAATTGCTATTTCAAACTAACCACCGACAAAGACCAGTCCAGATGAATTACCATTTGTGGTCCTCTTTATCGGAACGAGGTATTTCTCGATGGTTAGCGTGAAATCGTAATTGACTTTGTGAAATTTGGTAGCCATTTGAAATTGTTGAAAAGATTCCTAGTTTTCTAAGTTAAGTTCTTGAATTGCTGCCAGTCTGTAGATAAAATTCTCGTCTATGAGCTGTTCCACCGGTTCAGGGTGATTTGCACGCCTTAAGCACTATCGCGAACACGATTCAAGAGCACGGGGCAAGACTGGGGCTCGCGGGAGGCATGGTTGATCTCGATATCGGTTATTGTGTGCTGTAGCAATTGTATTTATCTGTTAGAAGTTCAGCTGTGTTGCATTCGTGTCAAATTGTTTTGTTTTCATCTGTTTAGCTAGTTGGAAGCCGTTTTCGCCTATTTCTTATAATCTCTCCGCTTCAATGGATGCCTACTTGCCGCTATTGGCGTCTGACGCGGAGAGCGAAATTGCTCCTTTCCCGCGTGATATACGGGTTAATACAATTTGACCTCAGCTACATACTAGCGGCGCCGTTCGCGTTCTAGTTCTATCTCCTCTGTTCATCGTGCAGTGCTGTACGTATTCACTGGCTGTCGTCCAATAAACTGTTGCTGCCTCGACTTCGCCGACACAAGAGGCCGTTCACAAGCAGACGTGAACATTACAAGCACTTTGACGAGGACGCTGTTCATTCGTTGAAGGCTGACGATGAGTAATTCAGCGAAAAGTGCGCCTTCCATACAGACTCGCGTCCACATTTTCTTCTCCTCTGAAAGACAGAACCGGAACAACAACCCCTTCCCTCCTGCGTCAGTTCCCAGACCGGGCAGGTGTTCTTTCTAAATACGAGCTATTTTCATCCGGCGCTCTCTGACTAAATTTCATCACACGGTTGGAGACGTTGATGACGTAGATACACGGGTTCCAATGCTAATTGCTTACGTCGCATCGGCTATTTATAGCGCTTCCGTCGGGTCACTCAGATGGAACTCAGCTATAAAAAGGTCTGCACCCTCTATTTCTTCCGTCATTGAGGCGGGTAGTTCCGCTGCTCGCTGTCCAGTTCCTAGCCAGTGTTTTGTTGTTCTCTATCAGCCAGACATGATAGGCGGTCTGTTCGCTACGCATCCTATGTTTGACCATGAGTCATAGCTAGTTGACTGTCGTCTTTGCGATACTTTTGGTGCGAAAATCTTCTTCAAAGTGAAGCTGTTCTGTGAGAAGTATCTTGTTCGTTGCTCCTTTCTATTTCTCTTCACCTCATACGCCAGTTAGAAGGCGCACGCTACAGTAGGCGCGTGGGACCCCTTAAGAACGTAGAGTGCCTTCTAGTAGAAGAGAGCAGGATTCCGAGTGGATTCTTTTGCACCTATTTTACGTCGAATTGGACACTAAGCCAGTTTCTAAAGCTTTAAGACTTATCGCTACTATACAGCGATCTGCACTTTTTGAGAGCAGGGCTCGGTCAAAGGGCAACGCAGACGCAGAAGCTGATGTCCCGCTCTCGGAATAGTGCCCGATCCAGCTGACCGTCGCGAGGGGTGGCGACGGCTTCTTGCCCCTGCGCCCGCACTCGTTCTCTTCCATTTTATCCTCTATTTTCATACGCTTATTTCTGTAATAATTAATTGACGCAGACCTCTCAGACCAATTAGATCTCACTGAATACGCAGACAATTTGCCATTTTCTATGTTCTCCTTTTGTATTTGGCTTTATAGCTTCTGTGGTGAATGTGCCTTGTTTCTCGCTATATACCTAGTGATCTCCCGTGTCTTGTTTTGGTTTAATTACCCAAGTTTGAGGATAAACTCTGTGAGAAGCCTGTCGGTGTGTGGTTGACGCGAGTAAATCGATCGAAACTACCGAACGATCTTATCCGTTTCCGCCTTAAGACTTTTTAAATCAAAGCGACGTCTTCCAAGTCGAAATGACCCTCATGCAGGTTAAACTGCAGACTCAATAAGTGAGTTAGAATAATTTTTTGCCCAAGAAAAATTTGGTATAGCATTCCTTGAATTTTCTTTTAGTTCACCTGCCACAGTAAGTGTTATAATTTTATAAAATTTCTAATTTTTGAAAAAAATAATAAACTAAAATTCGTCTTAATGCATAGCAAAGAAGCAAGCAAGCATATAGCACGATAAAAGATCAGACTGCGCCATGCACTCGAAAACCTCATCGCGATCTTTGTTCAATTGATAGTGTAAATGCTGCTTACATGAAGCATCTAAGTGATGATGATGTGTGTTGTTTACCATTGTTTGTTATGTTGCACCGTTTACAGATGTGCAATTTCATAAAAAAAGGATAAAGGACGATGTTATTCGGGCCCTTTTCGGGATGCGCCACGCATTCTACTTCTGCGAGATGTCGGGATGGCGATTTGAGTGCGTATTTGGCCATAGAACGACTTGCGATGGCCAGAAAATGAACAAATCAACGCTAAACAAGCATATAGCTTATTAAAAGATAAGTTCGCACCATGCGCCCAAAAATTTCGCCGCAACTTTTTAGTCGATTGATAGTATGAATGCCACGTACATTAACCATAACATCAACCTCACTTTTGAGGATATTTTGTGTTATTTACAGCGCTTCTTGTTGCATCGTTAACAGGTGTCAAACTCCATGCGTCAAACTAGAAATTCTATTATCAGTCGATTAAAAATCGTGAGGTCTTGGAAGAGGACATGGCGCAATCTCGTTTTTTGACACTAAAAAATGGCCGCCTTTCTGCTCTTTAACAAAGGTTTTAATCCATTATTGGACATCGGAATCGTGTTCAGCATCTGATTAACCTCTAAGGACGGAGGTTTAGTGGACCGGATCTCATTCTTGTTAATGATCTACCGCACCATTGAGCGACATCGTCATCAACGTGTTAAAACCGTCGCAACGTCTTGGACAAGAGCACAGCGCAGTCTCTTTCTTGGCACAAAAATGGCCGCCTTCCTTCCCTTTGAAACAAGCTTTAACAAGCCGACCATTATTTTCCTCAAAAAAAAAGAAATTTTTATAAAATTTTAAACAGCGTGTTTCGCTTTTTCAGAAAGTGAATTAAAACTTCAATGAAAGTTATAGTAAAATTTAAGCAAGAGTCGGTATTTTAGTTTTCGTCCGTTTTTCTCGGTACACAACGCAAACACGAATCGTAGATTACCATTTACCTCAAACTTGGGTAATTAAACCAAACCGTATAATATTACAAATACAATACACATTAGAGAATCCTAAAAACATTTTACACGAGGCTAATATGAGGAGCAAATGAAATAAAACAGGAGTTTTTTGTTTGCATAGCGCAACAATCTCATAAAACTCAAAGCGAAATTCTTTTACAATATCCCACGAATCATCCTATGATCGCGCGAAAGTCGCGATAAAATTTTCATTGAACAAAAAATTAACGTTTTTGGAGAGTCTTTAGTTTAATGAAGAAGAAGCGCATTTCGATTTGGTCGAGTTCACTTTGATTTCAGATTCATCAAGTTTGGTTTGAAAAGTGTTCATTTTGGCTGCACAGCGACGCCAGATGCATGTAGGAGCACAGATTAGAGACAGAGGCAGCGTCGTTGTTTAGTGTGTCCATGACCTCAAACTTGGGTATTTAAACCGTTGACATGTTTGACGTGAAAAGTGTCCAATTTGACGTAAAAATGGTATATATTCTCGTTTCATCAGACTGCCACGAGTTTCCGAGTCATATTGTTGACCTTTTTTTGCTCGCCATTATTCTCTGAATTCTGAATTTTGCCCTTTCCGTCATGATTTTTTGTCCTTTGCCTGTGTGTAGTCGTACTTACGTACGTCGAAAACGTACTTTGTCCATAGGAACTCGGGGTTGCTACTACAGTGTTCTTAGCATTTCAGGGCGACGTTACTTGTATCGAACTTCTGAATTCCCTTACTCCAAAGGAAGAAGCCATATATCGAATGTTCAATGAGCTTGACACGACGTCGAGCACACCGTCGGTGAGCTTGCTGCTCACCGTGAAAGCCAGGTTAGTCCGAGAAAAAATCGAAGCTCACCGAGTTCGTATATCACCGAGAATGTTGGTCCTCTACCGTTATCTGTATCAAACCCTTCATGAATCCAGACGATGGTTCGAATGCACGGCGCGACTTTTTTCCTAGGCCTACGCCCAAAAATGGATAGTAATGGACTGACTCGATGAACTGGTCGAGTTTCTCTTCTTGTTGTTAAGCACGTCCATTCGTGTGATTCCCATTTCTAGCGGTCAATTCCAGACGAGAATCAATAATATCGATTGGTCCATTGATCTGATTATCGATTTTGCCTAAGTTGCTTTCGCTGTGGGGCCCTTCGAGCTGATCATATTGGTCGGTGGGTCAATCGTAGAAGCCTTTAGTGACTAAGGTTTCGACGAATGCGCCTTCTTCGGAGTCACAAACTTGGGCAATTGAACCGATTTTGGAAGTCGACCTTATTCAATCAACCAGTTGTCCTGCAGGGTCTTAGTCTAAAATGGATACTAATTCTGTATTCCGATCAATTGATCAAGGTACTTTTCTTGTAAGCACGTCCAGCAACAATCACAATCGTATGACCTCAAACTTGGGTAATTAAACCACCCAAGCTTGAGGTCATGCTTCGCGTCAGTCAACAATCGTATAGTCCCACTTCGAACGGTTAACTGCAGGCAAAATCGATAATATCCATTAACCCATCGATATCATCGATTTTTGCCTGAACTGTTTTTGCCGTGGGGCTCTTCGAGTGGCCGAAATATTAGAGTCGATCGATATTGGTCGGTGGATCAGTCATATTGTTCCCAGTGGCAAATATTTTTTCGTGGACACATGGACAGAGGCACGTTGACGGAATAGCTCTTTTGTGTCTGTTGATCACTAGTGCGTTGAACTCTGGTCCCAGACTATTAGACGTCTTTACTGACTAACGTGTCCAAGAGCCACAAACTTGGGTATTTAAACCAGGCGTCTAACAATGTTGGATCAGAGTTCAGCATACCAGTGGTCAACCACGCCGCTTAGGGCCTGCTCATACTTCGCGACAGCAGCGACAAGAGCGACGAGAGCGGAAAAAGCGACTGAAGCGAGAGCGCCGGCGCTCGACTATGAGCACTTTCCGCGGTGCGCGCTCCGTTTCAATCGATTCGCATGTTTTGCACGGGCGACGGTAGCGACAAGAGCGCAGCGCGCAGAAGTATGAACAGGCGACAGCAGCGACTGGAGCGACGGCGCCGGCGCTCGAGTATGAACACTTTTCGGCGACGCGCGCTCGGTTCTAATCGATTCGCATGTTTCGCACGGGCGACGAGTCGCTCTTGTCGCGAAGTATGAACAGGCCCTTAATGCCGAGAATCATCGAATCATCGAAAATTGAACCTAGCAGCCCTTTCATGCTTGCTAGGTAGTATCGTTGTCAGTATCTCTATGAAGCTGTGGCGTTCTAGGAAGCTCCTCGACAAGGATGTCTTCTCGAAGAGTGATCCAATGTGCGTGGTGCAGCAGTTTGTCGGGCGGCTAACAGGTGTGTTACCCATCTTTTTGGTTACTTTGTAGGAGGATACTCGCTTTAGGTATTTCATTGAAAGGATGTTTTTCCGATAGGAGACGCCTATCTCGACCGTTTGACTGGCTCGCTGGGTTGAGTAAGAATTCAGTGGTTGAAGTTTGGACAATGAAGGGAGACAAAATTCAGGGCAATGCCTACGGTAGTGGAAACAGCGCTACATTTGGACCGCCTGGCGCTTTGGGCAATGACGAGCAGTCAATATCGTCGTTATCGATTTTGTTCAGCGGTCAATGTTTTTTCAATGAAAAAAATGGCCTTTTAAACGAAGTACATCGTCACCGTAGTCGAATACGTTTGAGCGGTATGATTACTATATCACTTCGTGCACTAGTTTTGCAACATTAGGTCGTCATCGTTGGATTAAAATCGATTTATTGATTTTTCGAAATAAAGGGGTTTTTATACTTCTGCCACGGGGCGCGCATCAGTGTTGAAACACGAAAACCCATGATCACGCTGCGACACTCTGTTTCTTTATTCTGCAGCGCGATTCACGGCATACAGTATCCTGAAATTCCGTCGAATAAAGTGTTTCGCGGTGACGAAGTAGAAATGCGGTGCGCGCCGTTTAGTGCGTCGGAGCGAAAAATCGATAACTATGCTTACCATGGTGCATATATACCATTTTCAGGTCGAATTGGACACTTTCAAACCAAATTGGACACTTTTCACGTCAAATTAGACACTCTTCTAAGCTCGCCTAAGACTTTCTAAATCAAAGCGAACTCTTCCGAATTGAAAGAACCTTCATACAGGTTAAACTGTAGACTCAATAAGATGGTTAGAAAAAAATTTTGTTCAAGGAAAATTTACAATAACTTTTTTGAACTGCTTAAAACTTTAGCTGCCCGAATGAGTGTAATAATTTTTTAAAAATTTTCACATTTAGAGAAAGAATAACAAGTTGAATTTCGTTTTGAAGCGCAGCAAAGCAGCAACCATATAGTTCACTAAAAGACCAGATGGCGTCATGCACTCGAAAAGCTCGTCGCGGTTTTTATTTAATTGATAGTGTAAGGCGCCTTTTATACTTCCGCCGCGCAGCGGCGCGTCAATTCGGAACGCGGCGCGGCCAGTCGCGCCGCGCCCGAATTTGACGCGCCGCTGCGCGATTGTAGTTAGAAAGGGGAGCGTCAACGACGCGCTGCGACCAACTTCTACGTACTACGTTCCGTGCGCCATGAAGGACTACGGAAGAGATGGTCCATGAGTCATTGAAGAACCAAAACAGAAAGAATTCGTCTGGCCGATCAGCGGAATGCAATGCATCTGGCTAATGTTAGTGGTGGAAATCCTGTGGGGAACGACGAATCCACTTAAAGCTGGGGTCGAAGTCGTCTGCTCAACCTACGGTTGAAATTGGTTAGTGTGGTATTGATTCGAGTCCCCTGCAATGCAAATGGCACTAAACGACTTTTTATTTTGCAAATGTGCAGGTTCAAAAGTAAAATTGCTGGAAGGTACTCATTGTCGAGAATCGCTCAGAAATCTCTCTCGTATTGCCATTCCGTGGTCATTGTTCACTGAACATATCTTTAGCGTAGTAGGTAAAACTTCGTGAATGTCTACAGGTCTCCATCCCTTTCCTGAGTTACGAAAGGTACGGGTGACTAAGGTAATGGTCACCGAAAACGGATGTCAGATTCGTGGCCAGCACCCTAAATAACCCCCCTCCCCCTGGAGAAGTTTGGTCAAAAAACCTTTTCGACCTCTCATCGACCTCTGGAGTCCTGAAAGTGCAATAGTGCCACCATTTTGCTACACCTTCTTTGTTTTGTTAGCTGAGGAGCCAAACAAGGAGTACATAGCAAAATGATTCATCTCGGTGGTGAGTCTCCCTCTCCACATCGAGTCTGCCGCAGCTGATCGCGCCGCGCCGCGTCCTTCCCTCCAGCGGCTCGATTCGCCGAATACCGTAACCTAAAATTCCGTCAAGTGTGGTGTTTTGAGGCGGTGGAGTATGAAAGCGATGCGGCGCCGCCGGGCGGCGCGAAAAATCGATAGCTATGTCAACCATCGCGCCGCGCCGCGCGGCGGCGCGAGTATAAAAGGCGCCTAAATGATACATGCAATAATGAGGTATGTGCGTTCTTAACAATTGTACTTGTTGCATTGTTTACAGTTTCTTTTGTTCGAGAAAAATTAATTTCACTTTTCCATGTGCGACTGCCCTTGAATCTTGGCATGTCTTAGAACAGTATGACAGGTAGTCGTCGAGCTGAGCATATTAAGCTCACAAGGGAGAAGCCGACAAGTCACTGGTTGCCGTTCCTCAACGTGGAAATTGGTCTCTCTAGGAACACCTTCCAAACTAGGTGGTACCGGAAGCCCAGCAACAAGAACATCATTGTGCACTATCGTTCCGCACACCCATATAGTACTAAGAGAGCCATTGTCCGGAATATGTTCCAAACAGCTGCTCTGGTGTCCTCGAATAGCGAGTTCAAGTCCTCATCTAGGGAAATCGCATCTCGCATTGCCCGTTATCCAACGGGTATGTTGCGCACAACATGCCCAAAGCCGTCAACCACGGGCACCAGCACGCATACACAGGGCACAACTGCGTGGTCAAATCGCCTTCACGGTACCTTTTATCTCGGACGCTCTCAGTGCTCAAGTACGGGAACACGTTCGTAAGGCTGACCTGGGTGACATCGTTAGGGTCGTTTAGGTGCCTCCGGCTTATCTCAAGGCGCAACTGGTGAGGAACCGTCTTTATGACTGCGCTTGTGAAACGCCCTCCTGCGTGGTCTGCCCATTCGACAGGGAAGGCGACTGTAGGGTTTCAGGAACAGTATACCTCATAACTTGCATTGAATGCAAGGAGGAATGCGTTGGTGAGACGGGCAAACCACTTTGGGTAAGGGTGAAGGAGCATGTGGACGGGCTCAACAGGTGCAAAGTCGCCACACCCTTGGGGAGCACAGGCTGCGAAGTCATAGTGGCGCAGTGGTTGGAGTGGCGGTGACGATCCTGGCTCGCGAGGTCGACATCGCAGCGCGCAAGGCCTTGGAGGCGCTGTGGATTGCGTTCAAGAACCCCGCAATCAATAGGAAGGAGGAACGGGTGGCCATAACCCAGGAGTTGGTTAGATTTGCCGACCTCTGTGGGCTTGACCCCGGAGGGCGCCAGCCGGAAGGTCGCTGAGGGGCTGACCTGAAGGGAGGACCTCATTCACCCACATTTATCTCCATCTGTAGGGTGACTCCACAGCCTTCGGCTGTTTACATAAGGTCAGCTGGGCTGTCCTCCTCGCGGCTCGTCTCTTTCTCCCTTTAGCTTTTGAGATGGCTGAACTTGAAATGACTCTTGGACGGGTAATTTCTCCAACTCCCCTTGTCTTTTCCAGGCTCTGAAGAAGGCGGTTACGCCGAAACGTAAGCCGAATAAACGTTCGATATCAATCTTGGCACGACAGCTCGACGACTACCTGCCATACTGTTCTAATTTCACTATGATTTCTTTAAACCTTTAGTTCACCTACCCAATAAGAGAACATTTTGTTTGAAATTTTGTAAATTTCTAATTTTTCGTGGAAAAATAAAGCTTAAATAAAATAAAAATAAAAATAAAGCTCAAAAAAGCGCGACGAGCTTTTCGAGTGCATGGCGCAATTTGGTCTTTTAGTACACTATATGGTTGCTGCTTTGCTGCGCCTTAAAACGGAATTTAATTTGTTATTTTTCTTCAAAAGTAAAAGTTTTATAAAACTATTACACTCATTCCGGCAGCTAAAGTAAGAAAATTCATTAAAAAAGTTATCGTAAATTTTCCTTGAACAAAAAAAAATTCTATCTCTTATTGAGTCTGTAGTTTAACCTGTATGAAGGTTGTTTCAGTTCGGAAGAGTTCTCTTCGACTTCAAAAGTCCTACAGCTAGATTAGAAGAGTGTCCAATTTGACATGAAAAGCCAATTTCTGTTATTCCATGGGTGACCATGTAGAAAAAATGCCTGAATAAGGCCCCGTTTATACTTCAGACGCCGAGCGACGCGACGGCATGTAAAGTGGCCAAATTGATCGATCGCGTCGCTCAATGGATATCATCACAATGCGTGGCGTCGCATCGCTCGGCGTCGAAGCATAAACGGGCCTAACGGAACAAAACACAACATATCAACTCTAAAAGTACTCGAAGTGATACTAAAATCGAAAACTGCAGCAAGAAAAAATGGGCAAATAGTTGGAGTAAAACTGGGTCTGACAATCTGACTTGAAAAGTGTCAAATTTGACGTGAAGATGGTACATAAACCACATCTGAAGCGTTCTCTGTAGCATTCTCCATCAATTTTCTAATTAAGGCCAAGGCAGATGGCAAGAGTGCGGTCGCACGGAGTGCCTGAGGAACACACTGAATCCAGAATGGGCGGCGCAGATTCGAGTCGAGTATTTCTTCGAGGAGAAGCAGACGATGCGCTTTGAAATGTTGGTAATTGATATGGAGATAATGTACTTGACACTTCGCAGGAATAAAACGAAGGTGCAAGCGTAATTCTCCGAACGGTTCCTCGTTCCAGCTACGACATCGATTCAGAATCGAAGGAACTCTCAGCGCACGACTTTCTTGGAAGCATAGAATGCGAGCTGGCCGAGATCGTCTCCAATCGGCCGTTCACGAAACCATTGACGTTAGTCGTTTTATGGACCTTTCACGTCGAATTGGAAGTCCTTCCTAGAAATCTGGTCTGAAATGTGTCCGACTTGACGTGAGGATGGTATAGCAGAGCTTCCTTTAACCAAGGTGATTAGAGAGCTATTCAGTAATTTCAGAGGACCGAAGAGGTACAGCGGCGAAATCATCATTTGGAGCGAAGAGGTCGACGAAGGGTCGAAAGAGAACGCGTTGTTCCATTGGAGTGCGAAGAAGCTCGACAAGAAAGACTTCTTCGGCAAGTCGGATCCATTCCTGAACATCTACCGGATCAACGACGATGGAAGGTGAGTGCTATTCCGGGACCTATATAAGGGGCTGGTGAAGACATTTCTCATGGGCCATTGTCATACCATCGCTCACCCCGAGCGACGCCTAAGGATATGCTCCCATATCGATCGGGCGGCGCGATGGAATCGATATGGGTGCATATCATTAGGCGTCGCTCGGGGTGAGCGATGGTATGACAAAGGCCATAACTTTATCTCTGCTCGGAACTATGAAGATATTCGCTCGAACCACTATTGGGATGTCGCTCAAGAGGGGAATACGACCTGTCGACGTCGCCTGTTGTGACGTTGGCCATGACTCTTCAAGGACACACTGGCTCCGCGGCACCCGGGTCCCAACGCGAAGGGCAACATCGAGCGCACGTACCGCAACACAGTATAAACGCCTTTCCGCGCGCAGCCGGCAGTCTCCCCGCTCGCAGTCACCGTGAGCGGTCGGTTCGCTCCACTTGCGCACTTTACAGCAGCTGGTCAGCAGCGCAGTTCCACTTCCGTGGGGAGATCCACTCCACCAGCAGTGCAGGACTTGCGATTGACCAGGACAACAGCACAGGATCGCAAGAATGGAGGTAACCGCATTACCAGGCCAGGTCATCGCCCTCGTGAGCGCAGGCTCCAGAGGAGCCCAACAAGACTTGCCCGTTGCGCTTGAGGAAACCCGTAGATTACTTGGCGGGGCTCAGCCTTAACTTGTAGGATGTTGTGTTCACCCTATTGATACGCTGTCTGTATGGAGTTTTGATATGAATGTGTGTTCTCTATTCGTGCAGTGTCTGATCTCTCGAGGCTGAGGAAAAGCTTTATTGAGACCAAGTGGCAAAGACTACAAGAGTCGGTCGATTCAATTGTACCACGCGAGTGATGTGAAGATGGGCCGACGTGGCCAACGCAGGAGCATTCCGGGAGGTGCTACATTATATCCGCATTGGCGTGTGGAGTGGTTTAGTCGGGGCAACAACAGCCCACACTCTTAAGTCATGGCGAACGTCACGACATCGCCAGGAGGCTTGGAACTTTTATTTGTACGTCAACCGTCAGAAGCGTGTTTGCTGCATTCAGGAAGACCAAAAATGGAACCGAATCCTTGAACTATGAACACCTATCGCATCCGCGGAGTGTCCCGAAGAAGAAATGACCGAAACGACGGACTGAGCATTAGCAAGGTGGCTATGGCTCTCGGAATTGCTCCATCCAATGTTCAAAGCATCGTAAAAGAGGAGACGAAGCTCAGAAGGGAGGAATTGACTCAACGAAAGTTCCTCTTCTATGCTTACAAGTCCAGCACACTCGAAAAACTAAAGAGCTCTTGGCCAACTTCGTAGTGTGGTGCGTCTATGACGTGATCTAGACAGACGAAAAGCTTTTCACTACTTCAGGACTTCTTCCAAACCGTCAACATTTGCTTCGTAAGGATGACAACAAGTCTCTAAAACGTCGCCTGGCCTCAAACCGATTTTTCCTAAATGTGTCACGGTTCGGGCTGGTGTTGCAAGTCGGTGGCCCCAATGCAGTGACTGTGCCGGTATTTCGGAACTACCCAACGAACATATAAGATAATAACAACACACTAATACCGACACAACCAGATAACAACCGGACTCACTGCACTCCTTCTATACGCACAACGAAGGGCAACGCAGGTTTATTAGACGCCACAATCCAGACAGAGTATACACGGATGGGATGAGGTGACGAAACGATGAGGTAGAACGTAGAGGAGAAAGGGCGCCGCATTTCAGAAGACTGGAAGGAAATTGATAACGACCACCTGCGCTGCAGCGCCGATTCTGTAATCAAGCGTCTGAAGGCCTGTATTCAAGTAGGTGGTTCGAACTTCGAACGACTCTTGTGAAGCATAATTTTGTAGCTGTTTTTCATAGTTTGATAAGGTTCGTTTGATTAACCCAACACGTTTTCGAAAAAGGTCAGTTAATTAAAACATCCTATACTTTTCGGCATCCTGTTAGTGGCTTTCATAGTGCCGCGTCGCCAAGCAACTGAACTACAAATGCCGCCGTAATGAAAAATTGGGTATCTGGGCAATTTAAAGAATAAATGGGTGTCGGACAGCTTTATCCAACGTTTTCCGATGTGACCGCAAGAGCGTTGTCTGACAATGTCACGAATGGGTGAAATCAGAAATCGTTAGTAACATACACTTTTTCCTGCAACAATCTGTCAATCGCTGATTTTCAGCCGTGTTCTGGCTCACCGAACCGAAGTGATTAACAGGGATTTGAACCCTATTTGGAAGCCGTTCGAGGTAAACGTGCGGATGCTGTGCTCGGGAGATCACAAGAGGTAGTTTTATTTTCCATCACAACTTCTCATATATCCTACGTTGTGAATAACTGTTCCTAAAGGCCTTTAGGGTGTGTTTATGCTCCCGTTGCGAGGCGGTGCATGAATTTTGAGCCGCAGCACGATTGCCGCTTCGTTCCCAAGCTGTCCGAGCCCATTCCTTCTGAGGAGTGATTTGTCAGATAAAGTACCCCAAATTATGTCAAATGAGAATCAATGTTTTAGGTTCCGTTTATACTTCCGTTCCGATGCTATGTGTAGAGGCTAAATTGATTGATCGTCTCTCAGCGTCGACACCACTCGGCCGTAATGAATCACGTGAACTCGCAACCAATCGCGTTTCGCCCTAAATCGGCGCGATGCACAATTACGTGTGTGCAAGTACAAAATTGTGTGTAATCGCGTGAGCGTGTCGCCGGCTGCTCGCAGTGCTCATCATCGTCCGAAACGGCGAATCGCTCCGTTCGAATCGCATTGCAAGGCGATGAAAGTTTAAGGCCTATGTTATACTTCGGCGACGCTGTTGTCGGCAAGGTCGGCGACAGTGTTGAGCGGGTGCTACGCAGTGCATCTGGAGTGGCAGATGCATCGCTGTCATACCATCGCTCACCCCGAGCGACGCCTAATGGTATGCTCCCATATCGATCGGGCGGCGCGATGGAATCGATATGGGTGCGTATCATTAGGCGTCACTCGGGGTGAGCGATGGTATGACAAAGGCCATAGGCTCAATCCACCGCGATCAATCGCATCGCGCCGATTTCGAGAGTGGCGCGGTTGGTCCACTCCGGCCGGTTGGAGTCGACGATGATTGACGCGATCGATAAATTTGGCCTCTATACTTGGCATCGCGTCGCGCGGCGATGGAAGTATGAACGAGGCATTAGGCTCCACTTATGCTTCCATCGCCGGGCACACGAATCGAAACAAGCAATGCGACCATCGCGCTCTTCATTGAGAAGGAAAAGTCATTCACAAAAAGCGTATGCGTGCTTAATGGCATTGAAGACGCGTCGTAGTCCTCGGTGACGGGAAGCATGACATCACCGCGGCACTATCGGCTTTAAAAATTTTCGAATATTCGAATGGTTTCGAATGCCTGAAAATTTCGAGTATTTGAATTCGAAAACATACGAAAACGCGATATCTCGAATATTCTATTTGGATACATTCGAAAAACGCGATTTTTTTGAATATTTGTATTCGTGTATTCAAATTGGAATAGAAATCATACGAATACCTATTGTAATAGGTGATTTGAGCACAACTATACTACGCACTGCGTAGCACCCGCCCAGAACTATCGCCGACAGGACGACGAAGTATAACATGTGCCTTAGCCCTAGTTTATACTTGCGCCGCTGCGCGGCACGGCACAATGGTTGTGATAGATATCGACCGGGCGGCGCGAAAAATCGATATCTATGGCGATCGTGGTCCCGCGCAGCGTGTCGACGCAAGTATAAACTAGGGCTTACCGCGGCGAAGTATAACGTATTTTTTCGACCTCCTCTGGAGTCGTGAAAGTACATTAATGCATTGCATTACTTCTCAAGTGACGTAATAATGGAATATTTTAGGCCGTTCCTGATCGAATGCTACGACTATGATCGAGATGGCGGGTAAGCCTTTCCTTCAGTTTTACGAGGTTCAAGTTGTTTCTTCTGCTGTCAGTTCTTCAGTGACGCTTGTTCGGAGCTTTGGCACATGTTTGAAAAAATTTATAAGCTCCTGTGACAGCAAAATCGAGTAGGTTTTAAACGTCGACTGTACTGTGCTTCAGTTTAAGCCATGACTTCATCGGTAGCTGCATGGTTAGTCTGAGTCAGCTGATTTCGAATGAGGTGAAGACACTGCCGGTAAGTTTGGCATTTTTTCATGGAGCCAGTAAGCGTTTATTATACGCGTTCAATTGTTTTAGTTAATAAATGAGAAGAAACGAGCGAAGAAAGGCGACAAGTACAAGAACTCCGGTACCCTGGAATTCAACGGTGCGGAGATTCTGAAGCAGCACACGTTTCTTGATTTTATCGGCGGAGGGTTAGTTGCCCTCAAATAGCAGGCAGTAGCATCGATTGACTGCAGTAGTTACTCGTTTAGGACGCAACTCGACTTTGCCGTGGCGGTTGACTTCACCGCTTCGAATGGTGCTGTACATAAGCCGACATCTCTTCATTGCATTAACCCAACCGTACCGAACCAGTACGAGATCGCCATAAGGTACGTAGCATATCCACCTTTCACCCGGCCGAACGCTACAAAGCCCGGATTCATGAACGCGACCGGCGTTAAATCCTACCCTGATTTACCTCGACGGCCACTTTCCGGCCGCTTACCGGGAACTTACCTCTGTTTCTGGTTCATGACCGCGAAACGAATGGCGCTAGCAACTCACCTTCTAGGCGCCCTTGTCGAGTATTGATTTGGCGGGTGAGCTGGCAACGGGCCAGGATCGTTAGCGTTGAGTCAGAAATTATCAGGGAACAAAACCCTTGCTTTGGCGGTAAGTGTTCCCGAACGCGCTAGCGAGGTGGCATTTATCTCGAAAGTTTCCCCGCCGCGCGTTCATAAGTCGCGTGTAAGTGGGGAGTGGCGGTAGATTTCACACTTACCCACCGGTAAGTCGTTCATGAATCCGGGCCCTGGCTTCGTTTATACTTCGACGTCAAGTGGCGCTATGGTATGTATAGTGGCTATATTGATCGATGCGCTGCAGGATCGATTTGGCAGCTATATGTGTCATCGCATCGCTCGGCGTCGGAGTATCGGCAGAGCCCAACTATGCAATAGTGCGGCGAGTGTATCAAAAAGTTGAAAAATAATAGACGAACATGAACGAAAAACGTGAAGCAGAATGTTAAGCAGACGAAAAGCAGGTGACCCCGCGAAAAGTTGGGTGTTCAAATATCACATTTCTGTGCTGGACACTTCACTATGACTCAAAAGTGAGTTGTTTAGCGCACAGATGTGTGCCGAACTGTTGGGTTGGGGGGGGGGAATCACCTCTGTGTTTGCACCGCTTGGAGTTCCCGACACGCAAGGTTTATAGGTTAGGTGTCTCCTTGAGTTACGGTAGCGTGCCGCCGCTCGCGATTAGGACCTGTTCATACTTCGTGGCAGGAACGACGGCAGAGGAGGGAGCGACAGGCCGATGATACGTATCGATCAGTGCTGAGCAATTGCCTGGGAAAAGTCGATAGGTATGCTTTGCTCTGTCTCCTGTCGCTGCCGTCGCGGAGTATAAACAAGCCCTTACGCTAGCGTGGCGGGCGGCGACACCTTACCGCTACCGTTATTGGGCCCACGTAAGACGCGTATCGCTTCCCTTCAGAACCACATCATCATCCGCTCGTTCATGAGTATACGTATCCGCCGAACCTTATATACTTCAGTTTAGAGGAAATATAGTGATGCACTCCTGTTCCACTAATAAGACCGGAGTGAAGAATGTAGGTGTTCTGCAGCGGCGTGCTCATCAGGGTATGAGGGTTCGTGACAACCTCCATGACCTAGCAACACAATGTGCACATCTAAGGTTAACGTAAGGTGAGTGATAGACGAAACTTTTAAGGTTCTGACCAAAATAATATGAGGAAGGAGTAATGCGACGGCATGCCTACTAGTAATGGTCTATGTCGGCATAGGCACATGACAATCTCAACGGCCTAGCATGACAGTGCAATTCTGAGGGGAACCACAAAACGGACGATTGTAGCAAACAAGTTAGCTTAAACAACGAGAACCAGGAAAACCATGTCTATTACGTTACACTGACGAAGAACTGCAGAGGTGTAGCGTAAAAGTGCAGTCGATAAGGAGC
The DNA here is from genome assembly GCA_947396885.1 of Heligmosomoides polygyrus polygyrus. Taxonomy (NCBI): domain Eukaryota; kingdom Metazoa; phylum Nematoda; class Chromadorea; order Rhabditida; family Heligmosomidae; genus Heligmosomoides; species Heligmosomoides polygyrus. The sequence goes on from OX377201.1 coordinate 108,760,286, forward strand.
TGAAAATAAATGAACGGAAACACCAAATCGAAAGAAGGCAAAGACCACGCACAAGTAGGCCCTAGCTCACATCTCCAATGGCAAACCAAGTGAGTCTAATAAAGGTATGAAATAATAATAAAGAGCCCGCGTTTCTGGGTCCAAAACTTGTAGAAAAGAAGAATAATAAGGATAAAGGATAAAGGACGGCGTTACTCAATCCCTTCTGGGATGCGCCAGCGCATTCTACTTCTACGGGATGTCGTGGAGGCGACATGAATGCGTATTTGGCCATACAATGACTTGCGGTGGCCAGCCGATGAACAAGTCAGCGCTCTATCCTTCCCAGACAAGTCTGGTACCAATTCACCGACCCCGGAGGGATGGACGGCTTGGTTGGCTTGGGCGGGAAATATGGTCCAGGAACCTGGTATCGGGTGCACGCGGCAATCGCGCCTCCTCCGAATGCGCTACATACGCCCAGAAAAGAAGATACAGAGTAAAAAGAAAGAATCAGGTATTAGATCCCGCACGGAATCTGCTCCACGGCAGCAATGCACGCAGTACTCAACTCGCCTAATCCGTGGTGAAATCTCGTCCGAGACGGGTGCTGCACCGGTCCTCCTACGGTAATCGAGGTAATCGAGCGCGTCGCTTCGCCTTTTACAGTAGTGGGAGACACCTAACGTAACGCAACCCAGCTCGCATAGTCCTGGAGCAATGGATTGGTTTGAAATTTTCGACCCAAGAACGCGGGCAAAAGTCTTTGATATTTACAGGTTGGTCCACATGAAGTGTTACGCGGAAAACTATATACAACTTCGCACAAACCAACTACAATAAGAAAAGTATACGAGTATTGGAAAGGCAAGAAAATTCTGCATAAAGAATCATACACCACATTCAGAATGAGTTCCTTTAGCTTCAATGCAAACGCGCAATCTCTTTTGGAAATTCTTGAGGATGCGCGCGATAATTTCCGGTGAAATTTCGTCCCATGCCTTCTCCAGTGCTCTTTTCAGCGAATCCAGTGAACTGTGTCTGAAAAAGCAGCCTTTTTGCTCCAAGATTGACCAGGTGGCGAAATCCATAGGGTTGAGATCGGGCGAGTTTGAAGGCCAAACATCCCTCGTCCACAAATAAGGAAGATTGGTCTCACACCATTCCAACATCTTCTTGGCACCGTGAGCTGGTGCCCAATCTTGCTGGAAGGTCCAATCCATGTGCTTAACATTTTCTTGTGCCCAAGGTATTACCACGTTTTGCAGGATTGGCTTCTCATAGATTTCGGCTTGATCTTACCTTCTTTTTGAATAAAGACAATCTTGGTCTTGCCCTGGCCCGACATTTCAGCCCACACGATAAAGAACTGTGGAAAATGAGCTAATCCGACGTTGACAGCTCTTGCGAATCCTTTCCGTTGATTTTGCGCGTTTTGGAGTGTTCGACGGTAAATATCTTTGCGTCTGTGTTAAGAGAACTCGGTCGCACTTGTCGCCGCGCGTAAGGGCTTTCATCTTTCTGCATTTCTCCAATTTTGAAACCTTCAGTTCTTCCTTGAGGTGCTCTCCTTTGGCAGATTTGTAGGAATACAATCACAGATCATCACTCGTCAGTCATTGCATAGCTGAACGAATTACGTTGTGCTCCTTAGCTAGTTTCCTACTGTTTCTTGTAAGATTTTGGTGTAACATGTCTTTGACGGCCTTTCGAAGGGCAGAAGTCCTTGCAGTTCGTTGTGGTCTTCCTCTCGATTTTAGATCCCTCCAGTCTCTTCGAAACGTTGGATGTCGCGGTGTACTTGCATACGATGCAGCCTGAACATCTTTGAAATCGTGGAAACGGACTACCCGTGTTTGAATCTATCGACTACTGCTGAACGATCCCTAAGCGAAACCATGTTTACCTAGAAATGGAGAATAAGACTGGCCATAGGTGGACTAAAAGATACGGAGAGAACGAATAACACCGCAGCAAACCACAGAAAAAGAGAGAAATTTTTGAAAATGGACTTTTTGTAGCGCGTAACACTTCATGTGGACCACCTTGTATTTTGCCTGCATTAAACCATAGGTAAAGCGGAAACACTGCTGTTGTTCAGAGGTAGATTTCAATCGGCGGAGTGGCGTTCTACTCCCCCGCCCTTTAAACAGAGGCGTGGCAAATATCTGCGTCTCCACTATCTCGTAGGGGCAGCCCCTGGACTCTCGAGCAAGCCCAAGGGTTGGGGGTGGACGGGCTAGGGGAACGAGGGGGTAGAACGCTTGTCCCTCATTTCGATCGTGTCACGCGAGCACACCCCCACATGACTTGATACCACAGCGTTAATCTCAAAATTGGGTAATTAAACCAAATAACATACGGTAAATCACAACGTATATAACAAGGCACATATGTCGTAGAAGTTACAAGGCCAAATACGAAAGGATTATACAAGAAATGGCACTTTATCTGCGTATTCAGTGAGAGTCGATTACCATGAGAGGCCTTCGTCGAACAAATAATACAGAAATAAGTGTATAAAAAATAGGGGATGAAAAATGTAAGGGAGGAGGTCCGTGCGAAAGGGATAGGGGGTCGTCACCGCTGCTTGCGACGATCACCTGGTCCGACGCTGCTCCGAGGGCGTGGCATCAGCTTCTGCGTCGGCGTTGTCTTTTTACCGACCCCCGCCGCTCTCCATGTTCTGATCTCGGCATAGCCACGATAATAGGCACAGATTCTTCAAGCACCGTGAACGATTTTAGAGCCGTCATTGACATCTGTCAGCACTACAACAACAGCAAACTGTTCGACGCGTTCGGCTTTGGAGCGATTCTGCCTCCACAGACCTGCGTATCGCCAATCTTCTCTTTGGTAGGCATAGTAAGGATCTTCTGCTTGTCCGCTACCTAAACATGTATGAGTCCTTTCCAGAATTTCGATGCGAATCCGGCTGTGGTTGGGCTGTCCGGCGTGATGGAAGCCTATCGTTTCGCACTGAATCGTGTGAAGCTCTACGGTCCGACCAACTTTGCCCCGGTGGTCAAGGAAATTATGAAGAAGGCAGAGCGGCTTAGAATGGACGGCTCACGATATCAAGTAGGTGGAACAGAAGGAGAAGTGCTGAGCTAACGGTAACCGTCGGATAATTGGTTGGATTTCAGGTCCTTCTTATAATCACAGACGGAGCTATCAGTGATATGGCTGCCACCAAGGCGGCCATAATAGCGGTGAGTGCAATGAACAATGGATTGATTAACATATGCTTATGAGCGAACCTACGGGGTAGTGTTCTGCTCTCTGTACGGGGTTTGCTCTGGGTCAGTGTCTGTGCTAGAGCTCACCCGTCTTCAGATGAATACCTGGTCGGTGACTTGTAGACTATTTGCACGCATCGCTGAACCACACGCGCCCGGCGCCGTTGAAGTTGGTAGAACTTCTGTGCTACGAGGTTATTAGTGGGACTTTAAAGGGTGGATTGAAATAACGTGGACAAGTTTTTTGAATTATATAATTATAACACAACCATCAATTTGAGAAAACGACTACTAAATTACAACAACACAAACATTAGGGCACATCATGTTCAAGTGGTTTCGAAGTAGCCTCCCTTGAAGCGGAACGCCAAACGTTTCGCGAATTGTTCGGCGATGGGCCGCAGGTAATCAATAGACAACCGTTCCCGCTCCCGGCGCAAGGATTCCTTCAGGGACTCGAGGCTGCGGTGGCGTTTGACGCCGACTCTAGCCACTGAAATGCCCCACACACTGTAGTCCATCGGAGAATGTGGCGGCCATTCCGAAGGCGTGATGAAGTTGGGAAAATTGGCCTTGCACCATGCGCACTATACCTATGTGTGGGAGCAGAGTTCTGCTGGAGCGTTCAATGGGCATCACCGAAATGTCTCTGGGCCTAAGGAAGAAGAACGGACTCGAAAATGTCTCGATGGTACACATCTTTGTCGGTTTCACTCCTTTATCCACGAAAACCAGGGGTCCACCGCTAGCACAGATTCCATCCCAAACCGTAACCAATTTTGGGTTCTGTCTGTGCTCGACAATAGCAGAGGTGTTTGGAGTCTCTGTAGACCAGGTCCTATCATTTTGGCGATTGTGCGCCTGCTTCACGGTGAACAGCTTCTCATCCGTGAACAAAAAATCTTGTCCACGTTGTTTTGGTTCACCCTGTAGTATGATTCAGGTATAGGTACTCTTCACCAGACCAGATTTTCGTATGGTTCAGATAACCGATTTTGATCAGAAATCCGGTTGAAGTGACTTCAGCCAACAGAATAAGCACTGCCACGCGGAATATAGATGCGACCAAACGCGTACCGGTCCTCGACGTCGGCAGAATATAGACAGGCCGATGCACCAATTGAATCCGACCAGAATAGAGAGAATATCGTAGGTCGGCCGATGCACCAATTGGATCCACGGGCCACGCGCAAGGAGTCAGGAGGAAGAAACAACGACACAAATACGCGCAGAACGGAAACACTCCCTCAGTCCAACCGCCCCCGGAAAGCCCATGAACGGGGCTGGAGACGCTGATTAGGACGATATCCCTGAAAATCAGGAGGCGCCGAGAGATAGCCCAGGAAACAAGGAGAGCCCAGAGATGCGCGCGAAATGGGGCGCGAAATCCTTCAGTGGAGACGACTTGTCGTCACCGGTCTTCTATCCGAATCTGATGTCCGATATCCGACAGAAGGAAAATCAGCTCTCTTAATCGAATAAAAATCAGTTCCAGTGAAAATCACCTTTATCTTAGTCAATATAGGTTCCGGGCCTTTCAAAAATGCCATTATCGTATGACCCACTTATCCGGAGCTTGAAAAAAAGGATCCGAGTTTTCTCGGCGTCAGATTCAATGTGTAGTGGCCATCCATTTTCCGCGGGAATCTGGAGTGAGAGGGCAGCGCATCCAGCGTAGGGAGCGCAGGACGATCAATGCGATGCGCGAGTGTCGAAAGACGCGGCGCACCATTCGATTGCTGACTTCAGCAGCTTTCTCAGGGCGGTTCATCGACAAGATAGCGCGGGAAAGTCGCGCCCAGGTAGATCACGAAGGAAAGGAGCGGTTGCGATCGCGACAATAAGAGCGGCACACACGCTGCATCTGGAACAACCTCATTGATGCCCTCAAAGACGCTATGGAAACCAATGAAATGAAATCTCTCGACTTGTAGACACTTTTCGGGATTTTCAGGCATCTGCCCTTCCTCTTTCAATCATCATCGTCGGTGTGGGCAACGACGAATTCGAAAACATGAACGAGCTCGATTCAGATGACCGAATGCTATCGCACGCTGGAAGAACAGCGGAGAGAGATATTGTGCAGGTGAGTAAGGATCACTCCAGGAAACTGCTCAGAAGTAGGATGTATGGCGCATTCCGAAGGTAGACGTTGCCCATTTCAGTTCGTTCCGCTCCGAAACTTCCTCAATCAAGGAATTACCGGTGCTGAGAGTGAACGAGTGATGGGACTACTCGCCAAGGAGGTGTTAGCTGAGGTTCCATTACAGCTGACCTCCTTTATGAAGAAGAGGCATATCGTTCCACGTCCGCCTGACAACCCATTTCCTAAGGATTCTGAAGCAGGTTAGCGCTAAATCTCACTTCAAAAACAGGGAGATGTTTTTATTGTAAATACGCCACAAAAATAAAATGAATTTTGAGTTTTCAGAAGATCGCTCAATTAAGACGAACATTTCAGTGCTGAAAATATCTTAGCAGCAGTACTAAAATCACACTTTTGAATAGCTTAGAAATGATGACTACTTCTGTGCTCCTGACGGCCCTGAGGCCCCTTTTATACTTCCATCGCTGGGCGACGTAATTCGAACGGAGAGATGCGTCCAATCGCGTGGTGCTGTTTGGGACGATGAGTACGCCGAACAGTCGGCGACACGGTCACGCGATTACACGCAATTTCGTACTTGCACACACGTGCTTGGGGCGCTATCGTGCCCGAATCCACCGCGATCCATTTTATCACGCCGATTTCGAGAGCGACTTGATCCGACGCTGAGCGGCGCGATTGGTTGCGGATTCACGCGATTAACTCCAACCAAGTGGCGTCGACGCTTTCTTGCCATTTTTGGACCACACGTTCGTCCGCAGCAAAACCGAACTTCACCGTGTGTTCCTTGTTAGATGCCCTACAAGACGATATAGGTCTTGTTGAGAATCATATGGAACATACCGTGACCGGTGTATTCTGCAAGTGTTCGTTAAGAGTATGATGTAAGAAAGGTTGTAGGTGCAGGGGAGGTTTACGGCCTGCTTCTGCGGATAAAGCAGTGACTGCCTCAGAACCATAAAATCGTAGAGGGCGGAACTACGCCTTCCTGGAGAGTCCATAAAAGCCGTCAGATCTAAGGAAACAGTTTTAGTCTTGGCTTAGCTCCTGTAGTCTCCTGTTTGCTCACTGTCCCTGTCTTATCGTTAGTGGTACCTTATTGATTTTGCCTTAATAAATTATATCTCCCGATAGTTTCGTTCGTGCAGCATTATAGTAGAAGCGTTGCATATCGGACCCGATTCCACCTACAGTAATCGGAAAGATTATTAGTCGACAGAGGACAGCAGACCTGTCCGAAGGTCTAGTGTCGTCTGTCGACTACAGTCTCACTGTCGTCGAAGTATTCTTTCCGATTACTGAGGGTGAAATCGATTCAGATGTCCAACACTACTACCATCCTGATGCGCCAACAAAACGAGCAAGAGATATGATTTATTAGGGCAAAAATCAGTAAGATACGAATAACACAAGGACAAAGAACGAACGGGGGACTAAGCTGAAGCTAACGGGAGCTAAGCCAAGACTGAACCGGATTTTATGTATTTCCTTCCTTGGACACTCTGTACGGTACGGTTTGATGGCTCAGGAGCGTCACTGACACGTCCGCAGGAATATTTCGTAAACCTGCCCTGGATACGCCCCGCTAGCTCAAGCTTTTAACGAACACTTGCAGAATACAGTAATCCCGATGTTTTCCACAATCGTTGGGTTAACTTCACAGAAGTCCCTTATAAAATCCAGTTACTCCACAATGTGTGCTTATGTGTGCGCACCTGCGAGAATCCTAATCAATTAATCACGTGTCATTGTCGTATATCATCCACTCTGTTCCATATCATCTTGAATCCTATGCAAGGAGCTGTGACTGGTGGATACGGAGCCGGCTGACCCAGGGTCGTAAACTGGTATCCAGGAGAGATATCGTGGCAGTGCATTTCCCGGAGAGCCTACTCATGCTCACACTACTCACTTGGGACCCACTTGGTGTGGTCTTCCTCCGACTGCTCTCCTGATTTCCCCTTTGTAAATAATCTCCTTTTGATATATATTGTATACTCCCAGCTGTTCTCTTTTGTGATCGTCGTTGAGATCAGTAAGGCACGGTTGTCAAGATACGCCAGAAATTGTGCAGAAGGCCGAACCAGACCGACTTTCTCCACCCTTTCTAGCGTATCTTCACAACCAATTCGGTTGCCTTACTGAACTCAACGACGATCACAAAAGAGAAGAACTGGGAGTATACAATATTTATCAAAAGGAGATTAATTACAAAGGGGAAATCAGGAGAGCAATTGGAGGAAGCCCAAACCAAGTGAGTCCCAAGTGAGTGGTGTGAGGATGAGATGGCTCTCCGGGAGAGTCTATGGTGGCACGCCTATTTGCACTGCTACTGTATCTCCCCCGGATACCAGTTTACGACCCTGGGTCAGTCGGCTCCGTATCCACCGGTCACAGCTCCCTGCAGCGGATTAAAAACGATACGGAGTGCATGGTATACTACATCATAACTTCTGTTCAACAAAATCGTTAAAAACTTTGCAACATTTGATTAATCTTAATGTTTCTGTGAACGTGTATTCCAAGTTTAGTGTACCAACCGTCACTACCACCACCACTTCCACAAACATCGACTCCAGCGCATCCGCAGCCGTATCCGGTTGTTCAGCCGCCGATCTATCCACCTCAGCAGCCTCAGTTTCAACAGCGTCCTTCTTTACCTCAGGTGTGCCGCGTGTACATTCCATCAAGATGACTTAAGAGGGAAGTTACGGTTGACATACAGTATCAACTCTTGGATTTAGGTGCACGCTCAAATGGACCCCAGTGCTCACGCCGGCTATCCGCAGCCGACGGCAACGGCTCAGTACGGCTATGCGCCGTACGGAGTTCAACCGCAGTACTCACCATATCCTCCAACACAGCCAGCCGGCTACCAACCGTACCCTGGCTACCCACCGCCCGCTCCCTATCCTCCGCAGGGCTACCAGCCGTATCCTCCGGCGCCGACGCAACACGCCGTCCTTCAACAGACGGCTCCGAGCGCTCCAACGGCGCCACCGATAGATCTCGGCGATATTCAGCCTTCCATCGACCGGATGAAGCTCGGATGAGAGCTGAGCTCCACCTGGTTGTCGTAGGCTTTTCCTCGTGAATCACCTGTGACGTCTTCTGATATGGGTACTTTGTGTTTCTGCACCTGTTTCGCTTCGCTTCGCATTTCTCCCTACCTTCTGTTACCCTACTCTGTCCTGCCAACAGATCTCGAAGTCACTTCTTACTCGCCACTGACATTCTGGCTGCATGTTAACTGTGGATTCTGTTGTACGATTCGTTTTTTGTAAATAAAGCATCTAATATGTTTGATGGACTTGAAAGATTCCTTGATGGCTCTTCCTTTGACGGAAACAACATCATACGTCTACCTTGGCGTTCCATCAACATGGACAACGATATGAAGGAGGAACTATTAAGAAGGAAAAGGCTGCGTGGTCGGCCTATGGGTCTCTTAAAGAGGCCGCTTTTGAGTTCCGAGTACTAGTACTTCCAATACTCTTGTACATATTGGTTTGTTATTATTATGCTTTGTCATGATCACAGGCGTCAATCTTAGACCATCAATGCTTACAGAAAACCAGGGCTGTCTATTTGCGCCTTCATATGCGCTAGATTTTCAACGATGCGCATCTGCGCCATACCATTACTCTGGACGTAAAAATATTATTGCTCTTCCATTTTAGTCAACCTCTATGGTACAAAACTATGACACAAGTAAAACACAAACGCGTGTCACACCAGCAGCATCTTACAAAAGACAATCTTCTCCCTGGGAAGGATTCGTCACTTCTTCTTCGTTGAACGCGTAGTCCGTGAGTGTAGAGACGGGTCGTAGGTTAACGTCGACGTAACCACCTGCCACCCACGAAAAGAAACTAGCACATATGAAGGAGTAAATAGACCGCCTTGGTTTGTTGCAAGCATTGATGGTCTGAAATTGACCTCTGTGATCATGAGAAAGTGTAATAACAACAAACTAATATGTGCAAAAATGCTGGCTATACGCGGACTCGAATTCAAAAGGCTCAGTGTGCTCCTATGAGGCGCCACTCCTACCGATTGCGCCACCGATGCACATCGCGTGGGTACCATAGCGGTTTATGATTGTCCCGCACGCGTTTTTACACCTTTTCCGGTCTTTAGAAAACCGCTCAAAATTCTGCTCTCCGCTCACATGGCCTTACATCCTGTCAAAACAGCATTGCAAAGCACACTATCAGTTGAGAACCTTTCCTTGTCAGCATTTCGTAACCCTGACCTAACTTGTTCTCGTCCTAAGTCTTCTCTGTGTCTTTCCGTTCTCGTCCTAAGTCTTCGCTGCGTCTTTCCCCAACCAATAGTTGCTAATTTTCACTAGTGTTATATTAGGCTTAGGCTTAGGCTTATGCTGAGAAAGAACACCTTCCGGAAATGCTGCTGATTCTATTCCTGTGGAACAGAGTAGAATCAGCAGCAATTTCGCGAGATCGATTCTGGCTCACTGTTGCCTTTCTGCGGACTTTCGCTTAAAGAGTTGAAGGATCTCGCAGATAACGAGATAGACCTGTCGGCCAGAGCTCTCACCACTGTCCGACGATGCGCGGATCGACGACCGAATACACACCGACGTTGCCAACATCACAGAAGAAACACCTGATTGTGCCGACGCGAGGCAGCTCCACAGCTATGACTCGAAACCAATCACCAGCCGCATCACACAGTGCATACGCTCCACCCGACAGCACTTCATAGATCTGCACACTTCAGAACCGAATCGCCCTTCTTCATCGGCTGATCATGAGACAATCGTAGAATCGGGAACAACGGTCTTTAATCCTACCAAAAAGAAGCATATCGATCTTCTTGAAAGCATTCAGAACAGCTTCACCAGGAAACTGATGATGAGATGTTTCCCAATGAGATATGACATGATTCCTAAAAGGCCTCAGAGATCAGAACTATTTGGTCTGCTTTCACTAATGAGCAGAAAAAAGAGAGCAGATCTTATCATGATGTTTAAAATTCTCACAAAAAAGTTGAACAATGACACAGAAGAATTCATAGACGGAGAACTGACGAGATCTGTGAGAGGAAAGCTCAAACTATGTGTACCACTTGCAAAGTCATGGCTTAGAACAGATTTCCTAACTTACAGAACTCTCACGGAACTAAACTTGCTTCTTGGTAGATACGACGATATTACGACTATGTCTGCACATGTTTGGAGTAGAGCTATTGCTTGTTGATGTTTTTAAGTGTGATTGTAGCTGACTAACCTATGATAGCGTTTTGTTCGTCTGTGGTGGTTCTGTCCTTGTTTTTGTTTGTGTTGAATTTCTATACGTGAATCACGTTCACGCTTGAATAAATAAATAAATAAATGCCAACATAGAAATGGTTCTACCATACGGACACGATTTATACATTTCTAATCTTTTTAGGCGTTCATGCGTTCACTTCACGCCGTTCCCTCGTGCGTGCGGTCCTTCCATCGCGAATGTTGCTCCTGTTTGGTTCTTATGTGTTGTTCTCTGCTCTGACTGGAAGTTCACCTCCCAGTAGCCACAACAGTTGATGTTTTCCGCTGTTAGGGTATCATTTCACGAAAAATGTGCTCTGAACACCTTCCATCAGGTAAAAAGAACGATACCGGAGCGTGGCTAGCGCAACCGCTCAGCGCAATGCAGACGTGCAGAATGAGTTCTTGATGGCTTTGCGAATACCACTGACCGGGAAGATTAGCGCTAAGGTTACGGTGTAGATTTGGTGCCCGTATGACAAAATTATACTTGTAATGCAAACTACTTCGTAGCACATCCGCTCCAGCACCTTGTGACCAAGTCCTGACGCTTCATCGGAATTCCGCGTAATCGCTCATTACAGCGTTGCTGACGCTTTACAGCCCCTCGTCTTCTTGTGTAGATGGAAAAAGAAACTCCGAAAACTTGCGAGTGTTGGCGTTGACTAATGGGAGGCAGGACTTCCAGACTCATTCAGCAGCAGTCGCTGCTCGCAGCTTGAGCTCGTTGTAGTCATCCTGTAGGACTATCTGAGCGCCTTCTTCTTCTTCGTCTCCCTCTTCTTTCTTTTCAATCTATCTTCGCAGCGCTGCTCCTATTCCTTGATTTTTTAGAGGTTGCGTTACCTACTGCAATTTTTGATGGACTAGAGAATCTCCGGATTGTAAGTGGATATGTAACACCGTCGGAGCTTCGACTGTACATCGTTTCTTTGTAATGGAAGTGAACTTGAATTCCTGCTAATGCAGAAAATCTCCCCTGAGAAAAACCGTTCCTTTTTCTGTGCATGAGTCAAGACTTGAAATATGCGGTTTTCACCTATTTCCTAATTCCTCCTCTATATGTCTTCCCTATTAGATAAAAAATTTTCATGAAGCGTACGGCCGGCCTCACGTGAAAGATCGCTGCAGAATGATTTGATTTTTTGCACTATGATAGCTAAGGATCAACATTTTATGAAGACCAGTGACTGCACTGGTGAACACTATCGGGAGCGTTAACGACTTCTCACGGGCGAAGCGACGGACCGGGTCCCGAGCTGGAAATATCTATTCATGAAACGATATAATCACGAAAACCGACCGCGTTTCGGGGAGCCGGGAAGGGAACTCAGAACATTTTGAACAAATTACTTGAACCTTGTGTGCCCTAAAATAAGTTACTTGCGATTCTATATCTTCAAAATTAGTTACCTGTGACTAATTTCTCGCGATGAACTAACCTGAGCTTGGACGTAGGAACTTTAAGGTTGCAAGTAAACAATCGCAGTGGAAGCTTAGCGTGCAAGAAGCGTTACTGCGAAAGACAGTTTCTGATCTACTCTAAGTTAACTGTGTCATCTGGTGTTAATATGTAGGTTACATGTATATACCTACAGGTATATACTAGCTGTAGGTCACCTATGACTTATCGCGGTCTTCATGCACGCAACATGCGAGATCATTCTGTTAGTTTGCAGCAGCTTGCAAATGACCAGTTTGAGGCAATCTGTTACCAGCTTCCAGTGTGTAAGTAACTTGTTCAAAATTTTCTGAGAATGAAGATCTTGCTGATTTTCCCGCTCCCGCCGCTTCATAAATACGGCTACGATTTTATCGTATCTAACGTGCATCTTTTGCGAGGTGTTCAGTGTGCTTTCTCGGATTTATATTAATATATTTATATTATTGATATATATTTATCTAATTTATCTTGTTCCTGTCCCTCTGTTTGCTTGCGCAGCACTTCCGATCTGCTCAGCAGTTGACCTTTTTTCTTACATTGCAATGTTTCAAGCTTTGAAGAACGTCAGGAAATTGCAAAACATCTGTGTTGTGGGTAGGAAGGACTCGGTTGTAAACTTTCGAAGGCCACTGCAGTGACGGATTGCCAGCTTCCGTGCACTGGTGTTTCAACTCAGAGCATAAAAGATTCTCGGATCTCAGCATTTCAGTAAACAAAGCCAAGATTCATCGAGGGCCCGAGTTGGAGGGTCTTAATCCAATTGCAAAGCTCCTAAAAATGCTGATGCTGGTTGCTGTTCTAGTTTACACTGCTCTATTTTTCATTTAGATTTATCTTATCTGCTGGTTCCTTAAAGCTGGCAGGCACATCCGTATTAAAATGTCCCAGACGATCCTTGAAGTGATAAGAAAACTGTGGCCAATTGAAGCGAATGCTACCTTTCCTTAACGACTCCGCGAGCCAGTAGTAACCCCTAGTACTATAAGTTCTCTTGATTTTCCCAAATTGCACATATATATGTATGTACGTACGTATGTATGTATGTGCGTATGTATGTATGTATGTATGTATGCATGTATGTTTATTAAGTGCCACATATAAGTGCCACTTATGCACAAAAACAACACTAAAATGAGAACCAACAACACAACGCATCTCAAGAACATCGTAAGGTCTTAAAAATAAAGGTAAGCTAAGCAACAAGAAGCATAGGAAAAGATGTATGAGCTCAACGAATAATTCCTTATTAGCGACTTTTTTGAAGGCAGTGTAGATTAGCCCCTTTTTATCCTGGCCCCTTTTTAGTAGGATCGCAAATGAGCTCGATTGTTCTGTTAACAAAAGACTACCGCCTACAATTGAGCTTTGCCGTCTTATCCTGGAGCCTGGTGGGCCCACGCCCCTGAATGAACTAGCCCTCACCTGATATTCGGATCACTTCTGACATCGTCTTCTGCGGCAGACGGCATTCCTCCCCAGTTTTACCGCAGCACTCATGGATGTGGCGCCGAAGCACCGCCTCCAAAAGATATCACGATATCGAGCATCGCACGCTCGAGTCGTGATATCAGTTGACAATACTCTCCATCCTCACTCACGATGGTTTCTCCTCCCTGTTTTTACCTACTTCACTGTTTTTAGAGGAGACGAATAGAACAACAAACAAATAACGCACTAAGGAAAAAGCCTCAAACAAAACTATGCGAGCTAACAGTTACCAGGGTATTTTTATCGAATCTGGGCTTGTTCACGGAAACACTGCGACCGTAACAAGGAAAGCAGAAAACAGTCAGCAAAAACGAAGCAATTAAGCAAAAAGGCAAAAACAAACAACAGGACAACAAAAAGGACCAAAAACATCTGGATCGCCGAAATTAATCAGCTGATCGCCATTATCGATCAACGAATTTAAACGACACACTTGTTTCCACTCTAGATTACTGAAGCGATCGGCTAGAGCGTAAACACGCGCAGCACCCGCTCAACACTGTCGCAGACGTCGCCGACAACAGCGTCGCCGAAGTATAACCTAGGCCTTGATCGATACGTCGCGGCAGCAACGACGCGACAACTGTTTTCGCGCTGTCCACGGCTGCAGCGAAAAAGGGCCCCATCAGGAAAATTCTTCCGTCACGATTCGTGTTAGACTGCTATTCTCGAATTTCTTCTTCTGCAACATTTTGCGTTGTTTGTTTTTCGATCGTTGCGATGATGATCTATCTAGTAGACTTATGACGCACTCTTTGCAGTGGAGTCAGGCAAACAAAAAATGAATAAATAATATATAACTTACCTCTTAGGCTGCGCTTTGTAGGTATGGTCTTGTTTCTACCACTTGTTTAGTAATCCATTCCTCTGAATGTGACTTCTAGCACTGTCAAAAATCTTGTGATTTTTGGATTCACTGCTCCCCCTGCAACAGGAAAGATCTATGCAATTTGTCTTGGTTTTACTTTTGAAGTAGGACTAGCTCATATGAACATATGGCTCTACATCTGTTGTGACAGTGATAAATCGCGATTTAATGAGAAATGCTCGTGATTCCAACAGCAAGGGAAGCAAGACGGTAATCCGGAATCAGATCCGACGATATATTTGAAGTAGCCAGTTGATGAGAAGTCATGGCCCACGTACCCTGTGCTAGGGTATTTTTGAGAGTCGAAGTAAGGTAAGCTGTTCGTCGTTCTGATGCCTAGAAGAAGAATACGTTGCGTTAATGCGTCAAATTTCAGCAGTCTACGGGATCCGTTCACGAAGTGCAATCCGATCTGTGTTGTTCATCATCTCACGGCATTATCTGATGGTGAGTGCTCAGCGCTGTCTTGAACTAATGAAATAATGGGGTTGCTTTATGATTCTGTGGAACAAAGGTTTATTCTCACTTTATAATAATATGTAGAACCCACAATGGTGGTCGACGCAATGGTATATGTACACCATTTGAGTGGGCGTAGGCACAATTTGGTGACACTCAGGCTGCAGTCGGTATCATAAAGGGCTGGGCACACTCAGCATCGTTGACGCAGCTCCAATTGTGAATGATAGAGCAGAGACGAAGAGTGCGTGTCTCTATCTCAGGGGTGGCAGCGCGCTTATGGCACACTTCGCTTCACATTTGACGCACGGTGCCAGCGCGAGTCTATGCTGGCTTCAGCAGCTTCACGAGGTGAGCTCGATCATTTCCTGAAGCTGCTCTTCAAGCGTCGCTCCGTCCCGTTTTTGACGCGCAAAAACCGATGCCGGGTGTGCACAGCCCTTAGGCCTATGTTATACTTCGGCGACGCGTCGGCGACGCTGTGTTGCGCGTGCTGCTACGCAATGCGTAGCAGCCCGCGTAACACTGTATCCGAAGTCGTCAACAACAACGTCGCCGAAGTATAACGCAGGCCTTAAGTGTAAACCTAAAGGACGGTGCCGCACTTGACCGGAGTACCACGGGAGATTACGTTCATGAGTGCCTACTTACGGTATCGCAAGGTTATGCCTGTGGATGTTATTCAATGCTGCTTATCTTATATTCCTCAACTAAATAACACAAGTTCTATCATTAAAGGCGAGATGTCCTATATTATAATAGAATTGTATATTAGTTTAACTAGATTTAGACCCTGGTTGGGTGTACACAACAGCAATGATCAAATGCATGCATGAAGGATATTCGTTCAGGCAGTGGCACATGGGTCGAAGTTGGGCGAACAGAGGTTGTGTGGAATGTTGTAAGCCCAGAGTTTGCCCGGAGGATACCATGTGACTACTTCTTCGAGCAACGTCAGAAGCTCAAATTTGAAATGTGAGTTACACTTACTTATATACTGCGTTCAACCATCAGACGTCTTTTAACGCTCAACGGACTTGAGAATCCACTGAAAATTTCATTCCCTTTCCATGTTCCACAAATCGGGCTCTAACCATCTTTGAGCCCTTGCCATCCTTACTCTTCTAAACATCCTACTTAATGGATCTGGAAATCTGCTGCATACGTAGGCCCGAGACATGAGAGGAACTAGAGTTATTGCCCGTACCAGCGTATTTTTGGGTGGAGCTTTACACTGGTCGTAGAAGAAAAATGTACCTGAAGGTCAATCAGAGTGCGAATTTATGAACTGCTGTAATGGAACGTGGCAGTGGGAAGTCGGGTGAATCGACAAGAATAGGACTGATGAGCCTCATCTCTTTGGTGTCGGTAAACTGGGGCCAGATTCATCAACCGCTTAACGCCCTCCGACGGTGAAAATATCGCCAAACCTAATGCTGATGAAATATCAGGGCGTTTGGTGGTATTATCACCTTTAGATGGCGGCAAGTGGGTGAACCTCGTCCTTGTCACAGACTAGCTCGACAACTCATTCAACTGACGAGACAACCATCCAAGGTGGTTTCACCAACTTGGTGCTACATAACGCATAAACTCATACAGCTTAAAGCCTCGTTCAGAGCGTTCGCGTGGCGACACGAGATGCTGCTATGAACACAACGCGTTCGAAACGATAGCGCATGGAGCAAATCGCTCAGCAATGAACAGCGATATCATCACCGCATGGCGATGCTGCAGACGTTTTTCTGTGCGAGACATGCTTCCGAAACCAAGACGATGCAAAAAAGGCATTTTGGTCGTCTCCAGAACTCCAGTATTTTATCCTGGTAGAACACCCAAACTATAACAGTTTCTCGTTGGCAGAAATGTGCTCATTCTTTTTATAGTTATTTCGATTGGAAATACTTCCTCAGGAGCGAGTTATACTATTTCGAAGTACTTGCTTCAAAACAACCGTTATTTTTCACCAATCTAATACAATCATATAAAAGCATAATCCACTGATCACCTTAATAGGTGTGCTATGACGGACATTTATCCGATGGCATACTGCAGATATGACGTCGACAGTGACACCGATCAGCACGGTTTGTCCGACGCGAAGCTTCTTGGCTCCATGGAGTGCTACCTATCCGAGATAATCAGCACTCGCCGGTTCAAAAAACAATTGAAGTCGTTCCCATTTCCAATTACATTCACTACCTCTGCTGCTCTAGCGTTCTTCATGTTTCAGAGGATTGTCTGATCTCAACGGTACGATTGCGGTGTCGGCTGAAGAAGCTGAAGAGCTCTCCGTGGGCGATGCAGAATTTCATGTAAGAGCCGAAAAGCTCGACAGGAAGGAGCTCTTCGGTAATCCGGACCCGTTTCTGAAAATCTACCGAATATTGGACGACAATGGGTATGTACCTAGTCGCTCCATTTACATAGCTAGTCTTTAGTGGAAAGTATGTTCAGTCGCCAGCTCATCTACCAGTCCGAGTACATCAAACGAACCGTGAATCCGATGTGGCGAATATTTCGCATCAATCTCCAGATGCTCTGCGGAGGCGACAAGAAAAAGTAGCCACTAATTGTTATTACGTAAATACGCTTTCGCTAAACTGTACTTTTTCTAATCCCAAATACGCCTGATAGAATCTGTGCTCTCTCATTCAGGGCCTTCGTAATCGAGTGCTGGGACTACAGCGCCACTGGCAGGTGATTTTCCCCTTCTTGATGAGGTAGCTATACCGATATGCTCGCGAATTTCATTAGAAGAAATCTTGTATAATTTTCTCTTACTGACACCCTTTGAGCCATTAATCACGGCATCAATCTTTGCATTACTATTTGCCGCTAGTTTTTAGATGTAAGGTATTCTTTATCTCTAATTCACTTATTTATTTAACTGCGTCCCCAGGAGGCGCACTATATATGAGAACAACAAAAAACAAAAACATGCCGTGTAACTAAAAAAGAAAGAGAACCAGGCAACAGTATAAGAGTGGAGCGGCAACGTTAGACATTGAAGCAGGAATCTCAGAAATCATCCACCTGGGTTGCGAAAGCCTATATAATAATGGAATGCTCCAGAAGTAAGGGTAAGAGTTAGAGCAAGTTAGACACTAAAACGAAATCCGGTTCACTCCCAATGAGGGGGGGGCACTCCATACTCACATCCAAACACTACATAGAGATGAATAACTGCAACATAACATGCCTACCTGATCCCTTACTGTGACTATTGCAGTCTTCTTCCTGAAATAAAGTGGAAATTTAGACGAAAAACGTCGGACAAAAGGCGAAAAAAGGCGCGTCGACAGGTTCACCGTAGCGATTCGTACAGGGATAGCCGTACAGTGGTCGTGGGTCGATACGTGGAGCCCGCAGGCGTGGGTCGATACGTGGAGCTCGCGGACATCCTTGTACGTATCGCCAAGGTGAACCTGTCGACGCGCACACATGCGTTCCGGCCCAAGGCCGCCGTGGGCCCCCTCATTGAAATTGAACCCGAAATCCTCTCAGGTAGCCAAGAAAGCAATTGCATGCTCACGCTTGTTTGCTAGTGAGCTGCCGCGTCCGCATTGAAAAGTAGTCCTACCTGTTGATAGGAGACTTTCTTCTGGATGAGTCGCGTGTGGGTTCTCGTACGTCAGCAGAGACATTCTTTCCTCTCGACATAACACAGAGTTTGCTAAAGACCAAAGCATGTCAAAATGCTACTATACTAGCCTCATAAGAAGATGTATTGACACATACGCTCTATACATTAACAACTCATCTTTGACCGTTGCCCACGACTGACCTTGCACTTGGAAAGATCGACAATAACGAAAGTAGATCAATGAATCGTTATTGCGATCTAATTTGCTACCATATATCCAGATTTCACTGTCTAGACTTTTTAAGACAAGTTATTACGAAAAATGCAAGCGTTCACAAACTGTTGGACCCCACTGTATGTCAAGGTGGAATACCTTTAATGACTCAGCACTGCACTGGAGAGAAAAAGGGTTATAAGAATGCGATAGTCATCAAAGTTCAAGGTGCTTTATACGCAAGAAAACGACTTTTCGAAATATTAGATTGATCGAGAAATCTAGCTATACTTTACAGTATTATCTATTAAACCTTCTAAAGCCTGTACAATCGTTATTTTGTACGGTGACGTTGGAGCACATTCTCGAAGCTTTCTTGAGCACAGCATATAAAGTGTCGACGGGTACAGTAATAATAAATTCATTAAGCAGCATCAACCTACGATCGTCCTGTCGTCTACTATAAGTTCCTTGGGCCGGATTCATTAAACAGTGGGTACAGGTAGAGAATGGAATTGTACCCACAGTAGGAACGATTCCTTGCGATTCTCGAGCGTGGCATAGTGATAATTTTTGTAAGTGACCTTCATTCCGGTGACAATTGTTTTCAATAGCACACTGTCAGGGAACTCACCGTTACGAAAACGTATTCAATATGGAAGACAGTCCCCGTTCGAAATAGGGATGATGATCTCCGTACGAGAACGAGAGGGTCTTTTAAAAAGTAAAATACGGTAGTTTAGTGCGTCGCCACACTTGAGATCATTAACGATACCTGGAGTACGAAAACGAGCTCGCTTTCAATTATTGTGAAGGAATACGCAGTGATTATACTGCACAACAGGTAAAGTGACCAGCCTTTTCGCAAAGGGTTTCGACTTATGTGTAGGTATCGCATGCATTTTTATAGGAACTCTATTCCTTTATTTTATCTTGGACGAGGACACTTCAATTTATTACTCATTGCAGCGCGTGTTGCGTGTTAAAATGTTCTCATGTTGTTGTCATTCAACTCACTACTGATACACTATGTGCTATTGAAGGGAATAAAGCATATCAAGCGAAATAGGCTTTGAGAAAAATCTTACCATCCTTATTAATAATAAGTTGTTATGCAGTTTGTTCGATTATTCGAAAATGCGAATAACAAAGAATGGTGGTATTCGAATACTCGGAAATTCAAATAACTGAAAAATGGGGTTATTCGATTACTGGGAAATTTGAGTACCCGAGAAATGGGCGGCATGTAAAATGGCCAAATTGATCGATCGCGTCGTTCAATCAATATGGCTACTATATGTGGCGTCGCGTCACTCGGCGTCGAAGAATAAACGGGGCCAAAGAGAGCCCAACCGAAATCTGGAGTGGAGGCCTCTCACTTTTCTCGCATCCGCAATTCTGGCGGATAGGAACCAAAAGGCTGCCCACAAAAGATGGGGAAGAACAACAAGTTTGAGTTGGCATTATATCAATGATTGAGTTTGTTATTTGTTTTAATTATGTTTGTTATTCGTTGCGTTAGTGCTGCAAGGCTGTTCGACCAGATAGAAATCCTGGGAATGGCGATTACCACGCTCAGGGAGAATCGCCAAAAAACTAATGGGAAGTTGTGATCATTTTTAAATAAATTTATAAATAAATTTTGGTAAGCCGACTGATGCTTGAGAACAGGGAATATAGATCCAAAAAAGTTTGCAATCCTGTAAAAAAAGCGGTGGCGTAGCTGCCAAAAAAGTTTCTTACTGCTCATTATATAGGTATTTATTCTCGTCCATAACTTGTGGACGCAGCGAGCTGCGTCAACACTTTAAAGTCCTCTCTAACCTATTGTATAAGAACCTGGAAGCAGTTATTAATAAAACAACCTTCTTCTCGCTTCCGGACAGGTGATGCCAACCTATTCATCTTCGCCCTCCTCAAACTTTTTTTTAAAGGAAGGCTGAGTCTCGTTAATTGCTCTCCTCTGCGGAGTGCGGTACCATCGGTGTTACTTCGAACGCGAGTGATTCAGCGCTAGCCATAGGCTTATCTCTTGCGCCCAATCTTATTTTCCTAAACATTTGCAACAAAAACAGAAGGGAAGTCAGCTCTTACTCAATTAATGAATTCTCTTGGTATGCGTCGGTACCTCGGCAGTTAAGCCTTTATTCAGGCAGTCGGTCTGAGCAACCGCTCAGTAACGCGCACACAGCTCAAGAATGCCGTTTTCTCCTGGCGCTTGCCTTTTATGGCCGCCAGGCGTGAGAAGCCACGCCTTCCCGAACGCATTGGCCGGTCGGCGGTCATGGTTGCGGTGCCTCGGATCCACGTTCAGGCACACATAAACGATGAATATAACACATCCACTACGGGAACTAGTGCACATAAACAATATAGAATAAGCATACAACACAAAACAAGTATGAGCAGTAACAGCACACTACAATGATCAGTACTTAACAAATTTTAACTCATAGTGATATCACACATTATTCTCACGGTTTCGTTGGGGTGTGTTATTTCTTCCCCGTCAATGAGAAAGAAGAACAGAAAACCCGAGTCAAACGCATATCTTTTCGACCTGGGAATGATGATGTATTGATGCTGTGATGAGAAATCGATCCGTTAAATCAGTCGTCCGGCCCTAAACTTGCGGTGCTTTTTGGTCGACTGAACTGCGCCTTCACAAATAAGCGAGTTTTCCATGCAGATCTGCTGTATTTTGCTGGTGATCTGTTACTTTCTAGACACGAATTCATCGGTGAGTGCAGCATATCCGTGAACGGAATCATAGCCAGACGACTAACACCAGTGCCGGTACTCCCTTTAGATCCTTACACTTTCTTAATCATTCACTCAACACTATCGATTTTCAGTTAATCAATGACAGTCGCCAAAATATGCGCTTGATATGCTGTGGAGGCTACGAAAACTCAGGACTACTCTACTTCTCACACTTTCAAGTCGTCAAACGTTACTCTTTCCTGGAGTTTATCAGGGCAGGGTTGGTTTCTATTAAATTACAAAAGTCAGTTTAAAGTAATTGAAATGGGATTTGGAAACCGAAATCAAACTTAAACAAGGTGAGTCGAACGTTAACATTGCCGTAATCTTCCCAATTACTCTATGTCGATAGCGTCAGATTGCTCAGATAAAGACTGCCGCCGATAATTTGCAACGATACATTTTCGACTTGCTTATTGTATTGCTAATTTGCTGTATTATATTTTCTGATTCAATTCATTTTATATGGGCCTCAACTGGCTGTTAATAAGTTACAAGCCTGGACAAGCATGCCTGCTCAGAAAATTTTGAACCAGTTATTTGAGCCTAATGAGCCCTAAAATAAGTTACTTGCGGCTCCAGATTTCCAAAATAAGTTATTTGCGACAAATTTCTCGCGGTTAACTAACCTCAAAAGTTGGCCGCAGGAATTTTAGGGTTGCAGGTAACTAATCGCAGTGGAAAACTGGAGGAAGCCAGCGTGCAAGAAATGTTACTGAGGACAGTTTCTGATCTAATCTAAGTCAATTGCGTCATCTGGTGTTAATGTGTAGGTTACATGCGAGTTAGGTTTATACTAGAAGTAGGTTACCTATGCCTTACCGCGGTCTTCATGTGCGTTACATGTGAGGTCATTCTGTTAGTTTGCAGCAGCTCACAAATGACCAGATTGAGACAATCTATTACCAGCTTCTAGATTTCAAGTAACTTGTTCAAAATTTTCTGAGTCGCTACGAACAAACTCTAGCGACTCTATCGCCAAGCGATATTTCGACCTGCACTCCAAGCTTTCTGGAAAGGATGCTATTATACATCATTGCACATGCCGACGCTGTTTGTTCATCTATGCAAATCCGAGATATCCTCACTATAAATGGAACAGCAGCCACTTGATGCTTGAATAAAGTTTACAGAGGCATTCATATCAAGACTCGAAACTTTATGCTAATATCAGCCGCCGATACAATTATGCGGAAAGTATTTAGCGGATGACAAAGAGTTCAATTTGGAGAAGACCAATTCTCTACGGACCTTATGTTGGCTGACGATAGTGCTATCTTTGCAGATAGTGATGCAGAGGAAAATGAAATTCTTCAAGAGATTGCTGCTATAGCTCTTCCTTACGGATTGACTATAAACCCTGAAAAGACAAATGCGCTCACAACCGATGGCTTATCTTGCACACTCCACCTGGACAGCTCCTAGATCGAACAAGTCGAGGAGTTCAAATACCTCGGATCTATGTATAGTGCAGCTGAACAAGGTCTCATACACTGCAGAAATCCACAGCAGAATTGGAAAGGCTGCGATTGCCTTCGGCCACCAACATAATGTTTGTGGAAGAAAAACGACGTACCGCTGACAGAAAAATGCGAGTGTTTCGATCCATTGTGACGTCAATACGACTTTGTGGAGCTGAAACCTGGGCACTTCTGAAAGCTGATTTGCAGGGGCTGGAGGTCTTCCAAATGAGGTGTCCGAGACGGATATTAAACGACCCACTTCTTCGCCGGATTTTTTTTTAATGTCCGGAAATCCTGCTGCCTTCAGCTCACTGTTGCATCAGACTTCCGAAAGCGCAGGCTCGAGTGGTTTGGGCACGTAAGTCGAATAGCAGCTCAACGTATACCCAAAAACTGTTGCGGGTGGGAGATCCTGCGAGCTGCTCGGAAAAATACGTGGATGAAGCAAGTACAAGACGACTTGAGTAAACGAGGCTTGTGTCTAGAGGAGGCGAAAGAAATGGCTCTGGATCGCTTAGCATGACAGAACATTGTTGACTCTCGCCATACCACGGCATCCACAGCACCGTACTGGCTTCGAAGCCGCACTCAAACCTGACGCTCGCTAACTGGGATAAGTAAGTAAGTATTTAATATCAGCAGTCGGGTCATTCCAACATCGCGGGTGAATACCGACAGACCATTGCTATGTTGATGTCGCAGATCGTCTGTGCGCGGACGACCAAACAGCGCCGGTGGTGTGATAGTGTAGCATACGACCCGGTAGGCAGTGGGACGGGTTTGAGTCCCACTTGGCGCTACAGTCTTCGTCGTAACTAAGCATCTTTGTGAGGGCTTACATTTCTTGTTATTCATTTTGTGCTGATTTTATTTGCTTATGTACTATTTTAATATTGCTATTTTAGCACACAGTTGGATTTATCGGTAGCGGTTGACCTGACGGCTTCAAATGGCGATCCGCGAAAAAAGAGCTCGCTTCACTACATCAAAGATCCATCGAGCCCATCACCCTACGAACTAGTGATCAGGTCTGTTTTTTACTTCAGTTCCTGGGATACTCGTTCAACTAACTCCCGCGTTATGCTTTTTGGTAGTGTGTGCACCAAACGAAGCCTGGTTGCTAGTCCCTGTCTGTCCTAATCGGATACCCTTTAGAGTCGCGTAGGCATTATTAGAACAGTAGTGAATAACTGATTCGGATATTTGTAGGCGCTGGTGATTGCACTGTGAAATGCATCCGAAGGTCTTCCACGGTATCTCCTAGAGGCAGAATTCTGGCCGCATCCCGGAGTGACCGATCAACATATTGCAACTCTCACCTTCAAACTAAATGTTTTCAGAGCAATAGCTGATATCTGTCAGTTCTACAATAGATCTCGCCGGTACAACGCCTATGGTTTTGGCGCTATTATTCCTGGTCAACGAAAGGTCTCGCCCGTGTTCAACCTGGTATGTACGTTAGTTACAACACGTTGAAATGCTCTACGTTAGCTTGACTGACAAATTCCGCAGCGCATATCGTTTTCCGATCGTTATCTACTGGCTCAGAGGTCGGATTCATCAGCGACTTACATCCCTTTAACAGAGAATTCACAGCGAAAAACTCATATAACGCGGCTTATCGCTCACCATATCGCTTAATAAGCCCCGCTATCAGGGACTGCGGTTGTGATTTTCTCTGCTAAATTGCTACAATTCGTTGAAAAAAATAATGTTCGTCTTGTAGTCGAAGACAAGATCACGTAGCGGGAAAAACTGCAGGCTTTATCATTAGCATTTGTATGTGGCACTTAAGGTTGCAAAAAGAAAAGGGTATCCAACGGGCGCGTGTAGCGCAGTCGGAGGCGCGACTGTCGCGTGCACCCGATACCAGGTTCCTGGTTCGGATTTCCGTTTCCGCCAAATACGCATTCATGTCGCCTCCACGACATCCCGTAGAAGAAGAATGCGCTGGCGCATCCCAAAAGGGATTGAGTAACGCCGTCCTTTATCCTTTTATCCTTATCCAACAAAAAATTGGCCACTGGATCCAGGTGACAAAGCAACGACCTGTTTGGCCTAGGGTAAAGCCCCATGCATACTTTTGCTGAGCGATCCTAAAATTACAAAACGAGCGTATAATGGGAATTTAAAAAATAAGGTTCAAATTAAAAAATAAATTAAATTAAATCAAATAGGTTCCAGAATAAAAAGTGCAGATGTTGGTAATCAGCATAGCTATGGCATGATTCTGAGTGAATGTGGACTTCAATCCTGCGTTAACTCTTTACTTTTGTGATGATGATGATGATTTTGCTGATACTACAACGCTTTCCATTTTCGAATCTGTCGCGGAGCTCATCAGTGCAAGGACTGAATGGAATTCTGGACGCCTATCACAGTTGCGTATCGGCTGTTCGTCTCTATGGTCCGACGAATTTCGCGCCGGTCATCAAGGAAGCCGCGAGCGCATCCGCTGAAATCGGCGACGGCTCACGATATCAGGTATGTACTGCCACCTTCCTAGGTGGCTGCTGAGCTAATCAGAATAGTTTATTACGGACGTTGTTCCTAACTTAGAGAGAAAGGGAGTGTAACTGGAGAAGAGCTAAAAAGAACGGGTGTATAGTTCGCCGTTGAAGGGACAAGTCAAGTTTTCGGACTACAGTAGAAGAGAGAGTAGTTGCATGAAATTGTTCAGACTGTAGGGATTCGGAAATAGCTAAGGCCCAGTACGCGGTTCTCTGCCGAGGCCAAATAAGGGGAACAGCGGCCTTGGGTTCAGTATAAAATGGCTGGGTGTGAGCTAAAGGGGGTAGCCGTACGGTAATGGGTTAAGTAAAAGTTAGCTCAGGACTCCGTTTTGGGTTCTGGGCCTCGCTTCTAGTTCGTTCAATAGGGATAAATCTGACAAATTGTAATGTGTGATGTACCACGCAAATAAAAATTAATGAATCGATTGTGTAGGTTGATTCTCCGGTTAATATTCTCAGCAACTGGATATTACAAGAGTTCAAATGTTTTCTGTTTTTTCAACATCGAGCAGCTTGGATCAATCACCCATAGAATTCTAAAACACTGAATATGTATGTACAGTACCGCCGCTAAACACTCAACCAAACGAGGTTTGCGACGCAAAAACGCGTTTTTTGCGTCACAAACCTCGTTTGGTTGAATGTTTAGCGGCGGTACTGTATAATAGTTGGTTTTGACCATCAGAAAATAAGGTATTGGTCCATGCTTATCCTTGGTCGTATAGCGTTTTTCTATTGCAACTACTTTGCGAAGAACTCTTAGCAGTTCCTGATGTGGGCTGTTTCAGATACTCCTCATTATCACCGACGGGGCCGTCTGCGACGTTTCTGGCACAAAGAGAGCCATTATAGAGGTGAATTAAATGGAAAAGCTGTTGTCGTCCGGTTTATTTGTCCTCGGCATATTCCTCTTCCAGGCCTCGTATTTCCCTATATCCATAATCATAATCGGTGTTGGCAGCGAGGATTTCAGCAGCATGAAAGAGCTCACCTCGGAGGATGCTCTACTGACGTTCGATGGTGAAACGGCTAATAGGGATATTGTGCAGGTCACATAGCCATTCTATTGTATTTCTTTTTCAAAAACTGACAGTTTCCCCTATGTTTTCACGGCTTCTTATCCCGAACAAGTTACACTTTGATGACATCTTCCCGCTTCACTGATGAGCAATAAGGTGTAAGGTATACCAAAATTTTCATTAGTAAGTAGTGACAAAACGTACCTTCGTTTTCAGACAAATGCGGCTTTTTCGAGCATATAACCAGGATTGTTAAACGCTTCATTATGGCTTCCGTTTTTGCGCCTCGCCTTCTTCAGAGCCTGGAAAAGTCAGAAATATTTACGATACCACCCACCTAAACACCACTTCATTGTGCAGAACACTATTCCCAAGGAAAATAATAAGAAGAGCCAGCACCTACAAAATGGCGAGTAACCGTTCAGGTTGTTGCCGGAAACGTGGATGATTGAGTTTGCCCGGGAGACCCGATTTAAATACTTATGTAGGTCTGGTAAGGTACATCAAAACCAACAGAGCACGATCAATGCAGCCAGTTCTCTATTTCTTCTGGCTGACCCGTGACTCTTCCCTGCGATCTATAGCGCTTCAAGTGTTCCGCGAGTCATTATGTTGATCTCTCGCACTAAAATCAACATGAATACCTGTAACGTGGAGCCTGCATATCACCTAATGCTGTGCTCTCTCCAAAGACTAACGATGTTGCCTTTTCTAAGACCATCCAGATGCTCCTTGCCATCATTCTCATTAGGGCAGACTACAAATAATGGCCTGAAGCAAGTCCTGTCGCAAACAAGGTTTCGAACCAGCTGACTTTGAGGTGACTGGAGTGACCTCACTGATTCTCACTATATTTTGAAAATAAACACTGCGAACGCGCTTCCGTGTCTCCGCCTTTACCTCTCTGAAATGAAGGGCACACAAAATAGATTCTCTATGTTGCTAAACCCTCCTCACACTTTACGGCACGGCAACCGGCTGGGAGGGAGAAGGGTCAGAACTCAAGCGGAGCCTTGAAATGGCGGTGCTCCCCCCCCCCCCAATTTTGCGGCACCGTTCATTCAAACTGTACTGTTGAGGGCGCAGAGGAACGTACCAGGGAAGTACCGCACTCTTTTTCAGTACTCGTTTCGAAAGGTAAAGGCCTCCACATACTTTTGCGGCAACGGCGCGCAATCTTTAACACAACGCAGGGACGCAGAGCTCGTCGCCGGTGGCGAGTTGCGGGCGGCGACGGCTGCGCCGCTTGAGCGGCATGATTCACATCATTATTGCCGCCGCCACCGATTTCGCGCCGATTCGGCGCCTCCAGAGAGTATCGGTGCTCTAGCCTTTCGCGGTAGGGAGCGACCAGAGCGTGGACAGAAGGCGGGAAAACGAATAGCAGCAGTAGGTCCTGACTAGAGATACAGTACCTCACCGCTCCGTGTCGTCGGCAAGACTGCGGGAACGGCATGACTCATCGTTTTCGCCGCCCGCCGCTCGGTGCAAAAGTGTGTGGGACCTTTACGAATTTGTGGGGCAGTGGTGTCGTAGAGTTTGTCTCCGCTCCAGTCGACCGTGGCAGGGGTCCAGAGTACAAAGCTCGGCGATCGATACCGATCAGCTGGAACCCGCACCCAAGGGAGATTTCAAATCTCCCGCAGCGGCAGTAAGTCTGGAAAGAGCATGGCACTGGTGCTTCCCGCCGGCATCAACGACGCGGCAAAACTGAGGACGAGCGCCGCGGCTTCAGGGCTCCGCCCCAGTCTTGCCTCCCGCCGCCTATTGCAACACAGTAAAAGTATGCAGAAGCCTTAACGCACTCCGGTGGTTATCACGTGAACAATTCGACACCGATCGCGCGGCTGTGGCTGAGTTTAAAGCACGCGTCTGTTTCCACTCCAGGTTCCCGCCAGAATCGGCTAGAGCGCAGATAGAACTTTGCCGGCGACATTTACAGTCGCTGCCGCGCGAAATCGTAAATGAAAAGGGCGCTGGCGTGGCACGGCACCGCACGCCGACGAACTCTGATCCCTCGGGTGGTAGACATAACTCCAACGCCTCGCTGACCTCCAGGATGTGGTGCGCGACGAAATAGGACGAGTTGTGGCGGTCCGAATGCTTCAAATAGGGCCGGCTAGTGACGTCAGCCGTGCGGCAGCCGGCTACTGGGCGCGCTAGAGCGCAAAAGCGTGTGCTGGCGTCTAGACGGCGTAGAAGAAGGAAAGAGACTTGAGATGAGGGAAACGGTCACGGGTCTGATGAGTAAAATTCAAAACAAGAACTGGGGCGGGATTACTAACTAGAATTTTCGGTAAGAGTAAGTAAGAGTTTGTAAGTGGGGGATGAGCAAAAACATGAATACTATACTCACATTCTCTGAAGTGATAATTGATTATCTCTACAAGAAAAAAACTAGGGGATATGTTAACCGTAGGCTCGGAGATTGTATTTATATCTCGAGCTACAGCATGAACAGAGGAGATGTCAGAAGAGGTCAGAGAAAAGTGCGATCGAGATAGGATTTTGACTCAGTATGTGGAGAATGATCCTATAAGGGACAAAACAGAACGAAATAGCGAACTAAGAGACCCTTCAATGTTTAAAGAACCTTTTCCACGGGTTCTTCATCACATCCCTTCGGCGTTTCGTTTCTAGTTGAAAAAGCTTGAATATTGGCACAATTTCTTGCCCCGCGGCGAACATTGCGTCACCGAGCGCACGTCCTCGTCCAGTGCCGCGACGTCGCATTCGGCTAGCACGCGACGTCGCGTTGGAGTTACGTCCTGGAGCCCTGCTCCCTGCCCGTGCTTAATGATAGGACCGTTACCGCGCCGCAGAACTGTGCGAAGCCCTTCACACTTGGCGAAATAGGTGGCCTCTTTGTCACCCTGTCCCTAGTGTGCCAATTTTGCGCTGGATACCCGTTTATTTTTGCAATGCTATGGCTAATTGACACATTCAACGCGCTGATAACAAAAGTCTTGGCTGCAGTTTTTCGCGCTACGTGATCTTGTCGTCGACTACAAGACGAACGTCGGAATGGCGGAACGGATGCTGGCCAAGCTGATATTACCGAACATAACACAGCAGCTGACCACTTACATGGAACTGAACGGTATCGTACCGATGGAAAGGGCAGGTAAATTAGTTCGGTATCAATGATGGGCTTTTACTATCCAACCACTCTATTTTTCAGATAAACCTGTCAGTAAATACGGCGAAGCATACAGTTTCGAAGTTTGGTAGAAGTCGCTTGTAGACGATGACTCCGTTACGATTACTGGTATCGCCAGACGAACGTTCCTTCTCTAATTAATGCTCGTACTGTTAACCGCTTTGCTGTTGATCTCAAGGAATAAAGAAACACGATGTGTAATGGAATAAGCTGGTAAGATGCTGGTGCTGTTGACTAGTTACGAGATGACTTTAAAACTCAGTTAAATTCGTTTTATTGCTGAATGTGAGTATAAACCGTCTCCTGATCACCTTGATGAATTGCCAGTAAACTAAACTAAACACCAACTTGCATAGTAAGATAACATAATCAAAGGCGATCAAATAAAACACTCCCACTTAACAGCAGAAACAAATCTGAACTTTTCTGAACATTATTTATACCATTTTCACAGGCTTAACGCTTTTGAAATCAAGTTGAACATCTTCTGAATCAAAAAGAGCTTCTTCCGCATTAAACTAGACCTTCTGAAAAGGTTAGTATAATTTTTTGTTCAAGGAAGTATTTAGTATAACTTTCTTTGAAGTTTTAATTCACATACTCAATAGGTGGATACATTGTTTGAAATTTTGTAAAATTTTTATTTTTTGGGAAAAAATAATGGTTTAAAGCACGTTTTAGAAAACAGAAAGGCGGGCCGCCTTTTCATTGCCAAAAGAAGAGATTACGCCATACCCTCGTCCAGGGCGTCGCCATTTTTACTTCAATGAATACAAAACTTCTTACAACAAAAACAATTGTAAAGAACACGCATATCCTCATCAAGCAGCATTTCCACCATAAATCAAAAAATCAAAAAATAATAAATATACATAAAAGTAAATAAATAAATAAGATGAAGATGATTGTAACATTGTTGCGCTTGAACTAGCCAACGGTGAACTAAAAAAATTCAAAGAAAGTCCTATCAAAATTTCCTTTTCCAAAAAAAAACACTAAACTTCTAGAGAGTCTGTAGTTTATCCCGCTCATTTCTATCTGGAACTTCTTCAGAAGACGATTTCAAAAGCATCATGTTTGTTAGAAGAATGTTCGATTTGACGTGAAAGTGCTACGTCAATTTGATGAGAATCATTAATTACAAGCTCAGGTTTCAGAAAGTCGAATATGGGATTATTTTTGATTTTCAAAATATTATGCGAAAAACATTTCCTGCTTCACTTCCCATTTAAAAGGTTTCCCTGCGGGCGTACTCTTCGGTACCGCTGTTGTCTGAAGACAGAAACTCCACATCACAGCAATTTTCGGTTGTATCGCCCGTCGTGTCACGTGGGACTTCACAGACTTATTGGCAGCAGAAAACAGTGAATAAGCGACTATACTCTTCAGCCGGCTATATATAGTCTTTTGGGATGTGGTGCTCGTGAGAAAGTTGGCTTAGGTAATGGTGAAGTGGTAGAGGCATAAGAAACGAGAGGTGCGCTTTGGATGAGAATTCCCATGCTTTTGATGGGAAAGAGGCAAGATATAAGAGACCCAGACAGAAAAGGAGCGGAAAGCCAGAATTCAAATACATTTCAAATAGTAGAATAGAGCTACCCCGAAGCCTCATACGTAATTAGATATAGATGGCTCAATCCGAAATTCTTTATTGGCAAGCTTTCACTGCTTAGCAGCTTCCTCAGGTCTTTAATAACATCACATATAGTAAATACCATCAAAACAGAGAACAACAACGGTAAGCACTAATCAAGCGGGCCTCGCTAACAGAGCCTCACCACAGCGATGCTCCTCACAAATAAAGTTAATGTAAACTACACTTCCGCTGATCTTTTTAATCACTACATGACAAGCCTCAGCGCATCGGTCTGCTCACACCTACTGTTAATTTCGGGGTTTAGCCTCTTTATTGCAAGGGCCTCGAAGAGTTTCCTTTCTAGCGGGGTTATCAGTGAGCGTGTAATACGTTAACTTTAATTGAGCGAGGGTCTTCAGGTAAGGTAAGGTAGGTAAGAAACCCCGCTTCTTACCCCACGAACAGCTTTTCGCGACACCGCACCTCCACCACACTCATGGAGACCCTCCTTCAATTAAAGTTAACGTATTACACCGCTCACTGATAACCCCGCTAGAAAGAAAGTTGTTCGAGGCCCTTGCAATAAAGAGGCTGAACAGTAGGGATGAAGAGACCGATGCGCTGATGATTATCATGTAGTGATTAAGAATATCAGCGGAAGTGCTGTTTACAGTACCTTTATTTGTAAGAAGCATCGCTGTGGTGGGGCTCTGTTAGCGAGACCCGCTGTTTTGTTAATATATACCGTTATTATTCTATGTTTTGATGGTATTTATTATATGCGATGTTATTAAAGGTCTGAAAAGCTGCTAAGTGGTGAAAGCTTGTCAATAAAAATATCGGAAGAGTCTCGATTGTGCCATCTATATCTAATTACATTTCAAATACTTCAAATTGCTGTTGAGGCAAGGCTTCAAAAAAATGAAGAAGTGAAGAAGTCACTATAAACCTTGCTGCTGGAGTGCCATCAATGCGTAGACTGGGCTGTTTTCGGCTGCATCATTTCTAAAATGTAGAGGTTTTGGTGGTTCATTAAATAGACTTGTTTCATACATAGTTATTTACAACTAATCTACAACCATTGGTTTGGTTGTCTCCTACGGTGGATTTCGGATGAGACGCTTCGACCAGCCTGTTGGCATGGGAAAATGGCTGACGTCAGCAGTCGATCGGCACAAGCTTCACCCTTCAAATACTACCAGTCGGTATCGATCGTCTCTGCGTACCGGCGGCGAAGTTGGCCGCTCTCTCGTCTACACTCCCATCCTGCCAAATGACCAGAGTGGGGCCGCGGTTCTGCATGATAACGGTGAAGTGGTAGAGACATAAGAAACGAGAAATGCACTTTGGATGAGAATTCCCACGCTTGTCATTGGAAAGAGACAAGGTATAAGAGACCTAGACAGAAAAGGAGCGGGAGATTAGAATTCAAATACATTTCAAGTACTTCAAATTACTGTTGAGGCAAGGCTTCAAAGAAATGGAGTAGTGACGAAGTCACTATAAATTTTGCTGCTACAGCAACGGAGTGCTTACAATGCGTAGACTGGGCTGTTTTCGGCTGCATCATTTCCAAAATGTAGAGGTCTTGGTGGTTCATTAAATAGACTTTTGTTTCATACATAGTTATTTACAACTAATCTACAACCATTGGTTTGGCTGTCTCCCACGGTGGCTTTCCGATGAGACGCTTCGACCAGCCTGTTGGCATGGGGAAAATGGCTGACGTCAGCAGTCGATCGGCACAAGCTTCACCCTTCAAATACTACCAGTCGGAATCGATCGTCTCTGCGTACCGGCGGCGAAGTTGGCCGCTCTCTCGTCTACATTCCCACCCTGCTTGATGGTCATCAAGGCCCGGTTTTGCATTACGTTGACACTGCTACGGGGTAACAGCACCAGCCATGGGGTCTAATGAGCTCTGCGCTCTTCCACACGCTCTCAGAGAAATCCGTTCAATACGACCGAGGAGGACTACTTGCCTTAGGCCAATTTATACTTCCGTCACCGCGCAACGCGTCGCTCAACGTCGACGCCATCCAACCGGAGTGAATCGCGCTAACCCGCGACATACTGCGCCGCCCCCGAAATCGGTGCGATGCGATTCATCGCGGTGGATTGGAGCACGAGTATTGCTGCTTCAACTGTCCTTCGCAGAGGACGCGTGAACGTGTGCATAGTTACGTGTGTCCAATTGTGCATAATCGCTAGACACCGTCGCCGGCTGTTTGGAGTGCTCATCGTCGTCTGAAGCAGCGCGACGCGATAGGACCCACCACTCAGTTCGAAGCAGTCAACATTTTAAACATTTACTGGGCGTTTTTCACTTCATCGGATGGACCATTCGATGCTAATTCCAAATATCGGATTTAATATCAAAGCACGCAATTTGAAGAGCGCTATCAAAAAACGGCGGGAAATGCGTTCATTGCGTTTTTCCACCCAAAGACCAAAATATACTGCCGTTATTGCACATCTGTTACCAGAGCTCAAGGGTAAAGCTGTGCATCCATTGACTGTCAACTCCAACAAGTAGCTGACGTCCTAAAGACGTTACTTCACTTGCAAAATCGTTTAAAAATCGCTCAAAAATAAATAATTTATTCGCTAAAACAGGACACTCTGCTGTCAACGTATAAAAGTATTCACACCAACACAGCTAGCCGTTAGTGTACAACATCACAATCGCCTCTTCTTCACACGTGCTTCTCTTGAGCTTATGTATATACAACACGTAAGTAGGTGTGAAGGACTAACTGATAAGGCAAACGGTAACGAATACAGTAGTAGAACCAGTCAAAAGCCGAGGGTTATTGGCTATTGGCAACAGGAAGATGAAGGGGACAACGTTAAAGAACTGGCTAACTCTCCTCTAAAACGTGACGGAATGACAGACGAGAATAAGGGTCCCTCAGCTGTACGAAAAATCAATAAATCGATATTCAATAGCCGCAACTTGGTCTTGATGGGTTTGCAGCTTCTGGCTATAGGCATCCCCGCTCAATCGTCCGCTACCTTCGATGGTCCCACTCCAACGCCCAGGAACCGGAACAGTGCTAGGGTGAGTTCGAGCCCGAAGAAACACGCAGCATTAGCCGGGAACGCACGGAGCATGACCGGTGTGAAGCCCTGAAAATAAAAATAAATAAATAAAAATAATGATAAAACAAATAAATGAATGTAATCGATAAATAAAACAGGAGCGAAAACAAAGTCGAACAAAAAATAAAAATAAAAACAAATAAATACATGTAATTGAAATAAAACAGGAATGAAAACGAAGACGAAGAAAAACAAAATAAATAAAAGAACAAAATAAAAACAAACAAATGCATGTAAATAAAGTGAAACAGGAATGAAAATGAAATCGAATAAAAAGAAAATAAACAAAACAAAAGTAAAATAAAACCATTAGATAAAATATAATGAATGAAATAATAAACAACGACAAAACGAAAGATGGAAATAAATAAAATATATAGAAATAAAGTTAAACAAATAAAAAATAAAATGGAATGAAAAATGAACAAAGCAAAAATTGAATTAAAAAATTAAATTAAATGAGTAAATTGGTATAGTAAATACAGTAAATGTGGTAAATAAATATGATTAGTAAATTAGGTAAACAAAAAATAGAATAAAAGCAAAATTAGAAAAACAAATATAAAATAAGTAAATAAAACAGTAAATGTAGCACACTATTTTAAAAAATATAATAAATGAAAACAATGAAAAACGATGAAACAAAATATGGAAATAAATGAAATTGACAGGCATAAAAATGCATTAAAATAAAATAAATTAAATTAATAGAAATAAAACAACCAAAATAAGAAAATAAGCAGAATAAACAATATGATAATAGAAAGAAACAAATAAAACAAAAATAAAATAAAATGTGATAAATAGATATAGTAAATAAAGTAAATAAAAAGAAAGTAAATAAGGTAGATAATAAAATGGAATAATATAAACAAAACGAAAATAAGACAAAATGCTAGTAAATAAAAAATGAAATAGGAATAAAAATTGTGAAATTAAATAATATTAATACATCTATTAATGTTAAATTATAAAACTATGAAAAATAATAAAATTAAATAATAGTAAATAGTAAGCAAAATAATAATTTTTAAAAATATAAAAATACATAATTAAAATAATTTTAATTATAAATTACAAAATATTCATTTATAAATGAATTGTTTATCTGTGTCGCTCTCCACGTACTTCTTCTTCTTATAATTAAATTCTTATAATTCACCTGTATCACCTGTATCACCTGTCGTCCCGTTGATCATCGACTTGCTCGAGCGGGCGCCAGCAGCGTCTCCATTCGTCCCTGTCGCGTGCCAGAGTGGTCCAATGGATCCTCCTCGCTCGAGGGACACGAAGAGCGTCATATCGGTCGTTCAGGGCTTTCACGAAGAAGTCCGACCAACGCGTTGGTGGGCGTCCTGGTGTTCTTTTGACATCCCGCGGAATCCAATCTGTGACGGCTCTCGTCCAGCGGGTGTCTGCGAATCGCATTACGTGGCCGGCCCACCTAATTTTCGACGACTCGGCCCACGCGACAGCGTCTCTGATCTTCGAACGTCGGCGAAGCTCGGAACTCCGGAGGCCTTCTCTCACTTGCGTGAGTCGTGTCACTCCGAGCATCGTCCTCTCGATTCCACGCTGCGCGACGCTGATCGCGTGTTCATCCTGCTTTCGTATAGCCCAGGTCTCTGAGGCGTATGTTAGGGCAGGAAGAACAGTGGAGTCGAATAGGTGGGCACGGAGTCGGACGTTCTTCGTTTTCTTCACGACTTCTTCGACGCTCTTGAAAGCTCCCCAAGCCGCTCGTTTCCTTCTGCTCAGCTCTGGTGCTAGGTCGTTGGTCATGTTGACTTCGCGACCCAGATACACATAGCTGGAGCATTCGGAGATGTTCGTTCCGTTGAGCGAGAATGGGGCATCAGAAACCCATCCGTTCTTCATGAACATCGTCTTCGTAAGATTCAGCTGCAGTCCAACGCTTCCACATACACGATCGAAGTCGGCCAGCATTCGTTCCGCCTGACTGATGCTCGGGGTTATGAGCACGATGTCGTCAGCGAAGCGAAGATGGTGCAGTTGCCGGCCGTCGACCTTCACTCCCATGTCTTCCCATTCTAGTTCGCGCATGACGTTTTCGAGGGTGGCGCTGAAGAGCTTCGGGGATATGGTATCCCCTTGCCGAACCCCTCTCTTCACGTCGACGACGACGTCGTTGTAGAATGGTGAGATCTTGGTCGTGAATCCACTGTACAGCTCTCGAAGGACTCTGATGTACTGAGTAGGAACGCCCTGGGTGAGTAGGGCTTCCATGACCGCTTCAGTCTCGACGAAGTCGAATGCCTTCTTCAGGTCAATGAACGTAAGGCACAGCGGCAGCTTGTACTCTCGCGACACTTCGATGAGCTTCGTAATGGTGTGTATGTGGTCGATCGTGCTGAATCCTCTCCGAAATCCTGCTTGTTCGCATGGCTGTCCTTCGTCCAGCGTTCTACTAATCCTATTCAGGATGACTCGAGTGAACAGCTTGTAGACTACGGACAACAGGCAGATCGGGCGATAGTTGCCAATGTCGTGCACGTCTCCCTTCTTGTACAGCAAAACGGTCTTGCTGGTCTTCCACTGAGATGGAACCTTGCATTCGGACAGGTAGCGTGTGAAGAGCCGCGCCAGGGTGTTGATGAGCGCTGGCGGGAGGTTCTTCAGGTGTTCAGCTCTGATCCTGTCAGAACCGGGTGCTGTACGTTTCTTCACCGACGAGATGGCGTGTCGGATCTCGGAAGGGAGAACAGAGGGAACGACGTATCCATCCTGCGGAAGATGGCATGGGGGCAGGTGGACGTGGCTATCGAAGAGATCGGAGTAGAAGTCGTGGATGACTTTCTCCATGGTCCTTCTGGAAGAGGTGATGGTTCCGTCAGGACGTCGGAGAGCGGTCATCTTGGTCTTGAAGTTGGCGAAGTTCCGGCGTGCATTGCGAATGCTCAGCCCTGCCTCTGCTGCTTCAGCCAACACTTCCGCCCTTCTCTCCTTGAGATCTTCCTTTATCGCCGCTCTGCATAGCTTCGCAAGCTCGGACGTCAGTTGGTGGTTGCCTGACGCTCGTGCTGCTCCACGCTGGCGTATCAGCTCGAGAGTTTCCGGAGACAGGCGTCTCTTGGTGGTCTTCAAGCTCTCGGCTCCCTTAGCACTATCGTGGAGATGGTGCACGAAGCGATCGTATTCCTCGTCGACGTTGTCCATGACGGCATCTTCCCAAAGGCCGACAAGAGAGGTGTAGAGATCCCAGTTGATGGTCGTTCTGGGATTCCTCTTCTTGAACTTCGCGGCCTTCTCTCCTTGACGCGAAAAGCGGAACCTCGCGCGAAGGAGGCGGTGGTCCGATCCCGTGTAGAACTTGGGGACAACGGAGACATCGGTCAGGC
This sequence comes from Heligmosomoides polygyrus polygyrus, assembly GCA_947396885.1. Classification (NCBI taxonomy): domain Eukaryota; kingdom Metazoa; phylum Nematoda; class Chromadorea; order Rhabditida; family Heligmosomidae; genus Heligmosomoides; species Heligmosomoides polygyrus. The sequence goes on from OX377201.1 coordinate 108,797,900, forward strand.
AATACTTGCGATTGAAGATGATGTGGTCGATCTCGTTGTGGAACTGGCCACCGGGATATTCCCAGGTCCATCGTAGGGAGGGAGGCTTCTGGAACTGCGAGTTTCCATGGATGGTCTTGGTCGACATGATAAACTCAGACAGCCTTTCACCTTGCTCGTTCCACTCCAAACCGTGGGTTCCGATGTGAAGTTCTTCCGGCGACCTTCGTGGCCCGATCTTGGCGTTGAAGTCGCCGACGATCACCTTGTAGAAGGTGTGATCTTCCTTATAGAACTTCTCCAGCTCCACGTAGAAGGCCTCGACGTCTTCGTCGTCGTAGTCGGATGTTGGGGCATACGCGACGAACACAGTCAAGGCTGGCACGGAGCCACATCGCTTCAGTCGCAGACGTCCGATTCGGCTAGTCAGAGACTCGTACGAATCGATGTTCATGGCCAAGTGCGTGTTGACGAGGACACCAACGCCGCCTACTCCCCTGCTGTCGCATGTTCCGAGGAACAGTTCTTCTCCGGAGTCGTAGGCGGCGTGTAGGGGGTGGTGTCTTCTCGTCTCGGTCAGTCCGATGACGTCGTACTTGATCTTCCTGGCTTGCATCATCAGGTCCTCGACGGATGCTTCGGACGCAAGCGTGCGGGCGTTGTAAGTACAGATCGTCATCCTAGTCCTTCTCAGTTTGCGCAGCCTGGTTAGGCCCTGAGATTTTAGCAGCCTCTCCGTACTCGTCCTTCCCATCGCTGCAGAAATGGGGGCTCTTTCGGGGTCAGGGGAATGAGGCCCTTTAGTGCTGCTGTGTTTGACTGGAATACAACACGGGTAGCTAGTCAGGCTCTGTCGTGCGGGCGGGGTACTCCGGGCAGCCAGCCAGACTGCCCGAAGGGACGGGGCGAGACTTAAGGCGGCCTCGAAGCGCCTTACATGTACTCCCAGTCTACCGAGTGCAAGCTTTTGGCCGAGCCGACACAGTTACAATCCGCACAGTCACGGACACATCCACGCACACTGTGCACGAACATGCCGCTCCCACGCACAAGGAACGCGTCGACCCGACACAGCAGGAGCAAGTAGTCCATCCCCTGCATCCCACCTGCGTCTCTGGGCAGTACACGGTCGCATTTGGTTCGCGTTTAATTCCCCTATCCACCACCCGGGGACGCGCCACGTGGCCCTGCGACAAGCGGCCCGAGATCCCTCTTAACAAGAGAGCCCGAAGGCTCTCTATCGAGGGAGATCCGTGGAAATTCTTATAATTAATATAATTAAATAAATAAAATATAATGAAAATAATAAACGCCAATAAAACAAGGATTAGGAATAAATAAAATAAACATAGGAATAGAAATTTTTCAAAAGTAAACTAAAAAGAAATAAAGGAAACAAAACGCTATTTAATCGAATAAAAGAAGTAATAAATAGTGAGCGATAATAATAATCAAAAAAATATTTAATTATATGAGTAATAATTAATAAAAATAAGCATAAAATAATAAATATAAATACGAATTTTTAAAACAGAAGAACATATGGCACAAAACTTAAAGCATCCCTGTGCTTGAAATAGATATCGATTTTTTACCCAATATCTACGATTTATAGTTTGCAGCGACAGGTGCTACAACCACCGCAATGGCGGCGAGCGACAAGCATGCAAGTTGTACCGCCCATAATTCCAAAATTATCCAAAAAAATTGATTTTTAATGAAAAAATGAGCTTTACCTTGAATAAAGCTCTCGGTCCTTCCTCTCGCATCACTTCCCTGAACACGCCTCGAATGCCGTCCGGATACTTGCCTTCAGGAGCGGTTTGAAGACGTGACTTCAGCACATCGGCCGGAATGCACACCGACCTGCAATGAACCAATCACTGACTTCTTTTGTAAGCAAAAACAGCACTTGTCGTTAATGTGGCCTACATGTGAAAGGGAAACACGCAAGCTAATTGCAGCCAAGAATGGTATCGGATTAACATGTAGCAGCCAATCAGGGTTCGAACTGTATATACACCTCTGCGCGACACGCCAGATTGCCCTGGTCCATCCCGCCTCCCCCATGTAGGCCATATTAACGACTAGTGCAGTAAAACGCTTTAAAACATGTTTAATAACTCTATAAGGCTATCTTTATCAAACTGCTATCACTGGGATGGCATCGAAGGATGTTGGGGCCACCTACAAAGAAATTTTCTGTTCTCGAGGTGCCCTTTAAGTACGGGGGACCACGTCGAATCTCTTTCATAACTTGTGGAACAAAGTACCCCCCGCCCCCGTTCAGCGCCGGTAGGACCAACTGTCCAAACGGATATTGCCCAGTAACCGCAAAAAAGGCGGGGTTTCAACTACCCAGCCTTTCTTACTCTGTATAAGCCCCGCCTTTAGCTCCGCCCATCGGGGAAGAAGGCTGCTTAAGCTGGAAAAAATAGAATTTGAACGGTAAACGCTGAAAAATAATGTAAAACTATGAAATTAAGATTTCCGCACCAATTCGCTATTCCAGCAAGGCCACCGGCCAATAGCGTAGCACCGGGCGACAGGGTGCGTTGTGCACCTTCACCGGAGAACTTCTTCTTGAGAAACTCGTAGACGGAGAGGTACGCCGCACTGGCGGGAATATCTGGAACACCGACACGTTCAGCTATAAGATAAAAAATCCGACATTCCGCATCGAATGCCCGCAATTCGTAACAGGTCACCCAATGGGCGGGGTCCAAGCCACGCCCACTGGACAAAACGTAGTTCCTAGCCATGATTCTAATCCTCGAGCTTGATCAGTAGCCTAATTTTGGCATTTCTGTTTAAAATATTTTTGAAAAACAGTCCACGAACCTCGAAGAAGAGTGGCGCCAGTTCCTCTGTAGATACTGGTCAGTCCACCCTGTTTGTACAGCTTCTTTACCACATCCAGTGGACCGTGGTAATGCACACCAGACGGTGCATGTCCGCCGGATTGCACCTGAAATCACGTCTATAACCACCAGGACACGTTCAACAACACATGGCGCCGCCCACTGTCTTGTTTAAAATACCGTTGAACTACCGGTGAAGAGTAGGTCACCGGTGGACGAAAACCCGGTCACCTATCGACGAATTTCGTGCGGCGACCTTCGAGTTTACCGAAGATTCCCCCGTAATTCACCGCATTGTGTGCTCCAAAATAGGTTACCCACACCTTAATTCTTAATTTTACCAAGCGTTGGAAAACAGTTCTATTGCGCGTAAGTAACTAGCCTTAAAAAAACATATGTCAATAGTCCCGCCCACTTCATAAAACCCGCCCCTTCGTGAAACTTCAAGTTGAGGTATCCAAGAGGCTATTACTAGAAACAGAAGGGAATCAGTACAGACATGCTGAAGCGCAAACCAAAGCCTTCGGTTAATGTAGAAACCCAGCCCTTCGGCAACAAGTCCGTCTGAGCTCGGTAAGATTTCTTGGCTAACCTTAGCAATTTCGAGAGCATAACTCCGCCCTCATGCGGATGCGCCATGCATTCTACTTCCATCTGACTACGTGAGCGCACCTTGAATCAGTATCGCCTGACACTTAAAAGCGGCATACCCTCGGGTCTGGCACTAGCTCACCGTGAAAAATCTGACCAAAATGGATGCGGAACCAATTTCGAAGCTCCTTTTTTCAAAAATTTTTCCAAAATTCGAATGCTCAAAACTCTCTCCGAACCAGAACTCACCTGTAGAAGGCATTTGATGCGCTCTCCGGGCACCATGACGATCGTCGTGAACACACCGGCCAACGCGCCACTGTTCACGTTCTGCAGAAACGTCATCTCCTGGTCTGAAACGCCGGGAACTTTCAAAAAATCACTGAAAATAATAGAATTCATTATAAAAAAATGAAACACACCAGGGTGAGTGGTCTGCAGATGTCTACCGACGGCACATCCAGCGAAGAACACAGCAAACAGCGGACTGACGCCGGCTAGTGGGGCGGCCATACCCTGAACAAGGCGAAATCTGCTAATACAACCGACTTATTGCGTCACTGCGTCTATCGGTGAGTCCGTAACCACGAAATTGATGGCCACCGCTACACGTAATACATGAACCGATCGATGATATCGAATAAAAATCGATATTTTGGAACGTTTTTGGATCGATACTGTTTGCGTGCTATCGAGCTCGCTCTGCGACGGTCTGATTTGCGCCTACCGATCGATATTGGTCGATATTGTCTGGCCCTTCAAGCTAAGTCCAGCGCGGCCACTGAAATTGATATCATCGATCGATTATTGATCGATTTATAAATTTTGTCAAGTTCCTATGGAGTTTGACACCGATGGCCATCGTTTTTTAATCAGACCCGTTCCACCTTTCTGGAAATGCAATCAATATTATCGATCGATATTGATCCGTAGGTTCCATTCATCTATTGAAAGCTCTTCCAAAGGTGAACGGACTCGCGTCAGCAAATCTTTACATTCAAAGAATCGATCTATACGGATAATCGATGAAAATTGCGGATCGACAAATCAATAGAGGAACTGCCCTAGAAGTCGATAGCGACCGATCGATATTGCTTGGCAATCAATTTCGCCTATCTGCACTCGCGTCAACCCCTTTTAAAATTTCGCTCCTCAAACCAACAAAAAGTGATGGTATGCGCGGATAACGCAATTATGATGCTGATAGATGGGCTTGCCACAAGGAAAATCGATCAAAATCGATATTTTCTTTATGCGCACTAGAGGACGCATGGACTTGTTAATTCGTGATCTTCATCGATTATCCATATCGATTGATCCTTTGAATGTAAATTTAACCTCAAAGATTTGTTGACGCGATTTCGTCCGCCTTTAGAAGAGCCTTCAGCCAGTGCACAGAATCTACGGATCAATATCGATCGATAATACTGATTACATTTACAGAAAGGATTTTGAAACGGATTTGACTTTAAAAAACGATGGCCACCGCTGTCGAACTCTATAAGAACTGAACAACGATATAATAAATCAATCAATAATCGATCGATGACATCGATTTTAATGGCCGCGCTGAACTCACCTTAACGGAGCTAGGCAATATCGACCAGTATCGATCGGTTGACATGAATCTGACAGCTGACGAGCGGGCTCCATAGCACGCAGAGTGTATCAATCCAAAAATAGTGCAAAAGATGGATTCTTAGAAGCGGACGCTCGCTAGAACGGCAGAGAGCGGGCAAAACTACAAAATATTGTGAAAATCGATAAATCAATAAAGATTTGCTTCAGAAGTCGATAGCGAATAATCGATATTGCTTTGCAGATCAATTTCGCTTATAGGATATGAGGCCGGCTAACATATTCGCATGATTCCCCTTTCAAATTCGCTCCTCAAATCTACGAAAATGTGATGGTTCTAATCGATAATGACTGACCGATCGATAGCAGTCTATCAATCGATATTATTTACCTGTTGTAACGTCTGCTCTCTGACTAACGCGAAGATGTGCCATCCACTTCAAGCTAATACCCCTGAGCATAGAAACCAACAACGCCGATTGAGAAGTGCATGAGCGACCATTAATTTCGCGCGGACGGACGCACACACAGACGAACGGACGACTCAATTTTAACCGCCTAAGCGTAAATTTAGTTAGGAAAATGCTGTGATTCAACTGCTGTTGAGCTAACTCTTGCCTCCGTCCACCTTCCAACACCACTTGTAGCTAGAATATGCTAAATGCATGGCGTATCCTAGCAGGAAGCGCTGGATAGGGTACTCGGTGAAGTGTCATTGGTGCGTTAGACTCTTAAGCTCCAGAAAATGTATCGACCCACCTTGTAGAGCGCGAAGAAGCCCTCCTTGGCGATCGTCCGCTTCACACAGTCCAACGGGCCCGAGTACAGCGGCAACTCGCCGGGTTTCGGTCGCGGCATCGTTTGAATCCGCACCTGAAGTGAAGCATGAAATCTCTTAAAAGACCATTCTCTTTTCGATGATACCCTGGGCAGAACAAATCGCCTATGTCGATCGAAACGTGGATGAACGGTCATTAATTTTGCGCGGACGCACATACGGACAAACGGACGATGATGCCTCGGATCGTCTGGTTAAATCCAGAGGGTTTCCGAACCAAACCATGGGGAAAGACCAATCTTTCCAAAAGTTGATCGAAGCCGCACCTTCACCGTGTCGAACGGATGGCCAACGATCACCGTACACGAGCCGCCAACTCCGCCGGCGATGAAGTTCAGCAGCACGTCGGACATCTCGGAGAGGTGGACTGGAATAGAATTTCAGAGGTTTTGCGAGAAAAAGGCCAGAATTATGCTTCACTATAGCGATGATAACGACGGCGACTCGGAAAGGAGAAATTTTATAGAAAAAAAGGAAAATTATGGAAAAAATACCGAGGCTCCAGTGAAGCAAAATAAACCACGCCGTAACGATAAAATGGCTTTGAGGTCGACTAAGCCCTAGCTTATAGTTGCGCCGCCGCGCGACGCGGCACCATAGTAGGAGAAGATATCGATCAGCGGCGCGAAAAGTCGATATCTATGGCGATCGTCGTGACGCGCCGCGCGTCGGTGGAAGTCTAAACTAGGGCTAACGCGAGCGCGGAGCTCACTATGCGACAAAGAGCACACAGCTAGCGTAGTTGGTTGAGACCTCGGCTCTCGTATGCATCCGCGAAGTCGATTCAAGGTCCACGCCCCGCCCAGGCCAATCACGCCCATCTTCGATCTCAACGAACTGCTACCAGACGTGTCCACTAGGAGGTGCGCAGCGCTTGTTCGTTGTCCAGCAGCTGACCAGCACGTCAAATTCGAGCTTCTTGGCTTTCTCTCAAAAGGATCAAAGGAGAAATGGACTTTTTGAACGCTGAAGCAAACGAAAAGATCGATGGGGTGGTCAGGAGGTCCAAAAAAAGGCCACGCCCCTCGTCGGAAGACATGCAGTCTTCCTCTCATCCCCAACCCCTAAGCTTCAGCCAGAGTCTAGCGGCTGCCTTACGAACTTTTGAGACGCAAAACAAAATTTCCCGATCCGCACAACAGCGGGTGTGCCTCCTGACGCCACGCCCCCAGCAGGGGGCGGGCGTACCTCCCGACGCGCTGATCGATATTTTCCGAATTTCGCGTTCACAAAAACGAACCAACAAATCGATTTTCGAAAAATTGACTGAAAAAATACAAATTATCTCAAAAAATGTATACATTGTTTGAAAGGGGATACCTTTGCTCAGCGTAAATGTACTGAAGAAGTTCAGAGTTCACGTGAAAGCTGAAGAAAATAGAAACTTTCTGACATAGAGCGATATGGAAGGCGCCATGCACTCATCTGAAACCTTGCATTTTACACTTGGTTGATTGTTCCTCGCTTGAATACTCATTATAATTTTCCCATAACGTGGCCGTATCGATTAATTTCTGCTACTTTTAAAGTATAAAACTTAAAAACACACTATGTATTGTAAAAAATGCAGGGTATCCTGAAAAATGCAGATTCTATTTGAAAGGTTCTAAAATTGCTGCTAATGAAGCTTTTGGAGCTGTTCGAGACTCATATGAAAGCACAGGATTGCAAAAGATCTGTGGCGTTTAAACAGTCAAGACTACGCCATGCTCACGCCTAAAACCTTGCATTTCAGTCTCGATTTATTGTGCATGGCCTGAATGCTTGCTACAGTCTAGTTACTTCTTGGCCACACTAACCTGTGCTGAACTTCTTTTAACGTTTATAACTTGGCGGTTACGAAAAAGACACGTGAGACGTGAATTTACTGATTGCACAATTTATCGCTCCCGCTACCGGTCTAACTACGTTCTCAACATATCTGAGCCCATAACAAGAGTCATGTCCAGCTCTGTGATTTCCTTGAAGAAGAACAGGTTTACCCTTAACGGAGTTCTAAACGTTAAGAGAAGCACAGCGCAGGCTAATGTGGCCAAATAGCAACAAGATTGTAACAAGCATTCTGCCCATGCACAATCAATCGAGTCTGGAATGCAAGGTTTCAGGCGTGAGCATGGCGTAATCTTGACTGTTTAAACGCCACAGACTTTTTTGCTATCCTTTGCTTTCATATGAGTCTCGAAAAGCTCCAAAAGCTTCATTAGCAGCAATTTTAGAACCTTTCAAATAGAACCTGCATTTTTAAGATACTCTGCATTTTTTACAACATATAGTGTGTTTTTAAGTTTGAAACCTTAAAAGAAGCACAGATTAATCAATATGGCCCATTTAAACAGAAATTGCAACAAGTATTCGAGTAAAGCACAATTAATCGAGTGCAAAATGGAAGAATTCAGACGAGTGCACGGCGCAATCCCTACCTCTCATATGTCAGAAAATTTCAATTTTCTTAAGCTTTCTTATGAGCCCTTAACTTCTTCAGTACTTTACTGTGAGCGAAGTTACACCTTCCAAACGTGTATACATCTGTGACAACGATGTTTTGTTGCGATCAAAACTTCGAGCGCCAGGCGGGACTCGAACCCGCACCTCCCTCTGACCGAGCGGGCTCTACGCCATTACACCACCGGCGCCGTTTGATCGAACGCAACATCCACACCTCGTAGGACCGATCAGCACCAATCCGTATCCGGGATGAGCTGGCCGCTGATATCAGCATGGGACCAGTTAAGCTCATCCCGGATACGGGTGGGTGCTGATCGGTCCCACGAGGTGTGGATGTTGCGTTCGATCAAACGGCGCCGGTGGTGTGATGGTGTAGAGCATTCCCGCCCGGTCAGAGGGAGGTGCGGGTTCGAGTCCCGCCTGGCGCTAGAAGTTTTGATCGCAACAAAACATCGTTCTCACAGCTTACAACCTCGATACCAGCTAAATGAGGCTTAAGGAAACTGATTTGAAGTGTATACATCTTTTTGAGACACCCTGTAGTTTTCCTGTTAGGTTTTGCAGACAATTTTTCTGACAGAATTTTCCGAGGAAGACTTATTGCGGCTCATTTCGATTTGAAAAGTGTCCAGCTTGAACGGGAAATGGTATACTTTTAAAAATGGCGGCATTTTTCGAGTCATTTTGCCGGTACTTGCTCCTGCTGTCGCGCTTGACATTTCCCGTTTCACCAACGGCATAAATATCCACGTGACGGCTGAAATGCGTTCCGAATGACCAATGGTTTGCCGAAGCTTGGGCGCTGTTCCAACCGCTTTTGTTTTGATATTTTGGTCGATATCAATCGATATTATTCTTTTTCTTTTTATTCTTTTGAAACCTGCTCAGCGGCTATTATATTCGCACCTTTCTCTACGGCAATGAATGATCGATCGATCTGTCGGTGCCTCTGTTCACATGTCACGAAACATGTCCAACGCGTTCAGCAGACATTGCAGACGGGCGGACGCACAACGTGACGCACGGACTAATTCAATTGTATGTTGTCGAATTTTGCATTTTCTTAAATTTATCGATTTCAAACGACTTCTGAAAAAGACCATTGACACTACTCTAACTACATATTGTCACATTTCCGCCACATCAGATAAACAGTGAAGTCCACATGAAAATCGATATCTTCGATATAGATCGCTATTATCGATTCATACGAGGCCCGTCTAGCAGCTGCCACATTCATATCGTCCTTACAAGGATGACTATTCGATCGAACTGTCGGTGAGTCTGTTCAAATGTCACGAAACATGTCCAACGGACGGACTCACAACGTGACACACGGACTAAGTTAACTATATATTGCAGAATTTCTTGAATAGTTGTTTTAATAACAAACTCTACGCAACTCTAGAAATTCTAGTCTAGAACCTTTCCAACTAGCCAGGGACTGGTGCCTGATTCTGTCAACTTTGGACGAAAATCAATAAAATCGATCAATAGTAGCCGACTGATAATAGATTCTGCTTAGATGTTAAAAAAAGCTTCCAGCAGCCAAAAAATTGCCTAAATGAGTACATAAACGCACATTTATTTATCCACTTCAGCAGCGATGAGTTTTCCGCGCTAGTGGACCACATATTTCACGCTATTATTCTTTTTTATTCTTTTGAAACCTGCCTAGCGGCTATTATATGCGCGCTTTTTATTCTACGAGAATGAATGTTAGTAACGTATCGGTGACACGGTTCACATGTCACGAAACATGTCCAACGCGTTCAACAGACATTGCAGACGGGCGGACTCACAACGCGACGCACGGACTAATTCAATTATAATTGCATATTTTGCAGAATTTTTCATTTTCTTTCATTTATCTTTTCAAACGACTTCTAAAAAGTCTATTAGCACTACTCTAACCACAAATCACATTTCCGCCACACTCAGATAAACGTTGAAGTCCACGTGAAAATCGATTGAATCGATATCGATCGCTATTATCGATCCATGCAAAGCCTGTCTAGCGGCTGCCAGATTCGCATCGTCCTTACGTGGATGACTAATCGATCGATCTGTTTGTGCCTCTGTTCACATGTCACGAAACATGTCCAACGCGTTCAACACACATTGCACGGACGGACGGACTCACAACGTGACACACGGACTAAGTTAAGTATACAATGCAGAATTTCTTGAATAGTTGTTTTAATAACAAACTCTACGCAACTCTAGAAACTCGAGGAATAGAACCTCTCCAACCACCCAGTGACTGGTGCCCCATTTTGTAAACTTCGGACAAAAATCAATAAAATCGATCAATGATAGCCGACTGATAATAGATTCTGCTCAGATGTTGAGAAATATTTCCATGGGCCAGCATATTGCCTAAATAAGTACAAAAACGCACATTTGTCAGTATGCCACTCGCGTCTAAACCTACTTTAACGACGAGTTTTCCGCGCTAGTGGACCACATATTTTTCGCTATTATTGTTTTTTATTCTTTTGAAACCTGCCTAGCGGCTATTATATTCGCGCCTTTTATTCTACGAGAATGAATGATATCAACCTGTTTGTGACTCGGTTCACATGTCACGAAACATGTCCAACGGGCATTGCGCGGACGGACTCACAACGTGACGCACGGACAAATTCAATCGTATGTTGTAGAATTTTGCATTTACTTTCTTAAATTTATCGATTTCAAACGACTTCTGAAAAAGTACATAGATTAGCTCTACTTTAACTACATATTGTCACATTTCCGCCACACTCAGATAAACGGTGAAGTCCACATGAAAATCGATAATGTCGGTATCGATCGCTATTATTGATTCACGTGAGACCCATCTAGCGGCTGCCCTAATCACAGCCCTTACGAGGATGACTGATCGATCGATCTGTTAGTGACTCTGTTCACATGTCACGAAACATGTCCAACGTGTCAACGGACACTGCACGGACAGACTCACAACATGACGCACGGACTAATTTAAGTGTAGGTTGTAGAAAATTGCTTTTTTTAGTTTATCTGTATTAAACAACCTCTAAGCAGCTCTACTAGCAGTTCTCCAACCATTTAGTGACTGATTGTCCAATCCTCATCGTGAAATACCAAAAAATTCAATAGGAACGGTAAAGAAAATCGATAGCCAATAAGAAAAACAACAGTAAACAGAGCAGATGAGGCAGTCAGGCCGCCGTGAACTGTGCCCTACGGCAGGAAAAGACGTCAGAATACGAAGAAAATCAATGGAACGCCAAAGAACGCTCCAGACAGCGGCGGATGAATTAGGCCAGCTGGGCGCAGACCACCCCGCACAGCGATCGAAAAAGATCACCGTGGTGAACAGCACACGCAGGAGGCGATCGCCGGACGGACGGGCGGCGATGGCCGGCCGTCGATGACCGCCGCCGCCGCCGACTACGGCGGACTTTGTACTCCGGTGCCGCTGCTGATAGCGATTACTAGCCGGTCGCCAGCCACCATACACACCCGTGTCGGCCGGCTACACTCTAGTGTAGTGGCGCTTAGTGACGCAGTAGCCGATTAAGGTCCAAATCAATCCCCATCCTTCTGGAATACGCAATGCGCAGAGTACTGGGGTTCTTCCTTCGATTAGTAAAGTTGTGCTTAAGCTGAGTTGTAGCAGTTTGGAGTAAGCGGTCCGTTTCAGCCATTAATTTTGCGACAGCCTAATATATGAAGCCTATAGATGGATACACCGAAACCGCTTCAGATGAATGCGCTTGTCAAAGCCATCGGCTTCTTGAAGAATCCCACGTTCTGACTGAATTTCCTGATGCTTGCATTAGGTTTCAGGTTCAAGTCGATGGGGATTTAGACGGTTGTAAGACGATGGACATCCAGGATCTATCCTAGTCGGGAGGGGTGCTTCGCACAGTCTGATGGACCACAGCGGTAAAACAGAAGTTGAACTGTTTTACACTGAACTAGCCTAAAAGACTTCTATTACGGTTTTCTAGCGAGATGAGGCCATCGTGTTGGCGATTGTTCCGCTTTTCACAAAATATTTTTGGAAATGAATTCAGACAGTCTTTTACTGCTCGCTCTTCCACACTTCTACACATTTCAACAAAATTTTGGCTACCTGGGATTACTTACAAAATTTGAGATCGAAATTGTGCTCTGAAGTGAACCGCAAAATTAGACGGTTTATTTCTTTTTTCAATTTTCCAATTTTTTCAGTGCATTCAGGTCGTTGGTTAGAAGGAATGTCACCTTGTGATTTGCCTTGATCTTGCTTTTTTTACCATTAGTTTTATTTCGTTAGGGCGCGTGTGGCGCAGTCGAAGGAGGTGCCGGCTGTCGCGTGCACCCGATATCAGTTCTTGGTTCGGATTCCGCGCCCAGGCCAGCCAAGTCTTCCATCCCTACAGGTTTGGTGAATTGGTACCAGACTTGTCTGGGAAGGATAAAGCGCTGACTTTTCCATGAACTGGTCACCATTAGTCATTGCATAGGGTAAATACGCGTTCAAATCGCCTTCCACGAAATCCAGCAGAAGTATTAGGTTGTAACGAATTAAATGGCACTGGCTCGCGCCATTTTTTGGCGCGTCTTTACGCGTTTGATCAAGAACAAACCGTAACATATGGCATATCATTTAGAAGCGCAAACTTTGCTCTATCGGTGAGTACGAAATTTTTTATGTAAAAGTGGGAAAACTTTAGAGTTTTATTGACTTTTTTGCAGATGGACAAAAGGGTAATCCGAGGCATTTACTTGTATGAATTCAAGCTGGGCACTACAGCTAAGGAGGCGGACGAGAAGATCAACGCCGCATTCGGTCAAGGATGTTCCACAATTCGCACGGCGTATCGTTGGTATCAGAAGTTCCGGAATGGAGATGAGAGCTTGGAAGAACATGAAGGTCGTGGGAGCCATAGATGAGGACAAGCTGAGAGATGTGGTAGAGGAGGATCCACACAAAGGTACCAGGGAGATAGCGAAGGTTCTTGGCGTCAGTCACAACACAGCTGCCCGGCATCTGAAGGAAATTGGAAAGACCAAAAAGCTGGAAAGATGGCTGCCTCACGAGCTGTCTGAGGAGCAAAGGAACCGACGATATGAGATCTCGTCCGCACTGCTTCTACGGAACGAAACGGACCCATTCCTTGATCGCATCGTAACCTGTGACGAGAAATGGATAACGTACGACAACAGGCGACGATCGGCACAGTGGGTGGACAGCGATGAGAGCCCCAAGGTTTTTGCGAAGCCGGAATTGCACCAAAAGAAAGTAATGGTGACAGTATGGTGGTGTTCGCTGGGAATTATTCACCACAGCTTCCTCCCTCCCGGTGAATCCGTCACGGCAGAGAAGTACTGCATTGAAATTGAAGAAACGATGAAAAAGTTGAAGGATATCCGGCCGGCCTTGGTAAACCGAAGGCGAGTTCTCCTTCTGCACGACAATGCTCGCCCCATGTAGCACGAATGACGTTGCAGAAATTGAATGAGCTGAGCATCGAAACTCCACCACATCCTCCGTTTTCTCCCGACCTCTCCCCAACAGACTACCATTTCTTCAAGCATCTTGGCGACTTCTTGGTAGGGAAAATATTCAAATACCAAGAGAATGCCGAGAGTGCCTTCGAAGATTTCGTCAATTCCAGAACTTCTGATTTTTACGCTACTGGGATGAAAAAGCTTGTGTCACGTTGGCGAAGATGTGTAGAATCAGAAGGTTTTTATTTCGATTAATAAACTCGCCTACAAGCCGAGATATTAACTGTTTAAATTTACAGTGGTTCAGTGCCATTTATTTCGTTACAATTTAATAGAATGCGTGGTGTATCCCACAAAGGGATTAAACGATGCGCCCTTTATCATTTACGCTCGACCGATCGTACCCTAGAGCCCATGGTCGTGTCTTCGACACCGGGTGCAGCATACGATGGTTACACGAATCCGGTGCGGCCGCTACATCGCCTGACTGGTGGTGAAAGAGCAAAACGCAGATGTGAAAGAAGGACATGATGCCGATGAGCAAAAAGGACAAGAAGGGAAGGTTGAATGGCGATAGAAGAGGAAGATGAGGAAAATGACGCATGGTGCATCGTAAAAAGTTAAGAAGAATAAGAGCTGGTAGAAGAAGAACGACACGAAGAACGAAGATTGTGGAGGATGAAACGAGAAGAAGAAAGAGGCAACGATAGAGGCAGTGACGCTGATGATAACGACGTGCACGAGGAGTTACCAGCTCTTTAGGTAAATTCTGACATTGGAACTATCACCTGCGAAAGCACCAGAAGTGAGTTCCATGAGTTTTAGAAACACTTTGTACCAGAAAGCACTGAATAAGGCTGAATCTGACTGAAGCCACCAGGCCAATTTTGCAGAGTGTGCACCACCTATTTCCCCCGAACTATTTCGTCGGAAATGAACAAGCGCAGTTCAGAAGATAGCACAGCGGCGACGATAAGCACACATCAGAATCTGTGCGTTTCAACTAGGTTGCTTGATCGTCGTGGTAAAAATAAACGACAAAGGACGGAAACACGCCACGCATTCCACTTCTGCGGGATGTCGTGGAGGCGATTTGAATGGTATTTGGCCTAAAGAATGATTTGCGATGACCAGTCGATGAGCAAGCCAGCGTTTTATCCTTTCCAGACAAGTGCGGTTCCAATTCACCGATGTCCAAAGGCCGGAATGCTTGGTTGGTGTGGACGGGGCCAGAACCGTGGATTGACTCGAGGTTCACGCGACAGCCGGCGCCTCCTCGACCTGCGCTATATGCGCCCCTACCCAACTGGATGCGGAACACAGAGATAGAACTCCACATGCTCTTGCAAGGTACGTCAGTTAATTTCCGACTTCCTTGCAAACAAAATCTAACAAAAAATCCGTTTTCGTGTTCCGTGTAAAAATCGACGCCATACGGGTTTTGGGGGTGTGGTGTTGTAAAGACGTATCCTATCTACCACTATATAATTGAGTTAGCTCCCTGCCCTGTAGATGATGAGGCGTATCTCACTCAGGTTGGGAACCTGGCTGAGATACGCCTCGTGGAATCACACGCAATCTCATGGAACCCCTTGCGACGCCTCCGCGTACTTCGCGCGGGCAACGTCTGCCGTTCAACATGGGATGTTGTTACAGCAGAGGACCGTAGCCTCCTGCTTGACAAAACGGCGTTTGCGCGCGTTTCTGAGTGCCTGAATCCAGAAGACGGGTTCCCTTCATCGCACCACAACCTTCTGGAGTCAGAAGAGGAGACACCGTCGTCCTACGATGAGGCATCGCATTCAGAATTGAGCATGAGATGCTGCTGCAGCAGAGGAAGCGCAGCCTCCTCTCTATTGACACAACGGCGTCTGCGCGCGTTTCTGAGCGAATCCTGAATTCAGAAGACGGGTCCTCTTCGTCGCGCAACAAGCATCTGGGGTCAAAAGAGGTGACACCGTCGTCGTACGACGAGCGGCCGCATCCAGAATTCAACATGGGATGCTCCTCCAGCCGAGGAAGCGCAGCCTCCTCTCTATTGACACAACGGCGTCTGCGCGCGTTTCTGAGTCCCTGAATCCAGAAGGAGGGTTCCCTTCGTCGCACCGCAACCATCTGGATTCAGAAGATAGAAAAGAAAGGAAGCAGAGGTCTCATCGTCGTCGTACGACGACTGGCCGCATGCAGAACTCAGCATTATCCCATGTTGAACGGAAAACGTTACCCGCGCCAGGTACGCCTCTGCGTACCTCGCGCGGGCGATGTTTGCCGTTCAACATGGGATGTTGTTACAGCAGAGGACGCTTAGTCTCCTCCTGCTTGACTCAGCGGCGTCTGCGCGCGTTTCTGAGCGTTTGATTCTGAATACATGCCACTGACGTCTGCCTTGAGCATAGTAGGACCACTAGGGGGTGTTGGAGAAGGGAAGTAAGGGCCCTTTAGAGTGAACCAGGTGAGCGTCCAGGAAGGAAAGGAACAACCTGAAGGAGGGACCAGGGCGGGGAAGCCAGCAAGAAGAGACCAGTGGGAGGTCAATAGTGAAAACAAGGAAGTGGACCAGGGGTTGGGGCCAGGAAGGTGGGGGAGGGGGGAAGACCTGTAAAGGCGGACCAGCAATTAGATCTAGAAAGAAGAAACGTGTGAGGCGGAAGCTGGCGCCCGGATTCGGAAGACGTATCAACAGTGGAGGGGCCGAAGTACTGCGCAGCACAAACCAATGATGTTACTGGACGGTGAGGAGAAAATGTCTATGATGAAAGGTACCGAAGTGGTGAACGGCTTGATGCCGATGAAGTACACAGCAGCTCCTAGATGTTAGCGAATTTTAAGTTTGACAAAAGCTACTTTCTTTAGATCAGTGATGGTGCAAAGTCGCGCGAAGCGTTAGGCGTGTCGGAGCACTTTTATATATAAAGGAGCAAGCGTGTGTGTGTGTGTGTGTGTGTGTGCGTGCGTGTGTGTGTGTGTGCGTGTGTGTGTGTGCGTGTGTGCGTGTGTGTGTGTATGTGTGTATGTGTGTGTATGTGTGTGTATGTGTGTATGTGTGTATGTGTGTATGTGTGTGTATGTGTGTGTATGTGTGTATATGTATATATGTGTATATGTATATGTGTATGTGTGTCTGTCTATGTATATATGTGTGTATATGTAAGTATGTGTGTATGTGTGTATGTGTATGTGTGTATGTGTATGTGTGTATGTGTGTGTGTTTGTGTGTGTGTATGTTTCCGTCACAACTGGAATGGAGGCACTGAGTAGCCGAACACCTCGGCAACCGTGCATGGCGGGCCGGAGACTTGCCGAACACGTCGCAAGCCTGCATGGCGAGCCGTAGACGTGCCAAACACGTCTGCAACCGTGCCTGGCGAGCCGTAGACGTGCCGAACACGTCGGCAACCGTGCCTGGGCATTTAGATGATCATCGATGGGAGGAGTTTTGGAAGCAATCGATATCGACCGATATTATCGATTTTTTGAGGATGTCGTTCAAGCGGCATGAAACTTCGGCCCTGGGGTAATCGAGATCGCCGAACACGAATCCGAAGTTTGCTTCTGAACTGTCGATCGCCATCAATCGATATTGGGCAAACAAGCGTTTTTGTGGATCTCGTCCATTTTTTCATTTTTTTCTAACTTGCCCTAATCGACGTAGTTAAGATGTTCTTCGAAACCATGACATGGGTGGCAGCTACAATTGATGATGAGAAGTTATTGCCACGGCGAAGCCGTCAAGAAGCCGTTGCGGCCGAGAGGCCGCACGGACGGCTGGTTTAAATAATAATAAAAAACACTAACCTATCCATCGAAGAAGTCCATGCGAATTAAAGAAATTGAAATTGAGCTGCGCAATGAGGCCTCAAAAAATCCGTGAAACATAAAGCTTCGAGCTCGTTGCTGTGGCCCTAGGGGGGAGGGGAAGCGGTCGGGGTGAATACGAACACTGACGGCAATGACAGGTGAAGCCCAGGGAGACATAATACAGGTCAATGGCTTTTGCTCCGCACACAGCGACGCGAAAATAATGGCCAACAATTTCCAAAACAAGTGCTGGAAGTCCACTGGTTTGTCACACAACATCGGAGACGGACAAATATTTTATACCCGTACCAAATCATTAAAAAATTTCCTTCTTTTTCTTCTGCCGGTCGCCCATCTCCAAATGTAGCCGTTGTTGTTTCGCCTGTACTTTTCCTATGGACCGCTCGAGTTCCGCCAGCTGCAGCCGCATTCGATCCACCGTGCGTTTGTCGTGCTTATTACGGGAAATGCCCTGAAACTGGGGATTCTGAGCCGAGATTTGAACGAAGACGTGCAAAAGCGACATGCACGGCGCATCCCTCTGAACGCTGGCTATCATCGATTAATCCCACCCAATCGTGCAGCAAAAATCGACGTGCACACTTTGCGCGGATGATCAGTCGCTGCCGTCGCCGACTATGAACAGGCCCTAAGGCCCCGTTTATACTTCTGACGCCTAGCGATGCGATGGCATGTGAAGTGGCCAAATTGACCGATCGCGTCGCTTAATCAATGTAGCCACTATACGTGGCGTCGCGTCGCTCGTCATGTAAAGCGGCCAAATTGATCGGTCGCCCCGCTCAATCAATATGGCCACTATACGTGGCGTCGCGTCGCTCGGGTCGAAGGATAAACGGGCCTAAGGCACGATTTATACTTCGGTCACCGGTAAGCGCGGCGTTGTAGAGACTACCAATATCGATTAAGCGCCACAGACGATCGATATTGGTAGCCTTTCTAACGTCGCCCCGCTCAATCAATATGGCCACTATACGTGGCGTCGTGTCGCTCGGATCGAAGGATAAACGGGGCCTAAGGCACGATTTATATTCCAGTCACCGGTATGTTCGGCGTTGTTAAGGTTACCAATAACGATAAAGCGGAACAGACGATCAATATTGGTAGCCTTCGTAACGTTGCGCCCCCCCCCCCCCCCGACCAAAGTATAAATCCTGCCCAAGCAGTTGTCGTTCAACACCATAGTTCAGCGCCTGTTCATAGTCCACGACAGCAGCAAAGTCAGCGACCTGATCGCTTTGTTAAAACATACGTATTGATTAATCCCATCCAATGCCGGCAAAATCGATATGCACACTTGTGCGGGAGATCAGTCGCTACCGTCGCGGACTATGAACAGGCCCTAAGGCGAGGGTTATACTTCAGTCACCGGTAAGCGCGGCGTTGTAAAGGCTGCCAATATCGATTAAGCGGAACAGACGATCAATATTGGTAGCCTTCGTAACGCTGCGCCGCTCGGCGACCGAAGTATAAATCCTGCCCAAGCTGTTGTCGTTCAACAGTCTGCTTCAACGCCTGTTCATAGTCCACGACAGCAGCAAAGTCAGCGACCTGATCGCTTTGTTAAAACATACGTATTGATTAATCCCATCCAATGCCGGCAAAATCGATATGCACACTTGTGCGGGAGATCAGTCGCTACCGTCGCGGACTATGAACAGGCTCTAAGGCGAGGGTTATACTTCAGTCACCGGTAAGCGCGGCGTTGTAAAGGCTGCCAATATCGATTAAGCGGAACAGACGATCAATATTGGTAGCCTTCGTAACGCTGCGCCGCTCGGCGACCGAAGTATAAATCCTGCCCAAGCTGTTGTCGTTCAACAGTCTGCTTCAACGCCTGTTCATAGTCCACGACAGCAGCAAAGTCAGCGACCTGATCGCTTTGTTAAAACATACGTATTGATTAATCCCATCCAATGCCGGCAAAATCGATATGCACACTTGTGCGGGAGATCAGTCGCTACCGTCGCGGACTATGAACAGGCCCTAAGGCGAGGGTTATACTTCAGTCACCGGTAAGCGCGGCGTTGTAAAGGCTGCCAATATCGATTAAGCGGAACAGACGATCAATATTGGTAGCCTTCGTAACGCTGCGCCGCTCGGCGACCGAAGTATAAATCCTGCCCAAGCTGTTGTCGTTCAACAGTCTGCTTCAACGCCTGTTCATAGTCCACGACAGCAGCAAAGTCAGCGACCTGATCGCTTTGTTAAAACATACGTATTGATTAATCCCATCCAATGCCGGCAAAATCGATATGCACACTTGTGCGGGAGATCAGTCGTTGCCGTCGCGGAGTATGAACAGGCCCTAAGGCACGATTTATACTTCAGTCACCGGTAAGCGCGGCGTTGTAAAGGCTGCCAATATCGATTAAGCGGAACAGACGATCAATATTGGTAGCCTTCGTAACGCTGCGCCGCTCCGCGACCGAAGTATAAATCCTGCCCAAGCTGTTGTCGTTCAACAGTCTGGTTCATAATCCACGACGGCAGCAAAGTTAGCTGCTCGCTCCTGATCGCTCCGGTGAAGCATACGTATCGATCCATTCCACCCAATCGCACAGCAAAAATCGATAGACTTCGCGCGAAAGATCAGTCGCTGCCGTCGCGGACTATGAACAGGCCCTAAGGCGCGGGTTATACTTCGGGCAGTCACCGGGTAAGCGAGGCGTTCTTAAGGCTACCAATATCGATGAAACAGCACAAACGATCGATATTGGTAGTTTTCATAGCGCTGCGCCGCCCCGCGACCGAAGTATAAATCCTGACCAAGCTGCTGCCGTTCAACAGTCTGCTTCAACGCCTGTTCAAAGTCCACGACGGCAGGAAATTCGCCCTGTCAAGGTAGGCGTATCGATTAGTGCCTACTATCGCTCGGCGAAAATCGATATGCACACTTTGCGCGGGAGATCACATGCCGCTGCCGCGCACCAAGAACAGGCGCCATGGCAACGTTTATACTTCAGTCGCCGGTATTACGAATGCAACCAGTATCGATTAATTGGCACAGATAATCGATACTGTAGCTTTTATACCGCCTAGTGTCCAAACTGTTCTCGTCCACCCACCTCCTTCAGTTTCCTCTCTTTGCTTCGCAACTGCTTCAGTTCGCAGCCCAGATCGATGTCTTTCAATCCAAGCGACCTTAATCAGCAGTATAAACACGAAGAAACCGACTTGAGCAGCAAAAAATCGATAAATGTACTTTGAACTGCTCTTTGCGAGCACTTGAATGTCCTCCTTTGCTTCTTCGTACTCGGTCTTCTTCGGTTGCTGCTCCAGTTTTCGATTCAGAAACGTGAAAATGTCAGTCTCCAGTGAGTTGTGCGCATGTTTCATCTCTTCGCGGACCCTCGTCTTCACCTGGAGAACTCTAGCAAAATTACTAGGCCACTAGTTATTACGGTCACAAGGGAAAGATCCTCCAAGTAGGGAAAGCACCTTTAAAATCTCCAGATTGGGCTAAGTAAGTTAAGGTTTAATTACCCAAGCTTGGGGTACTTTTAAGATCCGACCCAATTCACGTTGTGGTCAGACAGATTTTGAATCTCTGGTTCCTTTGCATTTGACCGAGGACCAGCAGACGCCATGTAGCGTCGGTATGTGACTTCGGTTTTCGTCCGTCCAAAATGCACCCTCCCAACTAGGAAAGCGTCTAAACACCACCTAGATATCCTTAGAGGTCAAAACGACCCACTTTTTGCATTCCGTCCACAACCTTCTTCTTCGCTGTCATACAGGCGTCCACAGACCTGTCTGAAAAAAGACACTGTTTAACGAAAAAATATTGATTGATATTGATTAACACTTACTTTTGGGACATATCTTCGCCTGGATCGCGTGAATAATACCGTCGCTGTTCTTGCCGAGTCCCTAAAACATTCACTTAATGATACGCGCTTTCTAGACTTCCACACGTGACATTGCGAGGTGACGTGACATTTTATACTTCAGCCGCAGCGCGTGGCTGCACCACGGAAGCAATCGATATCGATCTTTCGCGCACCGAAAAATCAACACTGGTCACTCTTTAGTGCCCCATGCAAACTGCATCGTTGCACTAAAGCATGGTTTATACTTCAGCTGACGTGCGGCGCAACAGTACGAGAACTACAGACATCGATTAGGAAGTGCAGCTGATCGATATCGATCGCAACTGCCAGCTGATCGATACCGACTCTGCCAATGATGTACCTTAAACGCTTTGCGCTGGGAGTTTGAACGCGGCCAAAGACACTTGTCGCTCAGTCATTTATAGCTCTTAGGCAGGATTTATACTACATCACTAGGTGGCGCAGCCTACCTATATCGATTAGGTGGCACAAACGGTCAATTCTGTGAGTTTCGTATGGCCGCGGCGACTAAGAATAACTGCACCTCTTAGGCCTCTTTTATACTTCCGACGCCGAGCGACGCGACGCCACGTATAGTGGTCATATTGATTGTGCGGCGCGACCGATCAATTTGGCCACTTTGCATGCCGTCGCGTCGCTCGGCGTCGGAAGTATAAAAGGGCCGTAGGCGCTGTGCCCGCCGCGCGACCCAACAACACAAAGACAATCGATATATCGATCATGCGCGCTGCCTAATCAATACTAAGATTGCGGTAATGCCTGCCTTTGCAGCAGCAGAGCTATCGCGCTAGCTTGAAGCGCGTTTATACTTCAGTCTATGCGCAGCACAGCAATTCAAGAACTACCGATATCGACAGCAGCGCGGAAAATCGAAATATATCGCTTTCTCGCTGTTGCAGAGATATAGAATCCTCATAAAACAATCACTGCAACGCGCCGCTCTGTGAGAAAAGTATGAACAGGACTTCAGACATGCGAACTTCACACTACACAAGACGCAGTGAAGCGAACAACAATTTAAGAATGTCCATGTGTCCTTCCGCGCAAAATTAATGGCCGTTTGAAAAACTCCAACGTGTCATCGATCTCTGGTTAATAAACGACCGCTAAGCCACAACAACTATAGGGTGAGCGGTGCGACAAATGTCGTCAATAGCAATCGATATTGACTTGTTGATCTACTTTGAGGCTGTTCATATTCCGCGACGAGAGCGATAGAAGCCACCGACTCGCCCGTGCAAAGCATAGGATCGATTAGTGCCAAGCGATCACCCGGAAAAAATCGATACGTATGTTTTACCGGGGCGTCCAGTCGCTCCCGTCGCAGACTATGAACAGACCCTTTCTCTCTGGTACAATAAAGTTTGCTCTCCAGATGGTGTCTTATTGACACCATTCCCATCTTAAACTGCAGGAGTAGCAAGAAAGTCGACGCTAGCGACCGAATCTGCTCATATTCTTATGCCCGGACGGACGCACGGACCGACGCACAGACTAATTAGCCTAGCTTCTAATACGATCTTCAAATTTAGCACAGAAAATCAGGACTTATCTGAGGTCCTAGGACGAATACAACGGAAAATGAGTTCAAATCCTAGCCATCTGCTCACCTCTCCAACCTTGTAGCCCATCTTCTGCATCAGTTTCAGACCGAGTCCACCGCCTTGCCAGTTGCCTAGATCTCCGACCGTCACCTTGCCGCACCGGTCGCCTTTCTGCTCCTTCCACGAGTCGTTCTTCTCATCGTCACCAGCGTCTGAGAGATACTCGTGGCTCACTGATGGCGACGATAGATCATCGTTGACGTCTGTAAAGTTGGCCTGTTAGTGCATTTCATGCAGAAAATCCATTAGAGGATATTCTTCGTCCCCTCTAAGTCGCTCTAGGAACGGGTTGCCAGTGATTCAATAGGTTTTTGAGTAAAAAAATGAACTAAATTAAGGTTTCCGCTCATCGAGACTTAATGACACATAGAACATAGTGATCCCTGAAGCCCTAAAACATTTCAGCAATTTCTCTCATCCCATATGGTTCGTCATTTCAACGAGAAGGCCTAAACATCCCTCTAGTTCTACCTTAAAAACGGCAATAAAGCCCTTCAAATAGCTGCCAACCAATCAAACAACGGCAGAGCGTTATTGAAAACGATTTCAATAGAAAGGCTACCTTCAACTTCGCCGTCCAGCGGCACAATCTGATCCAATTTCGACGACACATCGGTGTTGCTCTTCAGAATTCGCACGGCAACCTCTTCATGGTCAACAGCTACAATCCGTCCAATCTCCCACAGAGGTGGAGAAATCGTTACAGCAACTAACACTAGACTTCCGAGCGTGAGTGAGCTGAAGCGAGAACTTCGTTAAAAAACAGAATGCCTCTAAAAAATATTATGCACTGCCTCATTGGTGATAAAATCCTTGGCTTTTAAATCATGGCAAGAGCTTCAACCTTACTTTAAAGAGCAAGAAAGACTGAAAATGAGCCGTTTCATCCAAAATAAGCAACACTCGAATCAACACCACTCTGCCAACGGTACATGTTTACGTATGTCATTTTCATAAAAATTTGAGGACCTAAATTGAATAAACTCTTGGAAGCCAGATTCTACACCATGTTGATTTTTAAATACCCTGTCCTTTAAAAAGCTATTTAGAAGCTTAAAAAAGTGAAAATCAGTTGGCGTCAGGTCTGGCGAATATGGTAGGTGAGGAGGAGTTTCGATTTGCAGTTCGTTCAATTTCTAGAGGATCATCCGTGTAACATGCGGCCCTCATGATCGAAACTCTCCCTCACCCACCATATTCGCCGCACCTGACGTCAACTCACTCTCACTCTCTTAGGCATCCAAATAGCTTTTTGAACGACAGCGTATTTAAAAACCAACATGATATAGAATCTGCTTACAAAGAGTTTATTCAATCTATTAGAATTAAATGGCACTGGCTCGCGCCATTTTTTGGCGCGTCTCTACGCGTTTGATCAAGAACAAACCGTAACACGTGGCATATCATTTAGAAGCGCAAACTTTGCTCTACCGGTGAGTACCAAATTTTTTATGTAAAAGTGGGAAAACTTTAGAGTTTTATTGACTTTTTTGCAGATGGACGAAAGGGTAATCCGAGGCATTTACTTGTATGAACTCAAGCTGGGCACTACAGCTAAGGAGGCGGACGAGAAGATCAACGCCGCATTCGGTCAAGGATGTTCCACAATTCGGACGGCGTATCGTTGGTATCAGAAGTTCCGGAATGGAGATGAGAGCTTGGAAGAACATGAAGGTCGTGGGAGGCATAGTGATGTTGATGAGGACAACTGAGAGATGTGGTAGAGGAGGATCCACACAAAGGTACCAGGGAGATAGCGAAGGTTCTTGGCGTCAGTCACAACACAGCTGCCCGGCATCTGAAGAAAATTGGAAAGACCAAAAAGCTGGAAAGGTGGGTGCCTCACGAGCTGTCTGAGGAGCAAAGAAACCGACGATATGAGATCTCGTCCGCACTGCTTCTACGGAACGAAACGGACCCATTCCTTGATCGCATCGTAACCTGTGACGAGAAATGGATAATGTACGGCAACAGGCGACGATCGGCACAGTGGGTGGACAGCGATGAGAGCCCCAAGGTGTTTGCGAAGCCGGAATTGCACCAAAAGAAAGTGATGGTGACAGTATGGTGGTGTTCGCTGGGAATTGTTCACCACAGCTTCCTCCCTCCCGGTGAATCCGTCACGGCAGAGTAGTACTGCATTGGAATTGAAGAAATGATGAAAAAGTTGAAGGATATCCGGCCGGCCTTGGTAAACCGAAGGCGGGTTCTCCTTCTGCACGACAATGCTCGCCCCCATGTAGCACGAATGACGTTGCAGAAATTGAATGAGCTGAGCATTGAAGCTCTACCACATCCTCCGTTTTCTCCCGACCTCTCCCCAACAGACTACCACTTCTTCTAGCATCTTGGCGACTTCTTGGTAGGGAAAATATTCAAATACCAACAGGATGCCGAAAGTGCCTTCGAAGATTTCGTCAATTCCAGATCTTCTGATTTTCATGCTACTGGGATAAGAAAGCTTGTGTCACGTTGGCAAAGATGTGTAGAATCAGAAGGTTTTTATTTCGATTAATGAACTTGCCTACAAGCCGAGATGTTAACTGTTTAAATTTACAGTGGTTCAGTGCCATTTATTTCGTTACAACCTAATAGATCCTCAGACTTTATGGGAATGGCATGCGCAAACTTGCTTCACGTGGCATAGTTGTGCTGATTCGAATGGTGCTTATTTTGAATGAAATGGTTCATTTTGAACTGAGTTACGATGCTTTAAAAATAACGCGCTTAATTACGTATAAAACAGTCAGCGAGAACAGCTGAAGGAAGAAGTTTCCTCACTGAGACAGTTTACCACTACTTTTGGCTACACGAGAAACTTCTCGAGATTCGATACCATTCTTTCGTTTACATGGGAACAATGAGCTTGTTCGAATATTCGATGCAGGTATTCAAGTTCGAATAAAAATCAGTCGATTACCTATTCGAATAGGTCCTTCGGGCAAGCTAAAAAAATATAATGACATAGAAATTTGCGTTGAGCATTCGAATGACATCTTTGAATACTTGAATTATTGTGCCTTCTTGGAATTTTTTTTCTCAACTCTTGGTAAGCTTTTGCAATGCTATTTTGACAGGATGTAGGGCCGCTTGAGAGAAGTCCAGAACCACAGTTAGTTTTTGCTGGATGCTTTTCTAAAGACCGGAAAAAGAGACGTGAAATCGTGTGCTCAACAATCATCAACCCCTAGGACACCCTCGAGATGTGCCTTGGTAGCACAGTCGGTAGGAATGCCGCCTTGTCGTGACGCGGGGAGCCTCCTCCGCCGACGCATCGGTGGAGGCGGACGAGGACTCCCCACGTCGCGGCTATGAGTATACCGGATCCGCCGCTCGCATCTCTTGCTCGCCCATGGGCCACGCGGTTACTCTCTGCGGGGGCCCTGTGCGGATCCTATATTGCCGCGACGCTTTAAGGACTTTAACACCATTCACCTCATGGCTGTATGCCATGCTGCAGTGTTAAGACTGCATTGATCGGATTCAGACCCCGCCGACAGGGGCGTCCCCCAACCGGCCGGGTACGGCTCCCGAACTACGCTGGTCCACCAAGCCACATATCGATTAGACAAGGATTGGATCTCATACCGTTTCTTCCCACCGACGAACACAATATTGATTACGTTTTTCATGGATACGAACATATACGGACTAAGGCACAACAACATGATTAGAACACCTACGCGTTAACGGCAGGTCGCCCCCCAATCCTACCAAGTGTGCCGAAACCAAAGCCCGCGGACCTTGGCCCGCTCCGCCTCCGTGGCGTGTGCCAAGTCGGAGGTGGAGGAGCGGGCCAGGGGGTCCACGTTACCTGCCTGGTCCAGGATAGCGACGAAGACGACGACATCGACGACGATGACGATGGACCACGAGACGAACCAAGAGGGCAGCGGTATTTGGGTATCCGCATGGCGACGACGTTTGGCTAAGGCAAGCCAATTGCCAAAGGCGGCGGCGAAGGACGTGGCCGTCCCCAGGCCTGGGGACGGCGGTTGGACTCGGCCGTCCACTTGACTGCTCCTGGCGACTGTACACACGAAGACTACCTGCCCGAGGGCCGAGGAACCCGTCCTCTGCGTCTCTGGCTGGTTCCAGAACCTTCCGAGGCGCGCGAACGTGCTGGCTGGTGTGTTGATCCTGTTGGTCAAGGCGTTAACCACGGCGGCGGCATACGGTAGCGCACGACGGCAGTGGCTTGTCGTACGCAAGTCACGACACACCTCATAGAAGCACAAAGACGGGCTTTTGAGCTCGAGTCCGTGTACCGCCAATATTTTTGCACATGTTAGTTTGTTTTATTACTCTTTCCCATGATCATAGAAGCCATTTATGCTTATAACGAACCAAGGCTATCTATTTACGCCCTCATATGCGCTAGTTTTTCATCGATGCGTGTCTACACCACCATATCACCAATGATACCGTAACTGCACACAGATACCTAGACTGTGATCATATACACTTTTTATTTCCAGAGAAGGATATGGTGCAAATACGCAATGTTGAAAAACTAGCACATATAAAGGCGCAAATAGACAGAATTGGTTTTTTGTAAGCATTGATGGCTTAAAATTGATTCCTGTGATCATTAGAAGCAGTAATAACAACAAACTATTAGGGTGTCCCATAATTTTCTGGGCTATCATACCATCTTTATTAAAAGTTATTACAACAGGATAATGACCAAGGGTAGTCAAATGATATATTCTCCATCTGTGGCCACAACCTTTCTCCAACGATTGGGCAGAGAGTTGTTTGCATTCTACCAGAAAGAAGCTGGCCTGCTGCCGATCCATTCGTCGATTGCGCACTGAACTTTTTGACGTTTCGAGCATCGTTTGTTCATGGAAAAAGGAGCAAGACCTCTAAATGCAGCATAGCCACAAGGGCTGATATCTGATCCGCAATTTAGATAGACTCCTTTCCCACCGCCTCCTGCGTTCGTTTCGCTTGGTGCGGTCGCGCACTATACATTAACACACGAATAGTACCGAATCTTGGGTATTCTCAAGCAGCTTACGCTTCGTGTCCAGCATATCTTCAATGAACAAGTCTGCTGTAATCGCCTGTCCATCCGGCAAAAGCGAGCAGTGCAGGACTTCCCGACTCGTGAACCAAAATGAAAGCAGAATCTTCTTCCCATGTGGTGACGGCTTCGGAATTCGTTCTGGTCTTGTGTGCTTCAGAAGCCAATGGATCACCCGTGTGGTGTTATCGTACATGTACCACTTCTCGTCCTGTGCCACAATCGTGTTCAACCACTCAGTCGTTCTTGCGCGGTTGAGATTATTCTGACAGGTGACCACTCACTCTCACCTCTGAGACGGAGTCAGTGCATGCGGGATCCATCCTGGCAAGACTGCCCTTCTTCCGCTTTGTTTCAGGTAACGATGAACAGTGCCACGTGGAGTATTGATAGCCTTAGATATCGTCCTTACGCTTCTGGCAGGTTGCCTCCTGACTGCTGCAAGCACTCGCCGTTCATTCGGTCCGATCGCTCTTCCAGTATGCTTCTTGTCCGTAATGCTGTACATTCCCTTCCGGAAATGATTGAGCCAAGTTTCACACGTGAACTTGCTGCGCATGTCAGGACCTAACAAAGCAACGATACCTTTGTGAGCAGCGTACGCAGACTGTCCAGAACGGAAGGGATGAAGAAGCAAGTCGCGATACGTCGATTTCTGCTCCATTTTTGAGAAATTGCCAAAGTGCGGGCAGCAGGCCGATAGAGGTAATCAATATCCTATTGCGAAACATATTCGAATCGCCTTCTTCTGCCAAGACAACATCCCGTTTGGATCTTGTATAAAGAAGTAGACGCGCTAAACACTTATGGTTCAAATAGCCCAGAAAATTATGGGACACCCTAATAATATGTGCAGAAATACTGACGGTACGCGGATTCGAACTCAAAACGCCGCCGGTGTGCTCCTATGAGGCGTATCTCCTACCGACTGCGCCACTGAGGCACATCTCGTGTGGTGTCATAGCTGCTGATGATTGCTGCGCACACATTTTCACATCTCTTTTTAAGATCTTAAAAAAAGCCTTCAACAAAAACTGACTGTAATTCTGGACATCTTGTCAAAATTGCATCGCAAAAGCTCATCATGAGTTGGGAACCTTTCCTTATTAAGAGCATTTGTTGTTTTTATTTGAAGAAAAAAACAAATAGGCAATTTGTTGAGCTTCACAACGAGAAGATAAAGATGATACTACAACCGGTTGCTGCAAAAAGGTCTCATAATGCTCAACAAATACAGAAAGCTCCTCTCATGAAAGACTTCGCCATGCCACCAACCCTAATTGGTATTGTACCGTTTTCTTCAGGCTTTAATAGAATGTCAAAAACTATGGACAGCACGAAGGGACGAACCTGAAGTCGGGATCCTTGTACTCGTTCAGCTCATTCATCGACACGATCTCTCCATGGCTGAACTTGCACTTGTCCTCGAAACGACAGGTGCCCGACAAGAAGTGAGAACACGGTCGCATCCCGTTTATCATCGGATGGCTGTAGAGAACCCGGGCCTGAACGAAGTGTTTACCTTAATTGGTTTAGAGTAACAGGAGACGGCCCCTACCTGCAAGCCTTTGTCCATGGAGGCAGCATTAGGCGGTAGAACCTCGAGAATCACAGCGGCATGGTGTGCCACGTGAAGATTCGCGCTGGGATACGGCGCCATACATCTCATGCCGATGAAATCCTCTGAAGCGGAGGCTCTGAGCAAGCGCTTAGAGGAGTGTCGGAGGATATGCGAGACCTACCAAAATCATCCGGCAAATCGGCAGCCGTAGACGCATCAGTCGAAGGCGCACATTCATTGCCGTCTTCTTGCACTGCTTCATCTTCTTCGGCCTAAAATGGAATGGAAAGTGCAATGATTGGAGATCTGGAAGCAGTTTTTCTACGTTTTTCTTAATGGTCATTGACTATTCAGTGCTCAAATTGCTTCTAAATTCCCTATCAAACAACCGTCGGGACGAAAAGGATCAATACATTTAGGAAGGCCGCTGCTAAACTTCTCATACTCACCATCAGGTTATTAGGCAAGCCTCTGAGCTCTTTACACCCCTTGAATTTCACAATTGAGCCTCGTTTTACCCACAAAACGTTCATAGCAGTAGTGAAATAAACTAATACATACGCGCTTACACCATCAATCAAACTTAAGTCCACAAAATTCTGCCACAAACCTGCTCCTTCAGCAGCTGAACAAGTTCGAGCAGATCGGCTCGCATCTCCTGCAGGGCTACGCGCTCATCTCCTCCTTCATTTGTCGATAGTTGCTCATCAATCAGCGCTATCTGAACAGAAAAGATGACTCTATACCAGTTCATCCTAGACGGGAATGTCCTGATACCAGGGTTTCCTTGCAAATTCAGCGGATGTGGAGCTGTGGCAAGGATCGGCGGACAGAACTATTCCCTTAGGATGCCCCTGCACGACTAGGATAGATACAAAATATTATTCGCAAGGCCGCTAAAGCACTACCACCTCCTTTATAGTCTATCGACATGTAAACAGCCTAAACACGTCTTTAGTCGTTCACTTCTGGCCAATGCTAGCAGTACAGCAAAGGATTTATTGCCCCTTAACCAATTAGCCTGTCGATTCAAGTTCCATATTGTTTTGAACACTACGTGACTTCGGAAACCTAGTAATGTACTACAGAATTGAAGAAAAGCTTATGGTCCAAAAAATCGTCAACATAGTGCCCTCATAAAATTTCAAACAATGCCTTCGCTTATGAATTCCATTACATTGCACCAATGTCATTACACGGCCCTTGCGCGTAAATTTGCGTGTGGCTGGTGCAGTTGCAGATAAATGATTTTCTATACCGTAATTTGTTGTCTGGGCGCGTGTAGCGCAGTCGGAGGAGGCGCAACTGTCGCGTGCACCCGATACCAGGTTCCTGGTTCGGATTTCCCGCCCAGACCAACCAAGCCTTCCATCCCTCCGGGGTCGGTGAATTGGTACCAGACTTGTCTAGGAAGGATAGAGCGCTGACTTGTTCATCGGCTGGCCACCGCAAGTCATTGTATGGCCAAATACGCATTCATGTCGCCTCCACGACATCCCGTAGAAGTAGAATGCGCTGACGCATCCCAGAAGGGATTGAGTAACGCCGTTCTTTATCCTTTTATCCTTTAATTTGTTGTCTGCACTCTCTTGCTTAGAGATCGCGCGTCGGCGTCCACGTTGCCACCTTTAATCGATATCTTGTGCGCCCGTGATGGCACTCTCGGCCAGCAGGTCGTGGTGCAGAGAGTAGTACCGTCGCTTCTGCGGGAGAGGTCGGGGGTTCGGTTCTCCTGTGTAGTGGCTTACTTGCATTTCGTCTGGCTACTTGATCTTTGAGGGGCTCTGATGTGTAGACAGTTTTGAGGCTTTTTTTGCGCATTTTTCCAGCCGCATGCGCTTCGCCGCTCGAAGAGCGCAGAACCCAGCCGCGGACCCCCCTGAGCGACGAAAGCAGTTTCCACACGAGCAGCTTGGATGGCACACACCCTGGAGCCCTTCCCTAGCCGAATTCTGGAGACAAGTGATGTGTGATGCTTCGCTTCCACTCATCTAGGTTTAGTTCCTAACAAAAACCACATAGGAAGTCGAATTCTGGAAAAAGTGTACTGTGAAGCTCCGTTTCCACTCATCTAGGCTATTTTCGTAACCAACTCGACATGTTATGAGGCGTGAGGGAAAAAGAGATGACGCAACCGCACCACCACACGTAAATTTACGTGCATGGGCCGTGTTATGACATTGGTGCAATGTAATGGAATTCGCTTGGTTGGGGAATTAAAACTTC
Source organism: Heligmosomoides polygyrus polygyrus (assembly GCA_947396885.1). Taxonomy (NCBI): domain Eukaryota; kingdom Metazoa; phylum Nematoda; class Chromadorea; order Rhabditida; family Heligmosomidae; genus Heligmosomoides; species Heligmosomoides polygyrus. Next base: position 108,829,748 of record OX377201.1, read on the forward strand.
AAAGAAAGTCATTCTAAATTTTCCTTGAACAAGAATCATTCTAACCTTATTGGAGATAATTGTAATGGAAAGAGATCGTTTTGGTTTGGAAGATATTCAGTTCGATTTCAAACCAGTTTAGATTGCAAGGAATGTCCCAACTCAAGATGAGCTTTTGCGATGTTATTTCGAAAGGATGTAGGGCCGTATGAGCGGAGTCCAGAATTACAGTTAGTTTTTGCTGAACGCTTTTTAAAGACCGGGAAAAGAGGTGTAAAAACGTTGCGGAACAACCATCAACCCCTATGACACCCCGCGAGATGTGCCTCGGTGGCGCAGTCGGCAGTAGTGACGCCTCATAGAAGCACACCGGCGGACCTTTGAGTTCGAGTCGCGTACTGCCAATATTTTTGCACATATTCGTTTGTTGTTATTACGCTTTCTCATGATCACAGGAGCCAATTTTAGGCCATCAAAGCTTATAGCAAACCAAGGCTGTCTATCTGCGCCTTTAGGGGCCGGATTCATCAACAATTAAACCCATGGGTATGCGGGGTATAAGGTATAAAGATACGAGCCATGTAGAGATAAGGCAAGAGCCAGAGACGCAGCCTTCATCGTGGGTAACTCTACCCCTATACTCGCGGGTTAGTCGTTGATGAATCCTACCCTTGATGTGCCAGTTTTTCAACGATGCGTATCTGCACCATATCATTTCTACGGAAATAAAAGGTCTTATTGCTCTTCCCTTTTAGTCAACAGCTATGCTACAAAACTATGAAACAAGTAAATCACAAGCGCTTGTCAGACCAGCACCACCTTACAAAAGTTAGTGAGAAACAATCTTCTCCCTGGAAAGAATGACCATTTCTTCTTCGTTGAACGTGAAATCCAGTTTGAAGGTGGAAAGTAGTCGGACGACAACACGTTCAGGTATGAACGATGTTTTTAGTACACTTGTGTACCGATATGGCCCGGGTTCATAATATTCAACCGTAAGGTATGCGTATTTGTGTGCAGTTACGGTTCATTGGTGATATGGCTTGATTCGGTGGTGGTGCGGATAGGCATCGTTGAAAAACTAGCACATATGAAGGCGCAGATGTACAGCCTTGGTTTGTTGTAAGCACTGACGGCCTAAAACCGCCTCCTGCGATGAGAAAGCGTAATAACATCAAACTAATACGTGCAAAAATGTTGGCAGTACTCGGACTCGAACTCAAGAGCCCGCCGGTGTGCTCCTATGAGGCGGCACTCCTGCCGACTGAGCCACCAACGCACGTCTCCAGGGGTTGATGATTGGTGCGCACATGTTTTTACTCCTCTTTTTCCGGTCTATAAAAAAGCGTTCCGCAAAAAATGACTATGGTTCTGTACTCCGCTCCCAGGGCCCTACATTCTGAGAAAATAGCACCCTAAAAGCTCTCCATGAGTTGGGAACATTCTTTGTGAAACCCTTCGCTGCTAAATTGGGCGAAGCTTTTTCGAACGCTCCTTGGCCCGTGAAAGTCGTAAAAGCACAATAGTGTCAGAAGTTACTCTTTAATGAAAACAATAAAAATGCCCAAGATCCTATGTATTAATCTAAGGGCCCATTTATACTTCGACGCCGAGCGACGCGACGCCACATTAATCGAGCAAAGAGATCGACCAATTTGGGTCCGTTTATACTTCGACGCCGAGCGACGCGACGCCACATTAATCGAGCAAAGAGATCGACCAATTTGGGTCCGTTTATACTTCGACGCCGAGCGACGCGACGCCACGTATTGCGGCCACATTGATCGAGCGACGCGATCGACCAATTTGGGTCCGTTTATACTTTGACGCCGAGCGACGCGACGCCACATTGATCGAGCGACACGATCTACCAACTTGGGTTCGTTTATACTTCGACGCGAGCGACGCCACGCCACGTGTTGCGGCCACATTGATTGAGCGACGCGATCGATCGATCAATTTGGCCAGTGTATATGCCGTCGCGTCGCCCGCCGTCGGAAGTATAAACGGGCCTTAATGAGTGACTTATTCACGTACCTGTTCGAGATAGGACTGCATCTCATTCTGTGTCATTGCGCAGCCCTACAAAAATACTACACTTCAGGACGCCAGGAGAATCTTCTGCCATTTCTAAGGTATCTTCGAGAACTAGTACCAGTAATACAACAACTGTATACACATGAATGTCTTCAAATATTCATTTTTTGGCCAAACTAGCCGTCGGTCGTGCTACTTCGTCATAATATGTACATTTGAAATCACAGGAAAACGAACAATCTACTCTCTAAGTGCAAATAGACACAGACATACACACATTAACCGAGATTATTAACACTTTAACTTACAGCCGAAAGCGAACGGGGGGGGGGGCATATATAAACGGAGCGGCGGAGAAAAACTGTAACAACCTACAACAGCGACAGTACAGAGACGCCGTTTATACTCCACTCGCCGCGCGGCGAATCGGCCATAGCAAGAAAGACAACTATTGATTAGACCACATGGCCAATCGATGTTCGTAGTTCACAACATGACGCGCCGCACGGCAAATGGAGTATAAACGGGGTCAGACAAATGGTTCGGAAATGAAAAACAGCATTTAAAGCAGCTTTCGGGAAGCGAAAACAATGGCTCCACACAAACATAGGATTAGGTTGACTTGCGTGTAGAAAGAAGAGACTTTGCAACATCATTTAACTTCAAAAATATGGAGTGCAAGCTGCTTGGATGCGATTCATACATGTATTAAACAGTGTCTATACTTAAGCTGCCGCGCGACAGCAACCGCCGGCAATCCAAGTATGAACCCTGCCGAACACTAACAACAATCACGAAAACGAGATTTTACAGAACATTTCGTTTCAATCTGCCCTGAACACGTGTTAGGGTATTCTTTAAGAGATCTATAGTATTAAGATGTAGGATGTATATTGTCTTCAATTCATCACCACTTCAGGACGGCTGCAATAATCCAGACTGTATGAGCTCGTGCTTCAGCGAATTGAACACCGTGATCTGATCCTCTGGTTGGAGCCACAGAATTTGTGTCACCAGTTTAGCTGGATTTGGCACCCTAAATAGGTAAACATGAATTATGCTATTTTCACGTAGGAATAGGACACATTTCAGATCGAAATCAGAAGTTTTAGGCGAATTGGACACTTTCAAACCAAACTGGGCACTTTAAAGCCAGACTGGACACCTTTCGATGCAAGCTTGACGAAATTGAAATGAAATTGAATAAAACAACTGAACTCCAAATCAAAACAAGTACTGTCCAGACCAAGGTAGATACTTTACAACAATATCCAGATCATTTTTTGTCCACAGAAAATTTTATCATGACTTTCTTCGAAACATTTCAATTTGTTTGCTCCAAAAAAGTGAACGAAGGATGTAAAATTAAAAGAAAATGCAATCTTCCCCGAAAAAAGAACGGATAAAGGTTTATTTCTAAGAGCAGGAACACCATGTTCTCAGCTTTATACATTTTCACTCTTTTTACGAAATAAACAACGGATTAAGACTTATTTTAAAGTGCAGGCAAGTAGCAACTATTAGTCTTCTTCTTCTTCTCCTGAGCGTTTAGCCTCACGCAGTCGCAGGGTCCGCTGCTTTTGTGATCTGTCGCCACCTCATCCTATCAAGGGCGTCATCTGGCGCAACGCCGATTTCGGCGAGATCTCTCTTGATGACGTCCCTCCACCTTTTCCTTGGGGCTCCTCTCGGACGCTTTCCGGGTGCCTCGAAATCTACGGCCAACCTTGTGGGGTGATCCTCTGGTCTTCTGAGGACGTGTCCGTACCTCTGCTGCTCCCTCATCTTCAGCTGGATCGGGGCTGTCTTCATCACTGCCCTAACATCCTCGTTTCCCACCCTGTCCCGACGGGTCCTTCCACATGCCCACCTCAGCATCCTCATCTCCGCCGCGTGCAGTTGCCGCTCCTGCGCCTTACCCAGGGCCCAGCACTCACTGCCGTAGAGGAGGGCAGGTCTCACTACTGTTCTACAGAGCTTGCCTTTGAGTGTCCTGGAGCATCTACGGTCGCAGAGGATCCCTGTGGACTCCCTCCACTTGAGTCAGGCTGCGTTTATCCGTCCCCTGACCGCCTGGTCCACACTTCCTTCCTCGGATAGGTCACTTCCGCGATAGCGGAATTCTCCCACCTTCTCGATCGTTTTCCCTTGGCAGTCTAGGATCGATCCAGCGCACTGCTCAGAGCTGATGAACTGCGTCTTCTTCACGTTCAGCCGTAGGCCGTTGTCTGCGAGGGCTCTCTGCACAGCTGCACCTTCTCCTCCAGCTCCTCCTGGTTGTCGGCTACTAGGGCGATGTGGTCCGCGTAGAGGATCGTTCTGAGAGGGCCTTCCTCAAGGTGGTTCACTATAGAGTCAAGCGTCAGCAGGAAGAGGAACGGGCTCAGAGCCGACCCTTAGTGTACCCCACTGTGATGTCCACTTTCCTTGTCACCCCGTGTGGAGTTCGTATCGCCGCTTTCGAGCCCTCGTACATGTCCCTTATGACCGTGATCAGACGTTCCGGGACACCCCTTCCTCGAAGGGCATTCCAGATTACGGCCCGAGCTAGCCTGTCGTAGGCCTTCTCCAGGTCCAGGAATGCCAGGTAGCAGGGTTTTCGTTTCTCCCGATACTTTTCCATCACCTGGCGGGCGATAAAGATCGCATCTGTGATGGACCTCTCAGGCATGAAGCCCCACTGCTCCTGGGATATGGTGACCATTTCCCTCAGCCTTAAGTCGACCAGTCGTTCGTAGATCTTCATCATGTGTGAGATCAGTTTGATCCCTCGGTAGTTGGAGCATTCGGAAGCGTCTCTCTTCTGCTTGAAGATGGGGACTATGGTGCTGTTCCTCCAGGCATCCGGCATCTTACCTTCTTTCGTGATTCTGTTGAGGAACTGCGTCAGCCAGTTGATTCCGCGGTCCCCGAGCACCTTCCAAGCCTCTGCTGGCACTCCGTCAGGCCCAGCTGCCCTTCCGAGTTTCATCTTCCCTATGGCCTTGCGAACCTCTTCCTGCGTCCAGGGCTGGATGGGTCCTTCCGTTGGTTGTTCTTCTTCGACTTCCCGACGCGGGAATTCCTCATTCAGCAGTTCCTTGAAGTACTCCTCCCATCTTTTTCTGACCTCGACCGGTTTCCGTAGTACCCCACCGTCAGCACTCTTCACAGTCTTCACTACTCGAATGTCGAGGCTAGCTCTATGACGTGCCTATTAGTACTAATACTAGCAACTATTAGTACTAATCAGGAAAGCCGATGAACTTCTCCTAAAAGATTCTCAACGAGACCTATATATTGTTCTGGGCATGAGACGAGGAGCACAGAAGCGTGACATGGCAGAAGATGCAAAACCACTGCAGCCATTTACATAGGCCTGGATCAGAACCCCTGACCTTGTGCTCACAAGTCTTCAACACTACCCGCTCGGCCAACCCGCACAGCTAGCGTACGGTATCCCGGTAATCACATGGGGTTACTTTGCGACAGCGATGAGTTCGACACATGCATGGCGCAGTTTCTTCTCTTAACATACTGAAAACTTCTTGGATTTCTAGGCTTTAAAATAAGCTCTAAAGCGCTACTTTTAATTGAAAAATTGCAGCGTATTCAGTCTGGGGCACGTAAATGGAATATTTCCGAGAAAATCAGGTACCTGTCGCAAATGTGTGCAGCATTGGGAGGCGGGAACGCCCCACCTAATGGTAAGCAATCATGGTATCAATCGAACACGTCAGCTATTCACGAAACCGACCGTACACGACGTATCTGAATGAGATACCGATGCGATGCAACCTGATTAGCTGGCCCATTCCCACCTCCCAATGCTGCCTATATTCGCGACTAGGTTCGAAAGACGCACAAAACTTTCCTCGGGCAAAAAATTTCTTACCGTCCTCGTAAAGCATCTACTTCAATTTGGAAGACGCTCGTTTTGATTTGAAAGATGCTCAGTTTGATTTCAACTGCGTAAAGCTTACCTAGACGAGTGTCCAATTTGACTCGAAAATGGTATAGACAAACAAACAAATAAACGAATAACAAATTCAGCGAAAAAATAAAAATAAGGCGTTGTTCATAATAACAACAATAATACTAAACAAATACTAGCACTAATCGTGGTACCAGAAGTAATAAAACTAAATAAAAGGTAATGGTACTGGTCGTTAATGTGGCCTGCACGGAGCGGGGTGGGGGGAGGTGACACACCGAATTAAAAAGGTCACGTCGAACGAATTGCTCAGAAGGAACATGTACAGCCGATGCTTTGATGAGTTGTGATTGGCTGCCACGTTCCCCCTTCCCTCCCCACCATTTCCATGTAGGCCACATTAACGACTTGTACAAATCGATACATGTGAAAAATACTGAAACTCCTAGCCATGTTTATACTTCGCCGCGACGACGCCGCACGAGGCAACGAACCAAATAACCATTATCGATCCCAGGCGCGAGCCAACCGATAAAAGGCTCGCAGCCTAGCGCGCGTGGGCAGCTAAAGTATAAACGAAGCTGAAGCTTTAGGTATTTAGAGCCAACCTTATGAAAGTATGTATGTAGACGCTGACGAACGTGCCCATCAGCAGCTGGCAGTCGAATCGATCCATGAGACCTCCATGGCCAGGGATCACATCTCCAAAATCCTGAAATCAGTCTCAATAACAAGTCGTTCACATGGCCTACATGAGGGCGGGGACGCGTCCGACCAATCAGGGCAGCGACCTTAGACCTCTCAGTTGTTCCACACTTGAAAAGGCTTCCAGCTAACCATCACCTTATCAATTCATAACAAAAAACCCTATCCCAGTTGGGTGGGGCCAGTCAGTGTGCAGAGTTGCGTAAAATGGACACCGCGTCACACTATCTCCCCCACCAACTAGGACAGCGTTTTCTATGGTGAAGCATCTTAAGATGTGCTTGGGGCCCTCCCCCTTCCGTTGGAGTGTTAGTGTGACAAAGAGACGTCTGGAGGAATTGGACGCGACATTCGCCTTATCCCAGTTGGGGTGGGTCAGTTTCTCTGCACCATTGCTCAACTAGGTAAACAACCGGGAACGAAGATGACTCACCTTAATCTTGAACGCTCTCTTAAATCCACTGGCGAAGAAGCCACCGAAAGGTCCAAGTATACTCGCGAACAACGCCATCACAATCGAGTGACCGAGGAACGGGAAGATGTATACGTTCGGGTCCCGTCTGGAACAGGGGAATTTGGTCCCGTTTTAGTGGACTTTGGCAAATCCTGTACAAATCTACACCTGTAGATCACACTCTACACAGCTCCATTTGAGAGTGACTGAACTCTTGTTGGGTTTAAACTTAATTCGCTGCGCGGCAGTAGCAAAGCTGTCGATATCGATTGCTCTTCTACTGCCACGCCGCGCGGCAGAATAACTATAAACCGTATTACGGCGACAAGTCCATAGCTCGCGAGCGCAATTCTAGCTCTAAAGCTCTCTCAGATAGCTCAAAGTATCTGAGCCGACTGCAAGCGGCATACCACTCAGAGCCGCTTCTCTTGTGGACTATAAACGGTCCGAACGCACTCCTCCACCGTCTAATTCACACCATCATTAGATGAAAAGTAGGAAAAAGACCGCTCACTTGAGCACTCGGAAGATCCACGGGAAAGGACGCGGCAGAACGTACGGTTGTAGCTGGAACGACGACGGAATCGTGCAGTTCGTGTTGTCAATGTAGTAGTCCTCAACGGGACACACGAAAAACGGTCGATCGTAGAGGAACCATGAGAGCTGAACAGAATCACTTGTGCGACAGAAATATAAACTATGTCTAGTACAGCGTTTAAACTGAAATTATTGCGCTACGCGACAGTATAAACGCCAGCGGCGATCGATAACACGGGCTGCTTAATCGATATCGATGGTATCTTATTCGCTCACATGGTGAGGCGACTCTAGTGTAAACCCTCCATAGCGATTGATCACCACGGCAACGCGTATATATCGATTTCTCAAGCGATCAGCCTGTATTGATCGATTTTCACGCCTCGCCGCGCGACTAATTCGTCGCCGCGGACTGTAAACAGGTCATAAGTCGTGATGTAAAACGATATCGTATACACTACTGATATCGACTCTCCCCGCTTCCTAATCGATATCGATTGCTGTCGCTCACTATGAAAGGCTCTCGACCGCAGCGTGATCAGGCACAATGCACACCACCAATATCGATCTCTCACGCGAATAATCGATAATGACGGGCTAGTCGTCTGAACAACCGCTCAGGGAAACGGGTAATGTATAAACCTTGACTGATGGACTGTTCCCACTCCACGACAACAGACCTACTCACTTGGCCATAGCATACATATAGATTTTTTCCTAGAAATCGATCGCCTCAAGCTTTAGCTCGGTGATCAATTCCGTGCTAACGCGGACTATGAACAGTCTTTTAATCACAACGTTTCGCGGTAGTGTAAACGATACCGATATTGATCCTACGCGCTACCTAATCGATGTCGCTGGTCCTCTATCTGTTCATGCCGCGCGGCGAATTTAGTATAAACCATCCATTTGACTGCTTGGTAACAGACTCCACTGACAGCACATTTCCACAGCACGATCGATCGGTATTGATCGATAAGCACCCTTTGGTGGAGCAGACAAATAGTTGGTGTCACGGACTATGAACAGGTCCTTAGGCGCAACGCTACACAATCGTTTGTGCGCCAGCGAATCGATCTTCCGCGCTTACTAATCGATATTGCTGGTTTTCCGATCGTGTTTGCCGCGCAGCGACTTAGTATAAACCCTGCATGAGCTATCGGTCATAGTCTGCAACGGCAGCGACGAGTGCTTAGGGCCCGTTTATATATCGACGCCGAGGACGCGACCTCCACGCATGGTGGCCACATTGATCGAGCGACGCAATCAAATCAATCAATCGATTTGGCCAGTATACATGCCGCCGTCGCGTCGCTTGGCGTCGGAAGTATAAACGGGGACTTAGACATTGCATACCTATCGATTTTCGCTATACGATCGGGTGGTATTGATCGATTTGCACTCCTCAGTCGCACAACTAATTCGCTGACGTCGCTGGAGATGTGGACTATGAACAAGCCCTTGCGGCGCGGTTTATACTTCAATCGCCGATAGGCGCGATGTTATAAAAACTATCAGAATCGACCGTCTTCGCCGCCTAATCGATATTGGTAGTTTCCATAACGTTGCGCCCACCGGCGACTGAGGTATAACCCCGCATATGGCATGTCGCAACGACGATGAGCGGCGGCAGGACAAACCCAACAATATCGATCGTACGCGCTGCCTAATCGATATCGAGCCGAGAGCGCGTGATAAAACGTAATATAAACTCCACTTAACCACAGGGTGAATCAATACTCACCAAAACGCCGAAGACCACGGTGCTAACGGCTCCACCGATGAATCCCTCCCAGGTCTTCTTCGGTGACAGCTTGATTAGTGGCGTGCGACCGAAGAAGAAGCCGAACATATAGGACATCACATCGCAGCAGATGATCATCGCCACCGGGACGAGGAACCTCAAACAGCGTATACCTCTACGGTCATTCTACCTGGAAAACTACGAGACACCTACCAGATGGTGCCCTGGAAGATGTTCTGGATGATGAAGAACGACTGACAGACAATCAGCAGCAGTGTGATATGGGTCCAAGCGAACTGAAAGAAAAAACTCGATTCGCATGTGAAGTCGGTTTCCTAATCGGAGGGGGTAGGGGGACCTCAAAACGCCAACCGACGTCTACGCTTTCATCACGTCAAAACAGGATCAGACAACAGACGTCCAGAAGAGTACAGCACTTCCGCCGGCTAGCAAATCACGAGAAATCCTCGGAAAAACCTACCAATGAGAACTGTCGCATGTAGTAGCCCTTCTTCAACGACAGCACGAACCATACAAATCCCAGACAGTACAGTCCGAAGCTGATCAGACGATGGTACGTATTCAAGAAGTGCAGGAAATTCTGAAGCCCATAATGGATTCGAAGACAGTATGGCCCCGCGAATCACTAAGAAGAAAACTAACGTCTTTTCTCAGCAGGATCGCCCAATAGTCGATAAGACTCTCGCCAAAGATGAAGTAGTTGCTGGTGAGAAGGAAATACCTGAATCACACCTTATTTGGGGAAAGAATAGAGGAAAAACCAACTGGAAGCTTTAATTCAGCTTATTCCTTCAAAATTTAACCATAAACTATGTTTTAAATGTCAAACGGGATTTAAAATTTTGTAAAAATAATGGAATCGGGTGCCTATTCCAAGCCACAGGATATTCTTTAAAGTATATTAGTAATAAAAATAAGGTTTAATTACCCAAGTTTGAGGCTTTGAAGAACGTGGTTACGCCGAAACGATCAATAAAAATACCATTTTCACGTCCAATTGGACATTTTTCAAATCAAATTGGACTCTTTTCACGTCGAATTGGACACTTCTAAGCTGGCCTATGAACTTTGAAATCAAACTGAACGTCTTCCAAATCGAAACGAGATTCTTACAAATTAAACTACAGACTCTTCAAAATCATTATACCTACTTTTTTCGAAAGTTTTAAGTTTTTTTTTGAAAGTTTTTAGCTGCTTTAATGAGTTCAATAATTTTATAAATTTTTATTTTTTGAGAAAAATAATAAAACAAAATTTGCTTTGAAACGCAGCAAAACGGAAATTATTTAGTCAATAAAAGAAGAGATCGCGCCATGCACTCGAATAGCTCGTTGAGATTTTTATTCGAATGGTAGTGTAAAAGCCGCTTACATGAAGCATCAAAGTGTGATTATGTGTGTTCTTTACAATTCTTTTTATTGTAGAGTCGAATAATAGTCACGCCGCCTTAGACGAGGGCATGGCGCAATCTCTGCTTTTGGCAGTAAAGAACCGCCAGATCTATCCTAGTCGGGGGGGGGGGGGGGGGAGCACATGACTAGAAATGATTGAACAAATTGACTTGGCATTCGTGGAGCAGCATCCAGAGAACAGAATAGGACTCAAAAAGCAAAGAAATAACAAACAAACAGCGCCCCGAAGGCAAGGCGTATTCAAACACAGCTGACCGCCGCCTGACATGTTATAACCCGGATCCCTTATAGTTAGAGGGTCATGTAAAGCCGCAAACCGCGTTCTTACCGCCACACAACATGTTAAAACAGGATCCGTCATGGTGAGGGGCGCACATAGCTTCACAATCATTGTTAAATTTTTCGTTTTTGTTGTATTTTTTGTGAATTTTGTCAGCGTGAGCCCTATTTTGACTTCAGAAGCCGCTCCATAAATGCCAAGTCAATTTCTTTAATTATTTTTAGTCATGTTCACTTCTCCCAGACTCGGATATCTCCGCCCTCTTTCCCTTTTAAACAAGCAATAAAACATTGTTTTTCCTCAAAAATGAGAATTTTATAAAAATTTCAAACAACAACGTGTTCGAATATAAGGTGAATTAAAACTTCAAAGAATGTTGTACCACAATTTTCCGAGAGCAAAAAACAATCTTACAACTTATAAATAACCTTTAAAAATTTTGCGGAGTATTTTCTTAATGTAGAAGCACCTCATTTCGATTTGGAAGAGTTCAGTTGAATCTCAAACGCGTTAGGCTCATTTAGAAAAATGTCTAATTTAAGGTGAAAAAGGTCCAATTTGATCTGAAAAGTGTCCAATTCAACATGAAAACGATGTAAATAAAGCGGTAAACGCTACTAATGTCTTTTTTTCTTTTACTACGCTGGCTTTCATCGCAATCATACTTGTTCGAGAACAAGGTAAAACTACCAGTTCCAGAATGCATCAGTACTAGTGACACGCAATGTATGAAGCGGGATTTACACTTCAGTCGCTGGATGGAGAGTGCTTGCCACATGGGCTATCAATATCGATCGTTCGCGCTAGCTAATCGATACTTGTGTCTTTCATAGTGTCGCATCGCCCCGTTACTGAAGTATAAAACCCGCCTAACAGATTTCTAGTGTTTTCATGACGCCACGACGTACCGAGACTTATGCGTCACTTAATTTTTTGATACGCAATTTAGTTTATAATTTCTGCCCGCGGCCACGGAAAGCGCCGCGCAACGTGGTCTAATTCATTAATGGGGATCTATCCTAGTCGGGGGAGGGGCCAAGTGTCTAAAAATTATGTACAAAACCGACTTGGGATTTACGAAGAAGCTTCTGGAGGACAAAATAGGGCCCAAGCTGACAAAATTTGCAAAAAAAACATTCGGTTCGTTACGGCTGTAAACAGATGAGGCTATGTGACCCCCGCCATGTTGGATCCGGGTTAGAACATGTCAGGCGGCGTCAGCTGTATTTGAATGCACTTTGCCCGCCGAGGCATCTTTACAACCGCGGTGATTTTTTGTTGCTTCTTGTTTGTCCTCTTGGAGCGTCTCCGTGAGTCTGATGTCAATTGGTTGCATAATTTTTAGTTATGTGCTCCCCCCCCCCCCACCGACTAGGATAGATCCCATGAAAGGTTCCGCTTCACCAAGCGTTCTATCCCTCCGCGGTCAGTAGGACAGCACTGGATCCAGCAACTCAAAGCCAGAAGGCATCACATCACAAGGATTCAGTCTAGAACTCACCAAGACAGCAAGCGGAACCACGGGAAGTCGTACATTCGGTAGACGGCCAGGCCGATGCTGATGATTTCGTGGAAACACTTGAATTGGATGGCGAAGACCTTAAAAAGGAAGGCTTTTGGTCAGAAAGGATAAGAAAATACAACGAAAAGCGACCTACCAGCGCCATCAGCCACGTGGGTCCACGGCTCACGATGAAGGAAAACATCGATACCATGATGACGGTGAACACTCCGCGCACAACCCAATTCCGCCATCTGGAAACGAACCCCGTCACACTGCAGCCGGAGAAACCCTGATGAGAGCTGACCTACCTAGCTGGTAAAGGCGCCAGCACCGAGTCGACCAACTCGCCCATGCTTCCGGTGTCTTGCGGAATAATCTTCGTCAATCCGGAGATTCTGAAGATGCCGTATGAACTTTGTTGCAAGGAAGTGATAGGTTTCAATAGGAAGATGTAGATCAAAACCGAGTCGATCCCAATAGAAGCCCACATAGAGGACAATACAGTTTACGACAACACAACCACCACGATAATAATAACACGAGAATTTTGCAACTAACGAGCTACGCTGGGCGGACTGCTTCGCTGACGGATCGCTGAAAATCGTTCAAACTGTGACAAACGTACACGAAAACTATTCAATTCTTCCACTTCTCTCTTCCTTAAACCTTGGCATCTCAGTGCATCAATATTTCTGTGCCAAATGGGATCGCAAGGTGGATCAGATTATTCAGCGGCCTACCGCTCCGACATGTTCGTCGCCTTTAGAGGACTAAAAGCGGTTCAAGACTTTAGACCCTACTCCTTCTATAGCTCACAATGCGAACGGCAAGAAGTCAGTAGCGATCGAGGGACACTCATTTCGACTAGTCAGTGCTGGATCTTTGCGGAAACCAAGAATGCTTCCAACGCTTTCCGAGACCAGATGCCGGTCTCATACGTCAGAATCATACACATAACATCAAAGTCGCTTCCATCATGCACTTCAACCTTGTGCTTGCCTAACGAACTGGATAAAATACCACGCCTTTTACTAGCCAGCAGTACTAGCAGCTAAAGAACACTTGGCTAGTAAAAGGCGTGGTACTTTATCTAGTCCATTAGCCAAGCACAGGGTTTGAGAAGCACGGTGGATGCGACTTTGACGTTAAGTGCACGATTCTGACGTATGAAACCGACATTTCGTCTCGGAAAGCGTTGGAGGCACTCTGGATTTCCGCATGGAATCCAGCGCTGAATAGTCGAAATGAGAGTCCCTCGATCACAACTGACTTCCTGCCTTTCACACTGTGAGCTATAGAAGAAGCGGTGTCTAAAGCCTTCAACCACTCTTTCAGACCTTTGAAGGCGATGAACAGGTCAGAGCGCAATAAACTGATTCATTTACAATCTCGTTTGGCAGAGAAATAATGGCGCACTATTCAGTTCATTTTCTTTAACCCTCAAATGGCTATTAGTGAGGTTATAAGCTGTTATGAAGATGTTTTGTTGTAATATGAACTCTAATCCCAAGCGGGACACCAACCCTCATCTCTTGCCTATCGGGCAGAATGCTCTACATTTAACAGTTAATTCACGTCCGACTCTCGATGAATCTTGGCATCTCTGACGTTGTAACAGAAGAGCAGTTTCATCAGCGTAGCGAGGACTGTTACAAATCTTTGATGCGGCCTACGTTTCGTCGTTGTCGCCTGGAAAAGTCGAAGTCAGTAGTCGGTAGTCGAGAAACTACCCTCGCAAATGCCCTCTTATCCTGCAGAAACCCATCCAAAAGGCTAAGAGGCTACGAAAACGATACCGTAAGACTGCGACGGTGGACTCTTTTGTCCACATCTAAGGTTAGCCATGTTTTCGACTTATTGCGATGTCGTTTTCGTAGTCTCTTAGCCCTTCAGATGGGTTTCTGCAGAATGAAATGGCATTTGGGAGTGTAGTTTCTCAAATGACTTCGACTTTTCTAGGCTCTGAAGAAGGCGACAACGACGAAACATAGTCCACAATAAAGATTTGTAACAATCCTGGCTACGCTGAAGAAACTGCTCGTCAATTTAACAATTCTGAGGAATTAAAGACAGTTTCCAGTCAAACCTGGCTTAACGACTTCACGGATTTTTAATGGATTTTTTCTTGGAAAACTGTATTGCAGCAAATACCCAAGGATAAACTTGCTGTTATCACTCCAATAATACAAGAAAATCTTGGAAAATACCACCATAAATTAGAAATCGTTGCAAAGAAATAATTGCACGTTAGGATGAAATAGGAGGCCCTAAACTTGAGAGAAAGCGTTGCATGTGGAGCTGTGCCCCATGGTTCCATACGGCACCACCTCTCCAGAATTTTCTCAAATCCCCTCATATCGGGCGCGTGTAGCGCAGTCGGAGGAGGCGCGACTGTCGCGTGCACCCGATACCAGGTTCCTGGTTCGGATTTCCCTCCCAGGCCAACCAAGCCCTCCATCCCTCCGGGGTCGGTGAATTGGTACCAGACTTGTCTAGGAAGGATAGAGCGCTGACTTGTTCATCGGCTGGCCACCGCAAGTCATTGTATGGCCAAATACGCATTCATGTCGCCTCCACGACATCCCGTAGAAGTAGAATGCGCTGGCGCATCCCAGAAGGGATTGAGTAACGCCGTCCTTTATCCTTTATCCTTATCCCTCATATCATGGGGCGGCCAGCCACTAGCCGTCTCGGTAAAATGCTCCAATGATGTGGAATCGAAATCGATACATACCGGTTTCTCGTCAAACGCCAATTTTGATATCAAGCTGACCACCTTCCAAATCGAATAGGGCGCCTTCCAGATTTGACTAACCTTCTAAAGAGGGTTTTTTGGTATCCTTTGTAAGAATAGACGATATTTTGCTTGAATATAAAGTAGCTTTTCAGTTAATGAAATACTAATAGGTTGTACCGTAAATCCCCGCCGTTTTTTCAATGATATTAGGTTGGCAACTAATTTCGTGGACTCTCAAGCGCCTCCAACAAAAGTGTTCATAAACAAAGGACAAAAACAGTTTTCCACCAAAGTAAGACCTGTTGGAACGCGGGACTGCTTCCCATTTATCAGCTGCCTGGCCCATCCCACAGCTGTAGAATTCTTGTGCTTTTGAAGCCAAGAATCCTTGGAGGAGGTCTGACATGGTCCACATTAATAAATCGTCCTCCAACCAAAAAGTGCTGCAGCGTGCTATAAAGGCCCTAGTCTGTCTGGGAGTTCAGCATGCGCGGCTAGGTTGAGAAGAGTAGATTTCAGCATTAATGCTGGAACCGTTCTTGACGAGCTCCCAGAAGTAAATACCTTCTTGACACCACCAAACGGAGAGAACGTAGCTAACCGGACGCCTCAAAAAAAATAGAAGACCTTGACTGGGAGCGTCAAACTCATCCACCTTACAGCCCAGACCTTGCGCCGAGTGACTACCAAATTTTCAGTTCTGTGCAGTACTTCTTGGTTAGAAGACGATTCATTAATGAGTACCGGGTCAAAATGCACCTCCAAAGGTTCTCGGCCTTAAAAGCACAATAATTCTATGGCCGTGGGATAGACCAGCTACCTGATATATGATAAGCACTTCTGCGTTCCGAGGGATCTTACTTTAATTAAAGATTGTCATTAGTTATTTGTTAATAAAGACTTTTGCTGGAGATTCTTGAGAGTCCACGAAATTAGTGGCCAACCTAACACATTGCGGGTTTCGCCGGCGGTCTCTTGCATAGCGCTACACAGCTTTCGGAAGAGAATGATTTGCCCTGTCAGAACATGTACTGCATTTCTTTTTTCATCATGAACTTTGTCAATTTTTAGGTCGTTGAAGCGAAAAGTGAAAAGTGAAAGTTTCCATCTGCGCAGTTGTTCTCTCCGCTCAGGTTTGGAATTTTTGCGCAGTTTTTCATAATATTTTGAAGACAATGTTCCGTAGTGCAAGAGTACGTATTGGTCCTATTTTCTCATTTGTCCTTTATTGATTTTGAGGTCATCAAATTGGGTCGTCCGACTTTTCCGTCCGAAATTTTACCGACAGCTTCTGCTCTGGGGTGGCCTTTTTTTGCTTGTGTTATATGTCGTTCGGAAGAGGATGTCTTGCTCAATAAGAATTTGTGCCGCGTTTATTGGCTCATGCTGATTTCTGTCGAATATCGACAAAATTCCAAAAAGAGAAAAATCACCAACAACTTCTTCTCCTTGTTCAGTCCTTGATATTCGACAAAAATCAGCATGAGCCAATAAACGCGGCACAAATTCTTATTGAGCAAGACATCCTCTTCCGAACGACATATAACAACGAGCAAAAAATCCAACTGTAGAGCAGGAGTTTCGGTAAAAATTCGGACGGAAAAGTCGGGATTCCCAATTTGATGACCTAAAAATCAATAAACGACAAATGAGCAAATATGACCAACATGTATTCTTGTAGTACAGAACATTGTCTTCCAAATGCTATGAAAAACTGCGCATAAATTCCAAACCTAAGCGGAGAGAAGCGACTGCGCAGATGGCCACTTTTCACTCTTCACTTTAACTACCTAAAAATTGACAAAATTCAGGATGAAAAAGAAGTGCAATACATGAGCTGATAGAGCAAATCGTTCTCTTTCGCATGCTGTAGAGCGCTATGTAAGCTACCGCCGGCGAAATCCGCAATGAATCGTTGAAAAAAAACGGAGGGGACTTGTGGAACAACCGAATATATCAATTCGGCTCAATAAATGTTTTGATCTGTATGTTCTTAAACGGCTTGCCGAGTTGATGAAATGATCCGGCCAAGGACTCCTTCCTCATTAGGACATCAGTAGGAACAAAATGCTTGATTACTGTAGGCGCCTCTCTCTTTTCACATTTTGGTTATTTCATTTCAACGTAGAATGAGAAGCACAGCCAACTTCTCAGCCTTATGCCATCTGGAAACGTTATGATACCAAAACTGATGTGCTGAATAATAAGAAGCACTTAAACGAGCCGCCAGCTCAAAGTTCAGCAACAACAAAAGAAGTCTCAGGAAGAAAAGAGTGCCCCTAACCCCAAGAACTTCTCCGGAGAGGAAATAGTGGCTCTCGGAGTAGCATTTCCACTTCAAATGTGACATAGACCAACTCGTTCTTGTAAAGCAACACTCCAACCAGTGAACTCCATTCAGAAAACTGCACCCTGCACTAAACCCGTATAAGGTCATTTTAAACCCAAAAGGTAAGTAAAAAGGGACTACAATCCCTTGAAAACGTTGAAAAAGGACAAAAAATAGAAATGAATCCTCAAAAGCAACGAACCTCTCCTCGTCGTGTGGAATGGCGTCCATGTCGCTTTCATCGCTCGTTGGACGTACTTCTTCCGCTGCCGCAGCAGCTGCAGCTGCTGCCGCTTGGCCTTGACCAGCAGGTCGACGTTGTCGTACCAGCTCACTGTCTCCAGTGTCAGCCATTACCTCAAGATTCCAAGCTATAAGAATCGCGGAAGACGTCGGCGACCACGTCGATCAATACGGCGCCAGACAAAACATCAACGATAACATCGGAAACTGTGCTGGCGATATCAATGGAGGTGGAAATGGGCGCACTTTGTTCAAAGCGTTATGGATCGAGCGTCCCTTCCGTGTATCGGCCTTTGGACTAGGGCTCATCAGGGATTCCACGTTCGAATGTCGGGAATTATGGACAATACTCTTCTCTCGAACGTTTCCGATGCACACAAGAACGAAACTGACGGCCGGGCGAACAAACACGTACCGTACTCTTTTTAGGCGTCAAAAAAACAGCGCCCTGTGTAGTTGCACGTTTCTCCTCAGAACGTTCTGTATTTGACGGCAATCGCTCTGGCTAGTCTATCGGCCACAGAGATGGGAGGTGTCCGTTAAATTCGTGTTGGCGTGTACCTCATATAAAGGTGCAATGCGGGCTATAAAGTAGGATAGAAAATCGAGCTATTGAACCTGATGAGGGGATTTCGCCCTCGGGACAAGCATGAAAATGACGACCGGAGGAAAAGATGTACCGTACTATTTTTAGGCGTCAAATAACCGCGCCGCCTGCAGTTGCACGCTTTTCCTCAGAACGTTCTGTATTTGACGGCAAGACGTTCTGACTAGGAGCTGAGCGTCTATTGGTCACAAAAATGGATGGGAAGTGCCTGTTTAAATCCGTGTTGGCGTGTACCTCATATAAAGGTGCAATGTGGGTTATGCGTATGCACTCTATGGAACAGCTAACGAATTTTGTTAAGTAGAACATGTAGAGTAGGAGTTGGCCTGGTAACAAAGTGAAAGTAAGCCGGTAGTGATTTACGGAGTACGGTAAAGGAGGCTGAGTGCAATTGCCCGTGGGGAATTGGATACTCAGTCAAGGCGATTTCGCTGCGTATGGGCGGGAAGGCGCCAAGGGACGCGAGTGGTCCTGGGCAGTCAGTTGTGCAGTCTTCCTTGGACCCCGCGCGCGAGCTGTGTTTTTCTCAAAGTCTCTCTCTCTTTGATTTCAGCCTTTTGGGTCAAGCTTGCCCCGCGTCGCTTAAGTTGGGATCGCGTTCCGGTTCCGGTTTCTTCGGCCAGTATCAGCAAGCCGCTACGGTTAGGTTCTGAAGCGGTAGGAAGACGTGAGGAGCCCGCAGTAGGATTGTAGGTGGGGGGCATCGCACTCAGCCACCTTTCTTTGTCTAGTGTATTTGCTCTTCGTATTTTGAAGTATCAGTGCGCTGTATTGTGTATCCATAGTGGTTTGTTAGTTGTTTTCATAATAAACTTGTATTTCACCAGTCTGCTGGATTTTCTACGAAGGGTCTCAGCCCTCAGTACCTTATTTGTGCCATTAAGTGGAGAGACCAGGCCCAACTGGTCCAACTTGGGGGCCAATCCGCCGCTTGATCGCACAGGTTTGGTACTTTCGTGGAAATTCTAATAGCATCCTCGTCGCTCTCCTTTTTTTTGGTCTCGTCCGTTCGCTTGTATCGCGTGCTAGTTAGGGATCCCTTGGCTCGGCCTTGTGTGGTTCCTAGCTGAGACTGTTAGTTACAGGACCAGTGGTTTTTCCTAAGGAGAGACCCAGTTCTGTGAACTAGCGGGTGTTGAGTGCCTTTTTGGGTGCTGGTCGACTGTAGACACCTGTTCCCTAAGGGTACACTCTGCCCAAATTTTTTTTTGCGTGGAGAGTGTCTACAGATATCGATCGACGCACGGAACGGCACTTGACACCAAAGTATCGGCCACGTCGTGATGAGTGAGCCGAGAGGGTCTGCTGAGGCAGACAAGGAAGAACAGGCCAATGTAAGTGCTGTTGCAGGCATGAGCGGCCAAGAGCGAATGGAGACGGTCGAGTGCGAGACTGCGAACGAAGTGGAGGCGCTGAAGGTATGTAAGCGTGCACTT
Organism: Heligmosomoides polygyrus polygyrus; assembly: GCA_947396885.1. NCBI lineage: Eukaryota > Metazoa > Nematoda > Chromadorea > Rhabditida > Heligmosomidae > Heligmosomoides > Heligmosomoides polygyrus. The sequence goes on from OX377201.1 coordinate 108,849,686, forward strand.
CGGAAAGTGAAGGAGTTGGAGGTGGTTGTGATCGCTGAGGTGGCAAAACATTGGAGAATGGGCGACCCAAAGCGGGAGAAAATAGAGGATGTGGCAAGGTTGGCTGCTGAGGAAGCGGTGAGGCAGCTTGAAACGCTCAAAGAGCTTTGTGCTAGAGAGAGTGAGCAGAGCGTTGGGTTTCAGCAGCTCATGAAGTCGTTAGGATGCAGCTCAAGGGTTGAGTTGGTACAAACGATGGAGGACCTAGTGCTGAAGGCTAGCGTGGTAGAGGAGGTACAAGAGAGTACGGGATGGCTACAAGGCGATATAGCTCGTCGGTGTAGTGAGCTTAGAAAGAAAGAAGCACAACTGTTAGAGAAAGAACAAAATGTGATTTCGTTGCAGAAGCAGTTAGAGGCCGCGCAGAGAGAGTTGAGCGCCATGAAGGCGCAACAACAACGCATGGAGTGCTCCAGAAGAGCAGAAGAGGATGAGTCTCTACCAGGTGCGTCTGTGAAATCGAACTATAGCCGCAGTTTGAAAACGCTGGATCGTTTAAAGAACGACTGGATGAACGAGTCACAATTTCAGACTGGGCCAAGACTGCGGCCGGAATCGAGTGCGTTGACACCACAAGGATCGCCGAGCTGCTCTGGGAGGACACCGAGCTCGAGCGGTAAGTCGAGTGTTGTGGCAAGCGAGTATGAGTGGAGTGAGGATGAAAGTTGTGCTGGTTCGAGGGTGAGGAACAGAACAGGTGGGAAGAGCCCGGTAGGTATGAGGCAAGACATGAGCTCATATCTTAAATATATAGCGCTACCTGAAGTGCGTGCCTACTCTGGGAAGGAGAAGGATTATTCCTGGGAAAGTTTCAAAGAGGCTTTCGAGTTAAAGTATCCCAGAAGTAGTTGGTCGGATAAAGAGCTAAAGGCACTTTTGCGAGCAAAACTAACGGACAAGGCGAAGGCACAATATGAGGCACTGTCAAGGGACGTGAAGCATGGGTCTTACGAAGATGTCATGAACGCGTTAGGACAGGCACATAGGGTGGAGGCGCAAACCAATAGAGTCATTGCGTTGGGAAGGCTGAGGAAGTTAAAGAAGTCGGAGGCACAGTCCGTAGCGGAATACTGTGTCGAGCTAGAGAGGTTGTCGGCTAGGGCGTATCCCGAACTGGATGAAAAGGCTTTAGCGACAACGAGGGCTCAGCACCTGTTTGAGCAGGTTGTAAATTGGCCAGAGTCGTACTGTTTCCTAGAGGCAATGGAAAGGCAGGGCGATGCATATGCTAACCTCAAAGAGGCGGCAATGCGAGTAGAAAGAAGAAGGGTGACCATGGACAACGCTAAGGAACAGCGGTGGTCGACAGAGGAGGCTGCCAAGCCTGAAAATAAATGGCAACGAACGGGGCCACCGGGTGCTCGAAGACCGGAGCGCAATAAAACTAGTCAGGCGCAGAAGCAGACTAGCAGAACAGAAACCGAAACGGTACAAAGAGGCGAGCAAAGAAAAGAGCCAGGGGATGCTCGAGTGCAGTGTTATAACTGCAAAGGTAGAGGCCATTTGGCGCGAGATTGTAAAAAGGGCAAGGATCATGGAAGCAAGGCGACTGAAGTGGTTGGAGAGGCGCCTCGAAGATTCAGAAACCAAACGAAAATGCGAGGCGGAAAGGTGGTATCGCCCTTTGGGAGGAAATCAGTCACGGAAGTGAAAGTATTCGGGAGAATCTGGTCGGCATTACTGGATACCGGCTCTGAGATATCGATCTTGCCCAAGACAGTGCTACAGCAGATTAAGAAGGATGGTCACAGACTAAGTGAGCATGCGGTGGACACAAGCAAGAGGATTATGGATGCATCTGGAAACCGAATGAAGTTTTCAAAGGTAGTCGAAGTACCGCTACAGGAAGATAGTAGCAGAACTGTGACGGTCCAGATGCATGTGTCCGTTAGCCCAGGAAGCATGTTGTTATTAGGCACAAACGCACTACAGGCGTTAAACTATAAGTTGGTTCAACAGCCAAGAGGTGGAAACGACACAGAAGCTGGTATCGAAGAACTCGATAATGTGGTACCAAGCTCGGAACGCCGCAATGTAGCCGCAAGTAAGGCGAAGGTGTGCAAGAGGGTGTATGTCGCGCCTGGGGAAATGAAATGGGTAACCGTGAAGGGAAACCCGAGTGAGGTCACGAAAGAAACACTACTGCAATCTGAAGTAGACTGCGTAAGCTCAGGTCTATGCTCAGTGAATGAGAATGGCGAGGCCGAAATTCCGGTATGGAATGTGGCCATGGAGCCACTTGTCCTGAAGGCTGGTCAAGAGATTGGTGAGTGGGAAAACAATGTGGAATACTCCCGAGTGGCCACTAAGGATGTGGTGTCGGATATGTTAACGCTAGGAAAGCCACCCCTCCAGGTCGAGAAGCGACAGCAGATGCTCAATGACCTTCTGCAGAAGAATCGGGAAGGGTGTGACGGATCCACCCCAGGACTGTGGGAGCTGGTAAAGGAATACAATGCAGTATTTGCTGTGGAGGACAGAGAGCTGACGCAAACGAATTTGGTAGTGCATGAAATTGATACCGGAGATACGGAGCCTATTAGGCAAAGAACGCGTCCGGTTCCTCTCGGAGCTCGGCTGGAGTTCAAGAAGATGATCAGAGAGCTGTTGGATAGGGGGATCATAGAAGAATCCTCGTCCGACTGGGCCTCCCCAGTCGTATTGGTGAAGAAAAAGGATGGCTCCCTGAGGCTATGTATAGATTATAGAGAGGTTAATAAACACACACGGCAAGATGCATATCCTCTTCCGCGCATTGATGTCATTTTGCAGAGTCTGAGGGGTAAGCAATTCTTCAGTACTCTGGACATGGCGTCGGGGTATTGGCAAATCCCCATGTCGGAAGATGCAAAGAAGAAGAGTGCATTTACAACGTCAGAAGGGTTGTACCAGTTTAAAGTGCTGCCCTTCGGATTATGCACATCGCCTCCACGGTTTCAGAGACTCATGGACGTAGTGTTGGGCGCTTTAAAGGACAGAGAGGTGTTCGTCTATATTGACGACATCTTGGTGGCTACCCACAGTGAGGAGAGGCACTTGGAAGTTCTGAAAGCAGTGTTTGAGGCGTTGCAGGAGGCCAAGCTAAAGTTGAAGCCACAGAAATGTGTGCTATTTAGAGATCGGGTGTCGTTCCTAGGACATCAGATATCAAGTAAGGGTGTGTATGCAGACCCGGACAAGATAGACAAGATAGAGAACTATCCGAAGCCAACCTGTTTGGCGGAAATGCGAACGTTTCTCGGTCTGTGCGGATATTACCGTAAGTTCGTGCTGGGATTTTCCAAGATAGCACGACCACTGTTTGAGCTGACCAGCCAGAAAGCCCAGTGGCATTGGAACAAGGAGCATGACGAAGCATTTGACGAGCTGAAGGCACGTCTTACTTCTGCTCCAGTTCTCGCGCAACCAGACGTGGAGGCGGCCAAGACGGGTAAGCGCCCATTTATCATTTATACGGACGCATCCCAGCAAGGTCTTGGAGCGGTATTATCACAAGAAGGTGAAGACGGGTTTCTCCATCCTATATATTTTACGTCGAAGAGGTTAACCCGAGCTGAGAGAAACTACCACGTCACAGACCTAGAAGCGCTGTCGATTGTCTTCGCGCTACAGAAGTTTCACTTCTTTGTGTATGGCATGCACGTGGTAGTCCGAACGGACCACCTACCGCTGACTGCTTTGTTCAAAAGAAGCAATGTATCGTCGCGAGTTCTCAGGTGGGCTCTGGAGATCCAGCAATACAAGCTCACTATAGAGTATGTCAGTGGTAAAGCCAATGCGGTAGCAGACGCCTTGTCCAGAGGGATTCCAACTGATGGAAAGTCTGAAGAGATAGGAAATCCTGGAGAGGACAAAATAGTCTGCGCGATAGGAGATGAAGCAAAGTCCGCATGGCTTCGTGAACTTGAGAACGACAGAGACTACGGAACCGTTATAAGGCACCTAAAGAATAATAAATTGGACGAGGAAGTAAGTTTGCCAGGATTTCGTAAGAAGTTGAAAGTGGCAGACTTCCTCCTGGAGAATGGCCAGTTGGAGCTTATCTTAGAAGATGGATCAACTGTTCCTGTGGTGCCAAGGTCCAAGCGAAAGGAACTGTTTGATGAGGCTCACAGTGGTTGCCTGGCCGGACATTTCAGTGCCCGAAAGATCTATAGAGTTCTAAAGAAACGTGTGTTTTGGGAGACCATGGAGAAAGACGTGCGTGTGTGGGTGAGAGGATGCACAAAGTGTTTCCTTACCAATCCCAGGTCGCCTAATATCCCGCCGCTGAAGCCGTTTGAAGCAACTAAGCCGTTTGAGTGTGTATGTGCCGATGTGCTAGAGATGGGGCTTAGTGAGAGCGGCATGAAGTATGTACTAGTTCTGGTAGACCAGTTCTCGAAGTGGTTAGGAGCTTATGCAATGAAGGACAAGGCGGCAAACACTGTGGCCCAAGCAATCTTCCAAAGGTGGATTTGCGAGGGGGGACGCTGGCCAAAGCAACTTCACACGGACCAGGGCTCTGAGTTCGTAAATGAAGTGATTAAAGAGTTAGCCAAAGCGTCTGGAATAACGCACACAGTGACAAAGGGATATAACTCCCGAGAGAATGGAGCCGCGGAACGCGCAATAGGGACCATTCAAAGAATACTAAAGAAGAAGGTGGAATGTCTCAGCCAATGGGATGTCATCTTGCCTCACGTGGTGTACGCATACAATGTGACACCCCATTCGGCAACGCGAGAGAGCCCTTTCTTCTTGATTCATGGATTTGACCCTGTGCTTCCCTTTAGTACAGTGCCTGAACCGAGAGCAACGCTCAGCAGAATTGACCTCGATGACTACAAGTCAGAATTGCTTAGTGGTATGAGGATTATCCAAGAAGAGGTGAATGCGCAGGCGCAGAGGTATAGGGAAAGCATGAAGAGGTACTATGACGCTAAGAATGAGGTTAAGGTGTGTACCCTTCCGAAGGTCGGCGATCGGGTTTTCATGAGGATGCCGCGCGAGAGAGGGAGTTCCAAGCATCCAAAGCTAGTAGGCGAGTGGGATGGCCCTTATAGGGTAATAGAAACGAGTGAAAACTCCGCTCTTGTAACGAAAATTGGCAGAAATGAGGAGCCCACTAGGGTTCAGTTCGATCTTCTCTTGAAATGCCCAGATGAAATTGGCGATGAGCCGATAAGGACAACTACCAGTAGGAGAAGAGGTCGAAAGCGGAAAGTGAGAGAGAGCGTGCAGTGTGCTGGAATAACAGTAGATGAAAGAGTGTTTTTCAGCATCGAGGACGAATGGGACGTCATTGATCCGATGAACTTCCTGCATGTCAAGTTCCGTTGCGACGGCCAACCGTTTCCGTCCTTGAACGGCCGTCCAGGATTCCCGTTGTCAACGTGCCGATGCAGCCAGCAGCTTTTTGTGCGTGATCTGCTAGTTAATGTTCCGCAACCGGCGGCAGATGAACGGATTGAGTGCGTCTTGGATGCGGCCCGAGTCTTGGCAGTCTGGTGGGGTCCGGGCTCCATTTCGCTGAAATGTCAAAGGATCGTCGACCGGAGCCATTTGGCGCTCAGTACAAAGGCTATGGGGGTAGCATACGCGTTCTTCAGAGCTAGGTGCTCCCATGTGCTGCTGATGTCGGGACTGGTGCCTCCTCGGGTGCGGATTCGTCATTCGTTGATCGCAGGATGGCCGTGGGATATGACGCGTGTGGTGGAATACGGCTTCGAGATCGGACGTCAGCTGGAATGGGCCTCCGTCGCGCCCACGCTAACTATGGCCGACGAACACAGCAGAGTGATCGTTGTCGTACCGGAGTGCTTGACGCGCCTGAAGCACTGCCGTTGTGGTCCAAAAACAACGATGTTCTACTATCGGTCCTTCTTCGACCTGAGGAGAAAGAACACGAAGCTGTTCGCAGACGAGGTCGGTCGTGTGGTATTGGTACTACCACCAAAGGAGCCGCAGGATCCGTACAGCTGGATTCCTTTCGTCGGTGCGATCGACTTATGGATGTCCTGCGGAGCCCACGTATGGCTCGTAAATGGGCCAAGGTCCATAGAGGACCAGAGCTGGGACAGGATGAATGAAAAGGCACGCTGCCACATCATGGGCTATATCGATCATCATCCAGACTTCGTGTCACAGCTACATGATAAGATTCCGGCAGAGGCAGGAATCTTAAGGTCATCTATGGCATGCCTTCGTGTAGGCCTGGTTCACGACCCTCGCAAGTGGTGGACAGCCGAGCAAGCGTTGGAGTTTTTCAATAAGCTGCGCGGACAGCTACAGGACGAGCTCGAGCTAGAGGAAATAAGGCTGCCGAAAAATTTGAAGGTGGATGTAGAAACCACCAGAGGACGCCTTGATTCGTCTGGATCTCCGGCGATCAAGGACGGACGCATATCGAAACGGCACCTTAAAAGAGTCGAGAAAAGGAGACTCAGAAGCGAGGCGAAGCAGCTCGAGAAGAAGCTGCAGCGTGTGGACATCGGATCTGAGGACAGATCCTAAAGGCGAGGGGAGGCATGTAGAGTAGGAGTTGGCCTGGTAACAAAGTGAAAGTAAGCCGGTAGTGATTTACGGAGTACGGTAAAGGAGGCTGAGTGCAATTGCCCGTGGGGAATTGGATACTCAGTCAAGGCGATTTCGCTGCGTATGGGCGGGAAGGCGCCAAGGGACGCGAGTGGTCCTGGGCAGTCAGTTGTGCAGTCTTCCTTGGACCCCGCGCGCGAGCTGTGTTTTTCTCAAAGTCTCTCTCTCTTTGATTTCAGCCTTTTGGGTCAAGCTTGCCCCGCGTCGCTTAAGTTGGGATCGCGTTCCGGTTCCGGTTTCTTCGGCCAGTATCAGCAAGCCGCTACGGTTAGGTTCTGAAGCGGTAGGAAGACGTGAGGAGCCCGCAGTAGGATTGTAGGTGGGGGGCATCGCACTCAGCCACCTTTCTTTGTCTAGTGTATTTGCTCTTCGTATTTTGAAGTATCAGTGCGCTGTATTGTGTATCCATAGTGGTTTGTTAGTTGTTTTCATAATAAACTTGTATTTCACCAGTCTGCTGGATTTTCTACGAAGGGTCTCAGCCCTCAGTACCTTATTTGTGCCATTAAGTGGAGAGACCAGGCCCAACTGGTCCAACTAACATTAATGGATGTTCATCACAATCTCGAGCACAATCTTGAGTTATTCGAATGCCTCTCAGAATAAAATAAGTCGAACCTAAATAAAGAAGGGTAGAGAATTGAATCAGTGAACTTGAAGAGTGGATTTCGTCTAGCTTCTAACATTTTTGTCACCTTTTCAGCGTCTATTTCTTCAAACCTTTCCCTTTCTTTTCGTTGTTCCCAGCACAAGACGATAAGGTGTTTATAGGATGCTTTGCTGCGTTTTGTAATCACAAACCGAGTTGCAAAACGCAGCAAAGTCTCCTATAAACACTGTATCGTCATGTGCTGGGAACAACAAGAAGAAAGGGAAAGCAGCGGTCTGGAGAAACAGATGCTGAAAAGATAACGAAAATGTTAGAAGTTAGGCGAAATCCCTCGTCAAGTTCACTAATTCAATTTTCTAGCCTACTTTATTCAGGTTTGACTTTTTTATATTCTATTCTGAAAGACATTCGAATAGCTCAAGATTGTGCTCGAGACTGTGAAGAACATTCATTAATGTTCTACTTAGCAAACTTCGTTCGTTGCTCCATAGAGTGCATACGCATAGCACGCATTGCACCTTTGCATGCGGTACACGCCAACATCAAACTAAACAGGCACCTCCAATCCATTTCTGTGACTAACAGACGCTTAGCTCCTAGTCAGAACGTCTTGCCGTCAAATGCAAAACGTTCTGAGGAAAAGCGTGCAATCACACACGGCGCAGTTTTTCGACGCCTAAAAATAGTACGGTAAATGTTTGTTCGCCGGATGTCATTTTCATGCTTGTCCCGATGCAGACAGTATCCGTAGGCGTCAGATCAATAGCATATCTGCAATCGCGAACATGCACACAACATATCCAATCAGCCTCCAATCCCCATCGGGGGAGGCTCGAGGTAGACTAGCACGTCATCGTTCGCGAGCAGCTTTAGCATGAGTCACACAAAGACTTGGTTACAATCACCAAGACGGCGTCAGGCCTCGGAAATCGATTCGCAGAAAAAGTGGCAATCTGGAAGCCAACCGAGCAGAGCGCTATCAGCTGAATAGAACTCGAAGAAAAGCAACTGCTCGACGAAGTCTCAAAGCAGGCACGACGGACAGGGAAGATCCATGTGACGCCGGGACATTATTCACGGGAAAAATGCCCAGCCGCTCGAGAGCGCATGTGAATTGTGGAGCGAAGACGCCAAACAGTCTGTCGATGACGCTAATCCCTTGCAGCCTTTGTCCTCTACACTTCTGGAGATTTTAGTAAGCTGAGAGGCCTAGCTCCTTCAGCCTAGTAAAAGTTCCAGAAGTGTCAGGAACAAAGTGCTGCCTGGAACTGGCGCAATCAACAAATAGTTTGTTGTCCCTGCCCCATAGTTCACATGCGCTCTCGGTCGGCTCGGCATTTTCTCATGAATAATGCCCCGGCATCGCATAGATTTTCGCTGTCCGTCGTACATGCTTTGATGAGACTTCGTCGCCCAATGGCATTCCTCCGAGTTCGACTCAGCTGATAGAGTGCGGTCCTCTTCCAAATTGCTGCTTTTGACACTCATAGTGCACGAGCGCCGCAACTGGTTTATAGCGTGTCCTGATGGGCAAGGTTGACACTTCAGTTGCATGGCGAGCAGTACAGTAGTGACCTATATCGATCGATGGGCGGCTCAATCGATATTGGTCACTATATCAATCGGGTCGCCACCTGATCGATATAGGTAATCGAGGAGAGGATACAGTTAGGGGCAACAGACCTGCCCGAGCAACTTAGTCCTTGTAGAGAACTTCGCCGCATCTTCGATCCCGTTACTCCTAGCTTATACTTTCACCGCCACGTGGCGCATAGATATCGATTTTCCGCGCCGCCCGATCGATATCTATTCCGACTACGGTGCCGCGCTGCAACGCAACTTTAATCCAGGGCTTAGGCTTCCTAGAATGGGACACAGGTTTGCCCCACCCAATTTGAACTGCACCCAGACACCAGGGGTTTGCAGACGTCAAATAGAACATATACGGGTCACCCCTTCCGCTCCCCGCTAAGAAGTCGTCAGGAACCCGAGTACTGTAGTTATACAGTATCCGAGAAAGCAGATGGGCTCAGACACTTGCAGCGCTCAACCGGAAGGGCTACTACATACAGCCCGTCGGGGAAATTGACCGGTAGTTGAACAGCATTTCTCCTGAAATTCCACGAGATTTCTATGGCGGGAGTTTGAAACCTATTTTTCACCAGGTTCCAACCCGTCTCCCGAAAGTGGCTATTTCGACTGATGATGAAATTCGGTTCACCTGTCGGTGAATGCATCAAATCTGATGTGTGATGTGCGCTTACAATGTTCCGCAACTCTTGTCGCTGCTGTCGCGAAGTATGAACAGGCCCTAAGGCAGCTTTTTAGTCTGGCCACATCTTACTACATCTGCGCCTAGCACAGTGATTGGATTCTTAGTGACTCATTTAACTAGTATGAAATGGGTTACAATATGGCTATCGTAACTGGCTGGTACAGAGACAGACCGCAATACGTGATGTCGTGACTCGCGTCTGACAGGTCTCCACGCGTCGTCGCCGTCGCTGGGCCGGCCCGGTCGATCGACCAGGTCAAACCTGGTCAAACGTGTCGATCGACAAGTCGCCGCCGCCGAAGCTTCTAGAAGCCGGCAGAGACGCAGAGGGCGCGTGCCTCTGTCGTCTCTGGCCGGCTCGGTCGCCAGTTTTGCCACCATCGCTCCCGCTGAGCGGTGGCTCTCCTGACTCCCGGAGTAGGTTGGGTGCAGCCTGGCCCTTGACGCGTAGGTTAGGTCGCTTTATCATTCATGTCATGTTACATTTCTCGCTGCCACTTCGAGGTCAAACGTAAGGCCGTAAAGTGTCGTAAGCGGAGGGACCGCCGGGGGTCTGTGGACGCTGCGACCAACGGGGATTCCTCCCGGAGCAAGTCAACAGATGTCGAGACGCTATCATGTGGAAACTCCAAGTCGCATGGGTCAAGCACGCGGCAATCAAGATCCGCTAAGAGCCTTAGGGTAATAAATACTGCGTGGCAGTCTGAGTCCACGAGTCGCGAATCGCGGGTCTAACATGCCACAGCTCAGGCCGTGGGCGGGTCCTCGGCCTCCACCGATGTACGCGCGGGCCAAATTCTAGCCATGTTTGCCTAGGCCGCTGCTGAATAGATTCGAAAACAGCAAAGAAAGTGGATCGGCACCTGAAACAATCCCCATAAATGATGTTTTGGAGCAAATTCTCGGCGCAATACGGATATGGGGGTGGAGATGACGACGAATTTTGCTCTGGTGCGACGCGGCCGCAGCGCGGCAGCCTAGGGCGGTGGATAGTTCGCATATATGCTGAGACCTTTTGCGAACGATTTTGCTACACTATGACTAGCAAGTACTACCGTAGTAATTACAGTGCCGTTAGCCGTTGGTTGTCACCACTGTTCAACAGCTTCGTTCCCCGAAAGGAGGCAAATTCACGCACGAAATTAGCAGTCATTTGTTCGCATGCAAGACCACCATTTAGAAAGCCGACGATCGAGGGCCACTGGCGATGAAACAGACACGAACAACGCACGCATTACGGGAAAAAGCAGTGGCGAGACCAGCTGATAACGATTTTAAATCTTCTAACAACAAGCTGACTGGAAAGTGGCGTGTTCTCCAAGTGGAATGGAAATGGGTGGGCAATGTAAGTGAACAGTTGCCTAGAAGGAAATCTGGCTGACGTAACAAGCTGAATAGAAAGAGGAATTCGATAAAAACACGAGCTGAGAACCAACGGCTGCTCACTTGTGTCTGTAAATGCGCGTGAGGTGCAAGTTACCATACGCGATTCTGCGTACAGAAACGAAGTAGATGGCTTTTAGAAAGGAAAGTAAAGTCCCATGAGAAAAATGCAGTTGTGGTCCCACTTAAGAGGTAGGATGAAATAGAATTGGGGGGGGGGGTCACCGCTGTATTCAGTGGTTGTCCGCCTTGATAAGAAGGCACATGTATGTCCAGTTACATCAGAATTGGCCTACCTCGGTTCACTGTAGGGGTAGAACACGCCAATGCTGCTAAAAAAATCCGGTTTCGTACAGCACAAACCGTTGTGTATGGCTCTCCTACATGGTGACCCCTCCGACCTTATTTTTATTTTTATTTATTTATTTGCGAAGTGAATGGTGTTTAAAATTTTAAAAAAATTAGATTTAAATTTAAACTTCGCGAGAGAAGCGACAAGAGTGACAATAGCGCAGCGAACGGAAGTATGAGCAGGCGACTGCAGCGACTAGAGCGACAAAGGGCTTGTTCATACTTCGCGACAAGAGCAATAAGAGCGACAAAAGCGACAAGAGCGACTGGGCGACGGATGTAGTGTGGTGTACGTAAATAATTACGCATTTCACACTACATTCGTCGCAGACGGAGTGTGGAGTACGCAATTATTTACGTAAAGCACACCATGTCCGTCGCTCCAGTCGCTATTGTCGCTCTTGTTGCGAAGGATGAACAGGCCGAAAACCGACTGAGGCGACAGCGCTGCCGCTCAAATATGAACACTTTTCGGCGGTCCGCGCTCGGTTTTAATCGATATGCATGTTTTACGCGGGCGACGGGAGCGACGAGAGCGCAGCGCTCAGAAGTATGAACAGGCAACAGCAGCGACTGGAGCGACACGAGCGACTGCAGCGACAGCCCGGCGCGCGCTCGGTTTTGATCGATATGCATGTTTTGCACGGGCGACAAGTCGCTCTTGTCGCGATGTATGAACAGGCCCTTAAACATCAGCTTAGGGCCTGTTCATACTTCACGAGGAGAGCGACTCGTCGCCCGTGCAAAACATGCAAATCGATTAAAATCGAGTGCTCGCCATCGAAATCCGCTCATACTCGAGCGCTGACGTTGTCGCTCATGTCGCTCTTATCGCCTGTTCCTACTTCGCGCCGGCGGTAGGAGCAACGGGAAAGACTGGGGCGATGGGCGGAGTGTGGAGTACGTGTCACATCGTGGCACACTACTGTTCGAAGGAAACGATTCCTATTCTGTCATTCATCAGATCAAGGTGGGGCATGCTATTATACTTCTTTTGAGTGCCAGACTGATGATGTAGGTAACATGACCGCTTGCTAGTGTCTACGTCGACTATTTAACAGACTCAGGCCCTGGGAGAGGTCGCCTGCAGGAGAAAATCACGTATTTTGACGTCAAAGGTGACCTGTGGGCGCTATTTTTGGGAGGAGTTTCAGTGAGCGATCTACTACCGGTCATTTCGCCGCTCGCATGATACGCAACGCGATATGTAGGTGAACTAGAGGTTCACACGCCCCCCGTGCAATCGATTGTGTCAAGCTTTCGGTCGAAATGAGGTCACCTACAGGTGTAATGCTAGTTCACCCATTTTTCACCTGCAGGTGACCTCTCCCAGTGTCTGAGGACTTAAAAGAAATAGGCGTTATTGTGCAATCACGTACAACACACTACGTCCGTCGCCAAAGTCGCTCTTGTAGCTCTTGTCGCTGCTGTCACGAAGAATGAACAGGGCCTAATGAACTACATGCTTTCTTTTTTGCTGTGTGCTTTACGACAAATTTTACTTGATCATTTTTTCTCCAAAAATAAACATTCCATAAAATTATTACACTTATTAGGGCGGGTAAACTGTAAAAAATTACAAAGAAAGTTATACCAAATTTTGTTTGAGCAAAAAATTATTCTGGCCATCTTGAGGAGTCTGTAGTTTAACCTGTCTGAAGGTCATTTTGATTTGGAAGAGTTCACACCGATTTCGAAAGTCTTAGGGCCTGTTCATACTTCGCGACAAGAGCGACTGGAGCGACAAGAGTGACTGGGGCGACGGACATAGTGTGGTGTACGTAAATAATTGCGTACTCCACATTCTGTCCGCGACGAATGTAGTGCAAAATGCGTAATTATTTACGTACACCACACTACATCCGTCGCCCCAGTCGCTCTTGTCGCAAAGTATGAACAGGCCCTTAGGCTTAGTCTTAGAAGAGTGTTTTGACGTGAAAATGATATCTTCGGTAAAACAACAGGATTCCCATCTTAAATGGTCAACTCCTCAACAGGCGGAAGTCGATATTGATTGATTGATCGATCCACAGCATTGAGGGGCACGTTCAGTGATCATTAATTTTGCGCGGATGCACGGATGGATGGACGGACAAACGGAATCCTTTATCCTGTGTGCTAGGATTTAGCCACAGTACGATTCGAAACTACACACACACACACCACAATACTGGAAAGGAAGCCCTGCAAGTGGAAGGCTGTGCCTCATCACCAATAACAAGCAGACAGATAGACATAACGCAATGGGAACATTTGCAGGCTGATCAACTGAGATCTCACTCATCTCGGTGTGAGATGCAGTCAGTGGGTGGAAATGTTGTCCAATGACTCATGGGCTAGGCTTTTCACGAGTTATCTGCAGGCTTTTCCTCTTGGGACCACTCAGACTGGTCCCGAGAGAAATAGCCTATAGAAGATAACTCGTCTGAAGGCCACCTTCCCATGGGACAAATCGAAGAGTTTGCAAACGACACGATAGGAAAGCTGTTTCAATCAGCGGAATTCCCATCGATTTCTGTAAACAACACCGTCAAAGGCAATTTAGCGACTTTGCACGAGGTTTAGCACGAGATGACCTTCATGAGCAAACAAATCGAAGGCGAGACCGTTATCTGGTCGAAGCAGCAAGAGCGACACACCAGCACAACATGGTCAGCGACGTCTGCCGCAGCGAACTTGAAAGCACGAACGAGGAGCCGGACAGAGCCTGAGCTTCGAGTGGAAGTCAGACGGATGCCTAATGAATGGGGCCGAGCGGAACGTGTCACGCTGTCACGCACCATTACAGATGACGTGCCGCCGCTCGGTCGAGAGTTGCACAATGGGTTGCCGGGACGGCGGTCGATTGGTTGCCGGCGGTGAAACAATTCCCGATGGCGCCGCGCTGAGCGCTCCGGAACCGGTTCTCGATGCAGGGCGGAGGGATTGCAACTAGTTCTTCACCTAGCCAGAGCTATCTCAATGTTCTTTGAGCCTTTATCAGTGGAAAAAAACACAGATAAAGGCCCCTTGAAGTGCAGTTCACCGACTCTCTCCCAGTGCATACTTCCGCGCGTGGGTACGCGTTGCGTATGCTCCGCTTTGCTCCCAGGCGACAAGGAGCTAAAACCACTATGAAATGTGAAAACGCCAAGAATTGGTGTCGTGGCGTTCGCCACCACTCTTAAAGGCCGCAGAGTCTCTGCGCTCTTATGGGTCCCGCCGCGCACAAGCCGATGCGCATAATCGATATTCCGCGAGCAACTATGAACGCCCGGACTCACTCGTCAGTTCTACGTCCGGTCTTCGCATCGGTCGACTGCGTCTTCGTTGTCTTCGCCTCGGAGGACTGTCGTCTGTCATGCCCCATGCGGCTCTAACCGCCTTGATGTCTCATGTCTCTCTGTTTCTTACCGCCATGATGACTCATAACGAGATTTGGCGCAATGTAGCTCGGGGGGGGGGGTCACCTCCAAACAGATTCGCCGGCCTTCCTTCCGACGTTATTCGGTGTCCCTCTATCGAGAATGAACCTAGCAACATATGTAACGTCTGGCAAACACAGATTCGAGAGAATAAACGATAACGAACGACGCACTCGCTGGCGAGCTTGAACAGGGCGGATATCAACGCGACGCGCCGCTGCGCGCTCCTATCGATCTGGCGAGTCGATGCGGCGACACACTCTAGCCCGGTGCCTTATCGAGCTTTTTACACATATTCACCGACGCATGACAGAAGAGCAGATTAGTGTTTTTATTGTTCTGTTGCTCCTCTGCATTCAGCATAGGTTTTTTTGACGTTATATACATATTTTAATCTGTTTGGAGGTGACCCCCCCCCCGAGCCATATTGCGCCCGAGATTTCAAATTGTATTTTGAATGTAGGAAAGATCTCGAATGCTCCCGCCAAAGGGCGAGGAAGCAGGGCACGAAAGCCGGTATAGATTTGTAGCAGGGCTTAGGTTTTCTTTTTGTCATTGCGACGTTGTCTCTTCTATTTTCGCTCGTACCGTGTTGCTGTTAATAGATAAAGTGCCTCATTCTTGTTGTATGGCCGTACGTCCCGGTTGCAGCCGGGTTGTTACCGGATCGAGGAGTCGATCACTCAGAACATTTTGAACAAGTTAGGGCCTGTTCATACTTCGCGACAGCAGCGACAAGAACGCAACGCGCGTGACGTGCGCGGCGTGCGCAGAGTGCGTAGCGCGCCTAAGTATGAACAGACGACAGCAGCGACTAGAGCGACTAGTGCGACAAGAGCGGCTGGAAGCGACAACGCCGGCGCTCGAGTAGGAACACTTTTCGGCGGCACGCGCTCTGTTTTAATCGATTCGCATGTTTTGCACGGGCCATGGGAGCGACGAGAGCGCACGAGCGCAGTGACAAGAGCGACAGCCCGGCGCTCGAGTACGAACACTTTTCGGCGGCGCGCGCTCGGTTTTGATCGATATGCATATTTTACACGGGCGGTAAGTCGCTCTTCTCGCGATGTATGAACAGGCCCTTACTTGCAAGCTACATGTAGGTCATAGATTGCCTCAAACTAGTCATTAGTAAGCTGCTGCGACAAGATGTCGCATGTAAGATACACGAAGGCCCCTGTAAGTCATAGGAAACCTCCTGGTAGTATAAATCTAGATCTAAACTAACGGATTATAAATGTATTCGTTCAAATGGACCTTGGTCCTTTACCTTTTGTGAAAATTTAACAAACGATAATAAAATAAACGGCAGCATAACGATTTCCGACGACCAAAATTTGCTAAAAATAAAACTCGACCTTTGCTTTCTACTGAATAATGCTGTGCGGTGCAAGACTAGAGTGGAAGTGAGGCTATCTCTGGCCGGAGAGACCTAACATTCTCTCCTTATCCTCAAATGGCACCTTTTCCGACTTGCTCTGCCTTATAATAAGTGTCTTCTTACAGTACAAGCTGTTACACATCAGATTTTCGCTAATCTCTACCATTAACCTTCATTTCCATTTTCTAACCGTTTTTAGCAAAGTCTAAACCAAGGAACTCATGAAAATAGTCCTATTGTGGTGTAAAGAAGGAAGAATTGGGTACTAGAATGGGAATTCAAATGACAAGAAAGTGCCGAATGGGGACGACGAGAAAATCTCTGCTTTGCCAGATAACTCCTTTCAAAGCACACAGGAAATAAGGAAGATGACAGAAGGAAGGGCAGCACTGTCCGGCTCGGCAGAGCAGCGGTGGAGTGGCGCCGCTCCGCTTTGGGCCTGTTCATACTTCGCGACAAGAACGACAAGAGCGACAAAAACGACAAGAGCGACTGGAGCGACAGGGGCGACGGATGTAGTGTGGTGTACGTAAATAATTACGCATGTCACACTACATTCGCCGCGGACGGCGGAGTGGCGTTCTACCCCCGCCCTTTAAACAGGCGTGGCGAATGTCTGCGTCTCCACTATCTCGTAAGGCAGCCACTGGACTCTCGAGAAAGCCTAGGGGTTGGGGGTGGGCGGGCCAGGGGAACGAGGGGGTAGAACGCTCGACCCCCATCGCGGAAGGAGTGTGGAGTACGCAATTATTTACACACACCACACTATGTCCGTTGCCCCAGACGCTCTTGTCGCTCTTGTCGCTTTTGTCGCTTTTGGCGCGAAGTATGAACAGGCCCTTTGGATAGATATACCGCATGACCGCGCGCGCGTACGCTTCCTTACATGCCGCGTGTGAGGACGCGTACGTAATGTTTCAAACCAATTAGGCGCCAAACCTGCAGCTTGCACGAAAGCTTCCTTCAAGCTTGCATGCAATTAGTTGCGTGCAAATTTAAAATTCCTGGGTGCAACCTTGCAAGTTAGTCAACCGCGAGAGATAAGTCGCGAGTAACTTGTTTTCGAGGTTTAAAGACGCAAGGATGACCGCAGCACGATACCATCGCAGTACTACCTACTTTACGCTATCATCGTCGATCGTCTTTTGTTTGTCAATATTCACTCCATGGATAGCAGCACGATACCAGAGACGAGTACGAGATGTTTTCCAGCGCGGATGCCGGGAGGAGGTAACCGTGGGCCACTGGGGAAGCAGCACCACCTCGTGGGCATAGACCCCAGGTAGAATCTTTCCTACGCAGAAGAGTTGTTGCAAGGGTTCCCGTAGTTACGTGGGGTAATGGCCGTTTCGGCTCGCTTTGATGTCTATGTTGAGGCACCCATTTCTCTTAAATATCAAACGTCAGATTTTCAGGTTTTGATCATCCATGCATCCTTTTCACAGCCTCTCCTTTTTCCCTCCTTCTATCCTTCCACCACTCCATGCTTAGCACTCCTCCTTTTCACTGATGAACCACGGGATGAGTACTAAACTAAGGTTCGTTTGAGGCTAGTGACGAAACGAATCTTCACACCCTTTATTGGAACATTTTATTTGAAGGCCGCGTATGGGTTTGGAAATATCGGAAACGTACTCCCGATCCCATGACCTAGAGTTGATCAGCCGCCATCATGCCACAGGCACTCAGGGAAACTATTTAAGGCGCTGCGGCAGAACACGGGATCTCCGGATATCGATACGCCACCGACGCCAGCCAGGCCACGACGACTGCCGCCTCGGACACCGACGACGGACGACCACGACCAGCTCACCGCCGACGGACCCTTCCGGCCCGGCCAGCCGGACTCGTCGCCGCCTTTCGTCTCATCGCGACACCGTCCACCTGCCTCCGCCGACGTCACCTCTGGGCCCCATCGTTTCCGACCACCGTACACCAGCTCATCAATAAACATTAAATCCGAAGTGTGTCGCTCCGCACCAGGGTGGATCACCCGGTCTATTACTAATGTTCGAAAGGAGAGTTGGTTGAATCCACAATATATTTATTGACCACACCTACGCAGTGTCGTGATGCATCAGAGAGTTTCAGGGCTGGTTGGAGGTTGCAGGTTCAACCCTACTTTGTCATTTTGTTTGCCTTATTTTTGTTGTATTGCATTCGCGTAACGTATAACTATTTAATGTGTGATTGTTACATGTGAATGAAAATGAAGTTTCATAACTTGAGTGAATGAGCATAAGCAATGCATAAGAAGGTGAATACCTTTTATCTTGCAATCTCTTACGATTTACGACGATTTTTTCGTAATTACGATTTACGAAATTTCAAATTTCATTTATGCACACCCTGTCCAGCACAATACGGGCCAGCGTGGGCTGGCAAGAAGTGTCTCAAGTTAGTAGAAACGGCATGACGGGAGGGATGAGCACTGGCGTGTGGTAAGTTCCTACCCGTCGCGTTCGAGCCTGGGGCTGGTAAGGCGGGATTTACACTTCAGTAGTGAGGCGGCGCGGCGTTGTTAAAGCTGACAATATCGATTAGGTGGCATACATGATCGATATTGGGAGTTAAATATAGGGCGCATGATAGATGGTAAGTACGTAACCGATCGGTGTACATTTTCCTAATCGGGGGAGGTCACCTTGATCCATAAGTTTCATAGAAGCGGAAAACCTGAACGGTAATACAGTAACCTACTCAGTGAGGTAATAGCGGTATGCGGTTTAATCAAACCTAGCAGAGGGCGTGACCGGTCGAAACACCCGCATTTCGGCCGAAATGACGTAAGAAATTCGTGCAGCATGTCGCTTCGCGTGTTGTTAAGGACTTCTAAGACCTTCTCTACGCTATTATAACTAAGCGCTTTGGAAATGGTGCTGGCTGGCCCATATGTGGGTCAGACGCCACTATATATAAACGATGCAGCTAAGTCGGAATGGAAAACTACATGCAGACCGAAGAAAAACGTCAGTCTAAACAGAGAAACCGAAGACAGAACAGCCAGCTTGACCCAGAACTGGGCAAGAAACGACACAGAGTGTTTTGTCCTTGCCACGGCTGCACAAGAGACACCGGTCAGCTATCAAAGGAGCAGACGAGGGGTTCATCGTCGCCAATCCAGCGAACACCACAGAGTACAAAGTCCGCCTCCGGAACCGATAAGAGGTCGGCGAGGCCCTGACTCATCGGCAATCGCCGCTACATTTCCAGAACGACGACGGATGCCGTCGTCGTCGTTTGTTTTGAGCACTTAAGATGCTTCTGGTATTACTAAGCGACCGTTGTAATGATAGCGATGACGACTACGACGTTGTCAGGTACACCTGGAGGATCTTAACGCACTTGTCGTTAAGGTGACTTGCATATGGGAAGAAGGGGAGACACTAGACTTATTAGGCCACATCGAACGGGCGTACCAATCAGGAAGGGGGAGGGGCGTGTACCGTGAGCGCCTTGATTGGCTGGACGCTCGATGACCTGATTGGCTGGCGAGTTGCAGCCTACCCATGTAGACCACATTAGCGGCAATGAGGAAAATTTTGGGGCCAGAAGTGCCTTCCCCTTAGGGGCTTCTCGCTTGTTCAGTAGCCACTTTTCGACACTGTCTTCTTACTTCTGTTGGCCTGAATACAGGGAATCGACGTCTCAAAAAGTCAACGTTATCGTAGCTGGCCACAATCTTCTTCGGTAACCGAAAACATTTGTACAAATCGTTTATATGACCTATATGTAGAAGTCGAGAACGCACCAAATCAACCAGACCGATTCGAATCAGCGTGCGCGGTCAGTGCGGCCGTCTGATTGGCCGATTGCTTTCAGGCTTCTTCATGTAGGCCACATTAACGACATGTCTGGCGCTCAGCTCATTCTGCTTCTCGCTTCGCCGCGCAAATGGGGATGTCTTCACGGAGTGGACGCTAATCCGATTCTGTGTAGAAGCTCCGGAAAACACAGCCCGGAGCACAATAGCGGATCGAAGGATTAGCGACAAAGGGAACAAAACAACGTCCTTATCACTCGCTTGCAAACTCTAGAGACAATTGCATCTAAATATTGACAACGCTATCCTGAACTCCTTTGTCGCAGTCGATGAAGTCGTTTGGCTTATAGTAACCATCTCAACGTTTACTGAACGAGCTGCATCAGCCAAATATTCGGTCAAATTGCACCACGATGTCTTGTATTAGGTTCTTCTTCTTATTCTTCAGCGTTTGTCCCGCTTAGCAGCGGGGTCCGCTCTTCTGGTATGATGACGCCACTTCGCACGATCAAACGCTTGATCGGGGTGGATACCAGCTTCCTTTAAGTCCACGTGCAACGTATCAAGCCAGCGTTGCCTAGGTCGTCCTTTAGGCCGTTTTCCAGGCACATCTATGTTGAGGCCAATCTTCCGAACGGTGTCGCCGTCCGCACGAAGAACATGGCCATACCACCTTAGGCGAGCTTCACGTAGCTTGTCAGCAATTGGAGCGACGCCAAACCTTTGACGTACGGAGACATTGCGAACATGATCCAAACGCGTGACACCAGCCGTCCAGCGCAGCATTTTCGTCTCCATCACGCTGAGGCGGCTCTCAACTTCCTTCGTTGCAGGCCAGCACTCAGCACCGTACATCGCTACTGGTCGGACGACGGTTCTGTAGATCTTTGATTTTAAGCGCTCCGGTATCTTTCTGTCGCACAGAACGCCTGTCATTGAGCGCCATTTGGACCACGCTGCGCTCACGCGTGAGTTCACCTCGCACGTCAGACTACCATCAGACGCAATTGCAGATCCAAGGTACTTGAAATGTGTCGCTCGTACGAGCGCAGTGCCATTGATCTCAATGGACCCAGTCTCGTTTACGTCTGTCGTCAAGTACTCAGATTTTTGGACGTTTAGCTTGAGCCCGAACGCCGCCAAGCGGTCACACCAAGCTTGCACTTGTCGCTCAAGTTCGGCCTTGTCTTCACTCGCAAGCATTACGTCATCTGCATAGAGCAGCGTCCAAGGAGCAGGCTTCTGAAGGTCTCGCGAAATGGCATCCATTACGACAATGAAAAGAAGTGGGGAAAGCGCGGAACCTTGGTGAACACCGACGGAGATTGGAAACTCCGTGGATGTGCCGGCCGGCGCTCGCACTTGACTCTTAGGACAAGAGTAAAGAATGCGTACCCACTCGATCAGTTCTTCAGGGACACCGTGCTGTCGTAAGGCATACCATATGACCTCACGCGGTACACGATCAAATGCTTTCTCCAGGTCGAGGAAAGCAAGATGCAGCGGTTTTTGTTTCTCGCGATGTCTTTCCACAAGAAGACGAACAGCATGAATGGCGTCGATGGTGCCACAGCCGGCTACGAAGCCACACTGGTTGGTGGAAAGCCGGACGATCTCGCGAATACGTCCATCCACAATTCGCTCAAATATTTTCATACTGTGCGAGAGCAATCGGATTGGACGGTAACTTGTGCAGTCCGCGGGACTGCCCTTCTTCTTCCAGATCGGGATCGTCGTGCTTTGCTGCCAACTACCAGGAACCTTCTTCTCCGCAACAACCTGGTTGAAAAACTTCGTTAGCCATTCAGCAGGATTCCAGCACCTCGAGTTCCATAGTTCGGCCGCTATGTCGTCAGGGCCCGTTGCTTTGCCTGGCTTCATCTTCTTCAAAGCCGCTTCCGTCTCCTCCACAGTGATTTTCTGCACAGGACCGTGCGTAGGAGGGACGCAAGGGATAGGCGGATGGGCAAACTCTACTGTTGAAATTCTCTCGAAGTAGTCATGCCATCGTTCCATAGCCCTTTTGCGGTTCATCAGCAGATGGCCATTCTCATCGTTGATGCCAAAGAACTTTTCGATGTCCTCGCTCTGGCGATGGTGTGCTTTGGCAAGCCGATAAAGTTGTCGTTCACCATCGCGCGTCTCGAGTTTCTCGTTGACATACTCATAATGAGAAGCTTTTGCAACGGCAACAGCCTTCTTAGCCGCCCTCTTCGCTTCTTGGTACATACGCCAATTGTCGGCTGTCTTGTCGCTGAGAAAAGCGTGATATAGTCTCTTCTTCTCTTTGACTTTTTCCTTGACGTCGTCAGTCCACAGCCAAGTCTGCTTCTCAATCTTACGCCGTCCAGGCTTTGTCATGCCCAGTTCGGAACGTGCAGCTTGTAGTATCGAATCGGTTGCACGTTTCCATGTCTCCTCAACATTGGTAACCGTCGGCAACCGAATACGAGCAACAACAGCTGCGTCATTCTCTTTCATCCGCCACCACTTGATCCTTGATGGTCCGCATCGCTCGACCTGCCTCAGCCTCGGAGGGGCGATCTTAAGTGTGCAGATCAGCGGACGGTGCTGCGTGGCGACAGTCTCGTATGGCACAACCTTCGCATCTGTGACCAGCCTTCGATCGCGATGCTTGATAAGGATAAAGTCAATCTGTGTCTTGGTATTCCCGCTATAGAAAGACACGAGATGGGAGTCACGCTTTCGAAACATTGTGTTCGCGATGGTGAGATTATGCGAGTCCGCATACTCAAGAATTCGCTCACCATCAGCGTTACGTGCTCCATAACCGAAACCGCCATGACAGCTGTAACCATCTTTCGCAGTCCCAACGTGGCCGTTGAGATCACCTGCGACAACGACAGCGTCTTCTGGCGGCACCTCTGCTGTCTTCTCATCAAGCAGGGTCCAAAACTCGTCCTTCGCTCGCTCGGAGCAGCCTGTCTGCGGAGCGTATGCAGAGAAGAAATGATACATACGCTGTTCAGCAGCAACAACGACCTTCATCAAGCGGTCACTGAAACGTTCCGCGCTTGCAATCGCATCTCGGAAACGTTCGGAGACGACCACACCAACACCGCTGGTGGTCCTGGGACTGCCGCACAGAATGGCCTTAAAGCCTCGGCCTATGTCCCTCGACTTGCAACAGGACCACCTCGTCTCCTGTACCGCACATAAGTCGATTCGTCTTCGCTCCAGTGCTTCTACCAACTCGCACGAGCGGCCCGTCAACGTACCCACATTCAGCGTAGCAACGCGGGTCCTGCTTACGTTACGGGACTTTTGGACTTGCTCAGTTGCCCCCCGATGCCGTCCTCGCAAAAGATGTCTTGTATTAGGTTGGTGCATAAGTTCTCGGACATTTGATCCCTCCTGAATTGAAAGCGCATTTTCCCGCCAAATTTCTCACATGCATCAACGCGTAAATGATCGATCGATAGAGAAAGGAAAGGGCTGTAAAACTCTTCCTAACATTTACTTCTGCGTTGTTAACGTCAGCTATTATGGCTAAGCAATTCATCCCAACTGAGACGCATATTCGGCACGTCATGTTATTCCTGCATCAATCTGGCCTCAATGCCAACGAATCGTATCGTCGCCTGAAGGATGTTTGCAACGAGAGTGCTCCTGCTCGAAGTACTGTGTACCAGTGGTTCTCGAAGTTAGCAGCTGGTGAATTCTCCGTTGAAGATAACGAACGAGAAGGGCGCCCTATGACACTGGATTTGGATGGCCTCCGAAGTAGAGTGGAAGCGGACCCATACCGAACCACTCGCGAACTATCAAGCACCCTTGGTGTTAGTCACTCAACAGTCGTTCGAGGATTGAAGTCGATTGGCACGGTGCAAAAATTGGGTTGCTGGGTACCTCACGACTTGACACAACATGACATGGATCGCAGAGCCGATGTCGCTCTGTCTCTCCTTACCCTCAGACGTACCCACGGATGGCTGGACAACCTTGTCACCGGGGATGAGAAGTGGATACTCTACTCTAATCATCACCGGCATGCACAGTGGGTTGACGCAACTGAAGAGGCAGAGGACGTTCCGAAACCCGACCTTCACGTGAAAAAGGGGATGCTATGCATTTGGTGGAGCGTTCTTGGCGTAGAATACTGGGAGCTGCTGGACGAAGGGATAGCAGTGACGGCAGAGGTTTACGTCAACCAACTGAGGAAGTTGAGGGACCACCTTCAAACCACACGAGGAGAGCAAGTGAAGGTGTATTTTCAACACGACAACGCTAGACCGCATATTGCTAGAGCGACGGCGGCTGAGTTGGCGGACTACGGATGGACCGTTCTTCCACATCCACCTTACTCACCAGATCTCGCTCCTTCTGATTGTCATTTGTTTTCAAGCCTCCAACGCTATTTGGACGGCCAGCAATTTAGGAACCGAGAGGATGTCAAGGAGGCACTGCTCGCATTTTTCGAATCACAACCGGCCACGTTTTGGAGAAAAGGCATCCATGACTTACCAGCACGTTGGCGAAAGAAAATTGATGTAAAGGGTGGTTACTTCAAATGATTTGATATTGTTGTTCGTATGTTGTGATAATAAATATTTCATGCCCCAAATGTCCGAGAACTTATGCACTAACCTAATAGAAACAGAGTGCATGGCGCACTCCACAGAGATTAACTAACGGCGACTTTAACTAACTTATTTCATGTCTCGTCACCGTTAGAAATACACGTCTAGGTCACCTTTAGAAGATTTCAACAGAGGCGGCACAGCCAATTGGTATACGCCATGCCTTAGGTTTCTCTGTGAAATCACTGAAACACTTCGAATGTGGATCTGATTTGAACAATATCCGGCTGATATGAAGGTTTGCTAAATGTCATGCAGGAAAACGAGCGGTACGAAATCGTCAATTGTAGAGAAGAAGGGGAAGTCACGGATGGACTGGTCACAGAATGGAGCCGACCAGTTCAATGTTCGCCTGTTGCCACTGCGTCTAATGTGCGTTTTGTAGCGCCTTCCTATGTAGGCCAAATCAACTACTAGTGCCCAAAACTGCGACATCAACAATCAGAGGCAAACCGCGGAGCAAAGGAAGGACAAATTATTTTGCCGATGAATGACAAGACAGATGAAAATTGAATTCCCCAGCCTGTCTGAGCATCGGGTACCGTTAGGAATGCCAGGACCCCGCCCACTTAGGGGCGTGCCGACTCTTAAATGGGCGGGCTCCTGGCATTCCTAACGGACTCACGCCTTATTGGTGGATAATTTTCAGTGCACAATTTCAACATAAATAGATCATCGTCTGTAAAAAGAGGTTTTTTTTTGCAAGAGGAAGCCGAATGGTGAACAAAAGCTGCTAAAAGAGGAACCGTATGCTATTGTCGCTGCTGGAAGTATGGTTCCTTTACTATGAAAAGAAAACGAAAAGGAGCCATGCCCGTAATGTTTAATGGTCCACTTTGGCTCCGTTTATACTTTGCCGCCGAGCGACGCGACGCCGCGTGTGGTGGCCACATTGATCGAGCGAGCGACCGATCAATTTTTTGGGTACTATACGTGTCATCGCGTCGCTCGGCGTCGAAGCATAAACGGGCCCTTACTATAGCAGCGATTTTTATTATCGAAAATTTTTGAATGAACAGCTGATCTATGGGGCACGCCCCTTGAAGGGGCGTGACGCTCAACTCCTATTGGTGGACTATTTTCAGCACAAACTCGCCATAGCAGACTATGGTAGTAAGGGAACCCTACCCGTAGCACACACTGCCACTGCGCGCTTACGGTTTACCCCTTATTAAGGAGGAAAAGAGAAAACAAGGGGAACCATACCTGTGGCGTACAGTTTTTACTATGGTAGGTACGCTTCCCCGACCCACGTCTTTTGAGCTGCATTGGGAGGTGGAAATGCGCTAGCCAATCGTATGTGGAGGGGGGGGCGTATGTGATCAGTATCCTGAGTGGCTGACGTGTGTTCAGTTGGTGCTCTAATTGGTTATGAATGGCCGGGCATATTCCCAACTCCCAGTGCTGGCCACATTCGCGACATGGACCCAGTTCCGCTTACTACAACAGCCAGCGCCAATTCTTTGGAGTCAGGAATACGAGAGATAGAAAGCGAGGTCATTGGACCATATGACGAGCAGAAAGGCGGAAATCAAGCACTCCGGAATCACCTCCTGGAGCTCCGTCACCGTTACGACTGAAAGACGGCAGAAAAGTTTTCCGGAAAAGTTTTTCTAGCGAAATCAGCTGTTGATATCGCATAATAAGAAGCTATGCTGAAAAGCAGCATAAGTAAGATGTCGCGATATAAAGGGAGGATGTTGCGAATATTTTTGCCGCGATATGAAAGCGACGCTGGCTCGAGCCCTGGCTGAATTTGCAGCTTTCCTCTAGTTTCCGTGTAATTCTGCGGAAACGGGTAACCCTTCAAACGGCCGATCCAGCTGTCAAGTCCCATTGTCCTAGTGACTCAGGGGTCTCATTCCAACTTTTACAGATGGAAATTTTACAGGAACACGAGCTAAACGCCGAGTGAGACACTCAATAGGTAAAAGAAGTCCGTCCGCTTGTCTGTAAGACCTTCCGAGCAAAATTAGTGGCCGTTGGGCGTCTTCACAGCATTTAAACAGCACCAACAACCAATCACTAAAAGTGCTAATTCGTCCGTTCGTCCGAATGTCTGTCCGCACAAAAACGATGGCCGCTTTTGGCTGACTCGTCACTGTGGATAGAAAACTCAGCTGGTTCGAGTCCTGGCTGAGTCGGGAGCATTGATACGCTTCAGAATCAATTATGCTAAGTGCGAGGGCTCGGCAGAGCCGTTTAAAATCGGATGGGCTCATGAACAAATCCCTGCAGCGGGCGACAAGCTCCGAGGCTCTGCGACAGCCAGCTGTCAAGTCGCAGCGCTATGAATGTCCTCAGTCTGACCTCTACGGACAGAAATCTCAGAGGATACGGAGCCGAACACCGAGCGGGACACGTTGGTCCCCTTCCTAAGGGCATAGTGCCACAGTCAGCGGCAGCAGCAGCACTAGGCCAAAGCCCAAGGGCGGCAGTGCGCGAACGAGCCCGATAACATGCATGAGAAACGCGTTACAAATAGAGATGACGGGCCGGGCCGGGCCGGGCGGCGACCACGTGCATGAGCGGGTAGGTGGGTGGGTCTCCTCCATTTGTGTTTGTGTAGGAAATCACTGCCGCATAGGGACACACCGGCGACGAGTGCGCCGCGTCGCGTCGCGCCACGGACGCGTTCAGCTGCTGCAGCTCGTGGTGGCCGTCGCCGTCGAGGAGCTGCAGCAGCCAGCAGCCAGCAGCCAGCAGTCAGTGTGGTCCGTCCGATCGATGTGGCCAGCCAGCCAGCCGGCCGGCCGGCAGCGCCCACCCCGTCGGTCGTGCTCTCGAGCTCTCCCCTCTCGTTCCGCCATTCTTCGACGCCGGTGGTCGAACTTCTCCCTCAGTCCGTCTGCCCTGCATCACCCGACGACTCTTTCCTTTCGATGTTTCCGCCGTTTTTCGCACTGAAGGCCCTCCTGACTGATTAAATCTGCACGCAAAACGGGCCAGCTGGCTGGCCGTCGGGGCGAAATTGATATTCAGGGATTACAGGCCGTTGAAGGGCAGGCAGGCGATGCGTGAAAACAATCCGTCGCCTTCATTCACCTATGCATTGGAAAACGCACCGAGAGCGAAAGTGAGCCGGGTCGGCTGGTTGTTTGGTAAATAACCGACCGGTTCTCCGCCTCCTAAAATGACGCTGGCATTTCTGCCCTCCTTTTCCGGCCGAGGTTGCCGCCGTCCTCCAGTCGCAGTGATTCCGGAGTGTTTAATTTCCGCCTTCCTGCTCGTTAAATGGCCCAATGACCTCGCCTTCTACCTCTCGTATATCTCGCCCAAAGGAGTCGGCGATCGCTGCTGTAGTAAGCGGAACCCTGGGGTTCATGTCGCGAATGTGGGCAGCACTGTGCGGTGGAAAAGCGTAAGCCAATCAGAGCAGCGACCGAACACGCGATAGCCAATCAGGATACTATTTGAGTACGCCCTCCCATTTAATGCGGACTGATTGGCTAGCGTGTTCCCACCCCCATTGCTGCTCACATTCGCGACATGGATCGGGGAACCATCCAATAGCAAGTCGTAACGGTGACGGAGCTCCTCAGGGCGATGATTCCGGAGTGTTTATTTTCCGCCTTTCTGCTCGTTAAATGGCCCAATGACCTCGCTCTCTATCTCTCGTATTTCTGACTCGAAGGAATCGACGATCGCTGCTGTAGTAAACGGAACCGGGGCCCATGTCGCGAATATGGGCAGCGATCGTCGATTCCTTCCACTCAGAAATACGAGAGAGAGAAAGCGAGGCCATTGGGCCATTTAACGAGCAGGGAGGCGGAAATTAAACACTCGGGAATCACTGCCTGGAGGAGCTTCGTCACAATTACCATTTGCTATTGGATGGTTCCAATGTCCATATCGCGAATGTGGGCAGCAATGGGTGGTGGGAACGCGCCAGCCAATCATAACCAATTAGAGCACCGACCGTCAGCCAATCAGGATACTGACCACATACGCCCCACATATGATTGGCTATAGTATCCCACCTCCCAGTGCGTTACGCCCCTTCAAGGGGCGTGTCCCATAGATCAGCTGTCCATTAAAAAGTCCTTGATATGACAAAATAGCTACTGTAGTAAGGTGTATCATTAGGCTACGGGTATTGTTCCGTTTCGTCGTTTTTTCGTGGTAGAGAAACCATACCTACAGCAGCGACAGTAGGGTATGGTTCAGCTCCTTCTCTTCAACTCTCTGGCAACGAATCTTTGTTTTACAGGCACCGTTATTTCTGTGTTGAAATTGTGCACTAAAAAGCTGTCCACCAATAAGAGGTGAGCGGCACGCCCCTTAAGTGGGCGGGCTCCTGGCATTCCTAACGACACCTAATGTTCAGACAGCCTGAGGAACTCATTTTCCACCTGTATTGTCGTTCAGCGGCAAAATCGAAAGGGGCGTTCTTTGCTGTTACACTTTTGGGTACTAGTCGTTAATTTGGCCTACATAGAAAGGTGGAAACGCGCCCGCCAATCAGGTAAAAGCCGTGCGCGCCGCTTCCTCGTAACATGTCCGTTCGATGCAGCCTGACTGGTCTAGTTCATTCCTGCCTTCACCATGTAGGCCGCATTAACGACATGTGCACATTTTTTGTGAAAAACTAATCCACCAGTAGGAGTTGATGGAAGTGGACCGATCCTTTGCCTTTGATTCATTCGTTAAAGCTGGTTTCTTCTCGTCTGCCTTGGAAAGCTGGGTGCTTGCTGACCAACTGTCTCCAGCCATCGAGTGAACGATTCACGAATAGGAGCTGAGCGGCACGCCCCTTATGTGGGCGTATCCTTGACAATGATTGGCCCTTCACTTCGTTTTATTGGATTCTCTTCCATCGCCTCAGCCAAAGCTTTCTCAGCCGACCTCAGCATGCGTAATAGTGCCGCCTCGACCGCTTCATGTCAGTCCCTCTATGAATGGGCGCATGGTAGCGCAGTCGGGGGAGGCGTCGGCTGTTGCGCGCACTCGATACCAGGTTCCCGGTTCGGATTTCCCGCCCAGGATA
This sequence comes from Heligmosomoides polygyrus polygyrus, assembly GCA_947396885.1. Lineage (NCBI taxonomy): Eukaryota > Metazoa > Nematoda > Chromadorea > Rhabditida > Heligmosomidae > Heligmosomoides > Heligmosomoides polygyrus. The sequence continues at coordinate 108,879,056 of OX377201.1, forward strand.
GCAAGCATTCTATCCCTCCGGGTTCGGTGAATTGGTACCAGACTTGTCTGAGAAGGAAAAAGCGCTGACTTATTCATCAGCTGGCCACCGCAAGTCATTGTATGGCCAAATACGCATTCAAATCGCCTCCACGACATTCCGTAGAAGTAGAATGCGTGGCGCATCCGTGGCCGAATGACCAACACCGTTCTTGATTCCTTTCGCCTTATCCCTTTTGGGAGCTAGGTCCTTTAGTGACTATATTTTCTATGTGCTTCAGTTTCAAACTGTCATGAAAAAATATTGGCCAATGGTATGTGAGGCGCTGCCCAATTGGGCGGAGCCGTGGTGTCTGATTGGTCCTTTGCTGTCATCGCCCCCATCGCTTTTTTCGCTTCGTTTTCGTCTATACGTTTGAATCTTCTATCGTTCTTCATTCGTCACCGAACAACGGTTTTTAATCGGCTTTTGGCTACTTGTCGGTAATGTGGCCTACACAGTAGAGCGGTATGTGCATGGGAACAATCAAGCCGCATCGAATGGGCGTGTCATCTAAAAAGAGGCGTGTATAGTCCCTCTAGGTTGTCCCGATTAGCTGGCGCGTTGCTTGTGATTGGCTGTAGCGCTCCTCCCCTTCCCCTCATGTAGGCCACGTTAACGACAAATACCGAATTTCCTCACAGAACATGGCGCTCCATTCAAGTGTCCAGTTCTCAGTCAGCGTTCTTTCAGAATGCCTGATCGAGGCAGAGATCGGGAACGGAAGCGACGACGGCGGCATTCCGACGAGGATGACGATGACAGCATCTTCGCAGGTAGCGATTTCGAGGACTAACTCGTCCGCCACCAGAGAAACTCGTCCAAGGCGTTTCAGGATGGAAACTCGGCCTCATAGTGGGCGTGGTCGTTGTGTGTTTCGCGATGCTCTATCCGACGATCATTCATCCGATGCTGATGAGCTTCATTGGTGAGTGAACTTCTGAGCGCTCTTAAAAATCCGTCATTATCAATCGATATTGATTGCTCGATCGATTTTATTGGCAACCTGTAAACCCATGCAACTGCAACTTACCACTTAATTCATTTCCTTCATCTCTTACGAAGGACGATTCATGGGAAAAAGTCGATCGATAATATCGATCAATAGCGTCCACTCTGCGACCAACAGACACAGGGATGCACCTACTGACCGTTTTGCAGTAAAGATGGCGCGTTCCAACTATGACAATGATAATTTATAACAGTTCTGCTACTATATATAATTATTGTGCGTCCGCGCAAAAATAACGGCCGTTGGGCCCACGACAGTTAGAGAACATCGCCTGATCGAATGTCTTGAAGTCCGTTTAAGAAATAATCATACAAAAAAAAAGAAATCAGTTAATTCATTTCGCTGACTCCTTGCAAAGGATGAATCACGTGCAAAAATCGATATTATCGATCGGTAGCATCCGCTTTACGACGGACAGACAACGGATGCCTTGAGTGACCTTTTAAGTAATGTTCACGTCATCGCCAAAAGACTTGTCAGTCAGTCGATGTTGCTCGTCTGTCGTGAGTCCAACGGTCATTAATTTTGCGCGGACGCACGACAATTACATATAGTAAGGAAATTGTTATAATTCATCACTGCCATCGTTGATATTACATCGTCATTACTGAAAAAGAGTCACTCAATGCATCTGTGTGTCTGTCCGTCTACCGATCGATAATATCGATTTTTGCCATGATTTTTTTCTATTCATCCTTTGCAAGGAGTCACCGAAATAAGCTAACTGATCATTTTTTTGTTATTTGATTATTTCTTAAATGGACTTGAAGACATGTCCAACAGTTAATGTTGTCTACCTGTCGTGAATCCAACGGTCATTAATTTTGCGCGGACGCACAATAATTATATATAGTAGCGCAATTGTAATAAATTATCATTGTCATAGTTGGAACGCACCATCTTTACTACAAAATGGTCAGTATATGCATCCCTGTGTCTGTTCATAGCAGTGTGGACGCTATCGATCGATAATATCGACTTTTTAACATGAATCGTTCTTTGCAAGAAGAAACAGTAATGAACTAAGTGGTAATTTTCGTTATTTTTCATTTTTTAGACTTTATTAGTATTGTAATGTGCCTTTGCTGCTAAGGATGAGTTCACGCGTCCGTGCGTCTGTCCATCACGGAGTAGACGCTTTCCGATCAATAGTATCGATTTTTGCCTGCATTTTTTAGTTTCCGTCCAGTTGGATTCGAATCGGACTGTGTAAAAGGGTCACTCAGTCGGAATGCATGGCGCAGCTCAGACTGCGATACATTCAGTCCACGTGACACCTAGGCTGAACTCTCTTCAAATTCGAAAATCACTAAAATCTTCCTATTTTAAAATAAATTTTAGAAAATCAAAAAATTAATGAACCAAAAATTAATTTAAATCAGATTTAAGCTACTTTTTTACACATTAAGGCCCGTTTATACTTCCGACGTCGAGCGACGCGACGGCATGTATAGTGGCCAAATCGATCGATCACGTCGCTCGATCAATGTGGCCACAATACGCGACGCCACGTATTGGGGCCACATTGATACAGCGACGCGATCGATCAATTTAGCCGTTGTACATGCTGTCGGGTCGCTCGGCGTCGGAAGTATAGACGGGTCCTTAGGCAGTACTTTTACATTTCTATTATTCCATTTTTGCGTATAATTTTTGAAAAATTTGATAAAAAATGTGCTTAGGTCGGAAAGAACCACCACCAGTGGCGACACCTCAACGACCGCCGGTTCATCCCGGAATGGGTGGTCCAGGTGGTGCTCGACCGGGTGGTCCGTCTCGACACGACGTCCACCCGGCCATGCGGATGGCACAGCAGCAGGTGAGAGTCTTGACGGGCAAAAATCTTTCCTTCTGACCGGAACGGATTTTTGCCCGTTTTGGGCATTTTTGCCATGTCTTCTCCACAACGTAGACATTTTTCAAATCGAGTTCGGCACATTTCAAATCAAACTGAACACTTCTCATGCTGAAGTGGACATTTTGTTTTGCAAAATTCGTTTAAAAAGTCAAAATTTCGCTTTCGATTTTTTAATTTTTTTTTACTTCGATTCTCTTTGAAAAATTTATTAGCTGTCCTCAGAGGATGTCAAAAAATGCGTAAATGTTCGAATGGTCATCAGTTTCGCTACTGGTCGTCAATGTGGCCTACGTGGAGAGGCGGGAACGCAGAAAGGCAAGCAGGCCGCGTGGAATGGTCGTGTTATCCACAGTGAGCGTGTTCGATTCATGCTCTGATTGGTTGTAACTGGCAGTCGCGTTCTCGCCCCCCCCCCCTCCCCATGTAGTCCACATCACCTACACAGTGTCAAATTTGACCAACATTCGAACAGCGCGATGTAGGCCACATTAGCGACCAGAACCTCAATTTGTCGCCTATTCAGCTAGACCAAACTTCTTTGGCGTAATTTACAGCGTAGAAAAGCCACGACTTCCCAGCATATCATACAAGCGGATTGCGCCATACATTCACTAAGAACGCCGCTGTGTTCGTTTGATTGAAAGTGTACCTAAATGCTGCTTATGTAGACCTCCTCAGTGAAGAACCGAATCTCTCGCCGTATAATTGACTCGATGTCGCCAGAAAAATTTCAATTTCAAACCTCGAAATGCACGTTCTGCACGTGTACTGAACCTCGGAACGCACGTTTGGAGACGTAGTTCTGGACGTCTACTGAACCTCGGAACGCACGTTTGGAGACGTAGTTCTGGACATCTACTGAACCTCGAAATGCACGTTTGGAGACGTAGTTCTGGACGTCTACTGAACCTCGAATGCACGTTTGGCGACGTGTTCTGCACGTGTATCAATTTCATTTTTTTCAAAACAAAATCACAATCAATCAAGTAAACGCGTTGCGACGTACTGAACAAGTCCACGGCGCGGTCTGTTCGCGTTCCCAACGACCTTTCCGCTTTTTGTTCAAAATAAGCCCGAAAAACATTCATGTAAGTAAAACCTACAGTGAAACTGTTTTCTGAACATTCTGTGGCGGTGAATAAAAAATTTTCGAAGACAATTTGGTCAAAAATTTGAAGTCAAATCGAAAATTTGCCGCTCCTTTTATCATACTATATAATAATCCGCTAAGCGATGAGTCACACTATCGATCGACGCGATGAGTCATAAAATAGGGGAAATTACGGGGCACAAATTAAGGCAAGAAATTGGCGGAAAATACCCAGACGGCTTCTACGATCCTGGCGACTCAGTAGACGAGCAGAACATCTCGGCGACCGTGCATGGCGAGCCGTAGACGTGCCGAAGACGTGCCTGGGCATTTAGATGATCATCGACGGAAGACCTTCACTGCAGGGGAGGAAATCTATATGGATCGATATTATCGATTTTTTGCGGATGTCGTTCAGGTGGTGAGGAACTTCAGCCCTGGGGGTAATCGAGGTTGCTGAACACGAATCTGAAGTCGACCAACCAATAATATCAATCGACCATGTCGATCGATATTATTGGTTTTCTGTGGGTGTCGTTCAATCGGCACGAAACTTCAGCCCTGGGGCTAATCGAGGTCCATACCGGTGGTTTTCTTCCAGATTTAACCGATCGAGGTGGGGAGGGGGTGGGAGACGCGCGGATATTATGGCCGAAGGAGTGCTCCACATCAGGTGGAAAGTTTCAATGTGGTGGCCAGTATCGATCGATATTATCGATCGAATGACCGGAGGTTTTCTTCCAGATTTAACCGATCGAGGTGGGGAGGGGGTGGGAGACGCGCGGATATTATGGCCGAAGGAGTGCTCCACATCAGGTGGAAAGTTTCAATGTGGTGGCCAGTATCGATCGATATTATCGATCGAATGACCGGAGGTTTTCTTCCAGATTTAACCGATCGAGGTGGGGAGGGGGTGGGAGACGCGCGGATATTATGGCCGAAGGAGTGCTCCACATCAGGTGGAAAGTTTCAATGTGGTGGCCAGTATCGATCGATATTATCGATCGAATGACCGGTGGTTTTCTTCCAGATTTAACCGATCGAGGTGGGGAGGGGGTGGGAGACGCGCGGATATTATGGCCGAAGGAGTGCTCCACATCAGGTGGAAAGTTTCAATGTGGTGGCCAGTATCGATCGATATTATCGATCGAATGACCGGAGGTTTTCTCCCAGATTTAACCGATCGGGGTGGGGCAGGGGGTGGGAGACACGCGGGTACTATGGCCGAAGGAGAGCTCCACAACAGTCTGAGGACGAAAGCACTGATTAACGCCAATAAATTACGTTTCTGAACTGTCTGAAGATAGGGCCGACGTTGAAGGGATGTTGAGGATGGAGGGAGCGAGAGCTGGACGGCTTCATATCGAAGAACTACTCACCTGATCTTAAAGAAGGTAGACCAAGGTTCGAAATTACTACAAGCAGAGCAGCTGCTTGAAGTGAGTGATCTTGGCTTAGTGACTCTCTAAGGTCGCGCGAAGGGCGCAAGTGCGAGACACGCCGACAGGCGTGTCTCGCACTTGTTTAAAATAATTTGCTTCCATCTCTTTAATAAAATAAGTTCAGTTTAAATTGAAAGGTGACCGTTCCGGATTGAAAAGTGTTCAGATTGGTTCGAGAAGCGTCCGTTTTAATTTGGAAGCTGATCAGTTTGGATTAAAAAGTGAGTGGCCCCTTAGGTAGGAGGACTATGACACCCAGTGACAACTCTGAAATTCCCAGCGGTCTACTATAGGTGAATTTTCGGTGATGGTGATGATCTCAGACACCAGGAGAGGTCACCTGCAGGTGAAAAATGGGTGAACTCACCGAGCACTGCTAGGTGACCTGATTTTGACCTACTGATGACCGAATTATGGCAGTTTGGGCGGGAATTCAAATGGGGTTTTTACAATGTACGGGAATCACCACTCTTTTTTAACACGTTTTCTTTAGATAAGCGTTAGTAGGCTTAGTTTTTGAATTTTTAAAAATAAATTTTAATTTATTTGTTTTAACATTTTAAATCATATGATCTAAGATGGTGGCGTAAGGTGACGCGTAATCTGTGCAATTGCGTATGGTCACCAGTGGGTGAAAATACGGTCACCTATCGGTGAGCTTCGTAAGGCGAGCGGCTGCGGTTTCACTTCAACGGGAATTCACCCGCAGTTGACCGCTAGGAGTCACAGGAATATTTTCGGCGATCAGTTTCATGTGAAGTCGTGTGCTTTTCAGGCCGAGAGTCAGTCCAGCGGAAGAGGCATGTTCACGTGGATGCTGCCGCTCTACACGGTCGGAGTCGTGGTGTTCCTCCTGTACACTCTGTTCAAGGTTCGCCTTCAACTCTTCATTCCCTAGACCCCCTCCTAGGGTTTTACCCTATTCCCGTTTAGTCGAAGGGCAAAAAGAAGAAGCGCACGCGCTACGACTCGTCCGATTTCTCGTCGGACGACGGTGACGTGTACAACGACCGCCTGAAGAAGAAGATCGGTACGTTCAGCAGCAGGAGCAGCGGCCGTTGATGAAGTGCAGCCACGTGGAGATCTAGCAGATCCAATTCTAGAAATGAAGCTCGACGGTCAAAATTCAGGCAAACGAAAACTTCGCGGCCTCCAAGAACGACTTCAACAGACCGAACAGGCCATGACGAAAATTCTGGAGCAGCTCGAAGCCGTTCAGGCGGCTGGTGCTCTTGTTGAGGGCGAAACGGTAAGTGGCTTACCAATTAATGGATCTCATTCGACAGTTCTACCATACAATTCTACGACATTTTAAAGAATTTATTAAATTTCTTATTAAATATTTTATTTATTTATTATTTTGTTTTTATTTATTTTATTGCACGAATTATTTTTCTCTCTTCCTTCCTCGTTCTTCATTTCCGCTTTCTCGTTCTCTCTCTCTCTCTCTCTCTCTCTCTCTCTCTCTTTCTTCCTGCTCTTTTCTCTTCACTTTACTTTTTCGTCTTCATCGTCTTCCTCTTTCTCATCCTTTTCCTCCCAGTTCTTCTGCCTTCTTTTTTCGTTCTTTGTTCTTCCAGCTGTCATCCCCTTTTCTTACTGTTGCTTCCTCCTCTTTTCTCCTTCCTCTATCGTTTCGCCATCATATTCCTCGTTTTTCATCTTTCTTCTTCTTTCCTCTTCTTCCTCACTCCTTTGCTCCCATTTCCTCTTTCCTCCTTATCTTTCTTCCTCCTTCTCCATCTTTCTTCTTCCTTCCTCCTCTTTCTCACTCAGTTCCTCCCAGTTCTTCTTCCTCCTTTTTCGTCCTTTCGTTTTTTCCTTCCTTCTGCTTCCCCCTCTTTCCTTTTTCCTCCTATTTCTCACTCCTTTCCTCCCAGTTCCCCTTCCCTCCTTTTTCTTCGTTTCGTTTTTCGTTTTTTCCTTCCTTCTTCTTCCTCCTTTTCCTCTTTCCTCTATCTTTTCGCCATCATCTTCCTCCTTTTCCATCTTTCTTCTTCTTTCCTCCTCTTTCTCACTCCTTTCCCCCAGCTCTTCTTCCCTCCTTTTTCGTCCTTTCGTTTTCCCGCTGTCTTCCCTTTTCCTTCCTTCTCTTTCCTCCTTCCTTTATCTTTTCGCCTTCATCTTCCTTCTTTTCCATCGTCCTTTTTTCTTTCTCCACTTTCTCATCCCTTTCCTCCCAGTTCTTCTTGCCTCCTTATTTTTCGTCTTTTTCTTCTCTCTGTGTTCCCTCCTCCTCCCTTCTGCTTCCTCCTCTTCCTTCCTGTCTGTCTTTTCCATTTCTCTTCCCTTTTCTTTGCACCATTTCTTCGTTCTTTGCTCGTCTTCCTCCCATTTTCTTCTGAATTCTTGGTCTTTGGTTGTCTTGTTCTCATCCTTCGTTTTCCTCCCACCTCTTTCCTTGCCAACTTCCTTTCCCTCCTTATTCTTCCCTATTCTTCTTCCCTCTTCCTCCCTTCACTTCCCCTCCGCCTTCATCTTCCTCTTTTTCATCGTTCTTCTTCCTTCCTTCTCTTTCTCATCCCTGTCCTCCCAGTTCTTCTTCCCCTCCCTCTCTTTTCTTTCTGCCTCTTCCTTTTGCTTTTCGCCTCTGTCTTTTTCTTTTCTTTTTCATTTTCCTTCTCATTCTTTTTTCTTCCGTCTCTTCTCGTTCTTCCTCTTAGCTGTTCCACCACCTTCTTCTTACTTCTTCTGCCTTCCTCTCGTTTCTAGTCTTTCTTTCCTCTTCCTCTTTCTTCTTCCCTCTTTCCTACGTCCTCGCTCTTCTTCCCCATCCTTCTGATTTTTTCTTCTAATTCTTCCCCCTCTCCCTTCTTCTCTCTTCTTTTTCTTCCCCATTCGTCGCATTACTCGTTCTTGCTTCCTTCTTCTCTCTGTCTCTTCTACCGTCTTCCTCTTTCTCATCTTTCTTTTTCTTCCTCTTTATTTTATCTCTTTTCTTTCAGATTCTCCTTCCTCTGTCTCCTCATTTTTTCTTCTTACCGTTTCACTTCCCTTTCTTTCTTTTTCTTCTTCCTCTTTCTTTTCCATGTTGCTTCTCCCTTCTTTCTTTCTTCTACTTTTGTCACCACCCTTTCTTCTTTCTTCCCTTCCTTCCTTCTTCCCTTGCCGTATCAGTTTTCTTCTTCCTTCTTCCTTCTCTTCCCGTTTTCCTCTTCCCTCTTCTACTACCTTCTCCTTGTTTTTTCTACCTTCCTAGTTTTTCTCGTCTTTCTTTCTTCTTCCCTCCTTCCTGCTTCCTCCCTCTTCTTTCACTTCCTTCTCATTTTTTCTACTGATTCGTTCTTCTATCTTCCTTTTGTCGATTCTTCACTTTACATATTTGCTGCTCCTTTTTCTTATTTCTTCTCCCAATTCCTCATATTTTCTTCCTCTTTGTCGCCTTTATTTTTCCTCCTCTTTATTTTGTCTCTTCTTTCTTTCACTTCCTTCTGCGTCTGGCTGCTCACTTCCTATTTTTTCTCTCTCCTCTTCCTCTTTATTATCCCTCTTCCTTCTTCCACTTTCTTTTCCCCCTTCTTCTGCCTGTCTCCTCTCCGTATTTCTTCCTGCTTTCCTCTTTCGTCACCCCTCATTCTTCTTCCTCAATCATTATTCCACTTTCTTATCCCTTTTCTTATCCTTTTTTCTCTTCTGATTCGTTCTTCCCTTTTCCTATATCTCGTCCTTCCTTCCAACTTTCTTATTTTTCTTCAAAGTATCTTTCATGTCACTATTGGTTCGCAGCCTATTATTCCTTCCAGCATCATTTTCCTTATTCGTAATCTTCTTCATATACCCAGGATAGGATGTGCCATTTGTTACAACTCTTATGTGTCCAGTAGAAGGAATTCCTCTTTCAAAACGCATCTCAGCGGCATTCTTTTCATCTCCTCTTGATTTTTTTGTTTCCTTCCTTCTTTACATCAGCATCCTTAACAGCACTCACATCTTTGACTACAATATGTCCTATTGTATTGCTGTACACCTTAAACGAAGCGTTTTTCAGCCCCACGCCATTGAACAAGTCGAAAGCAAGGAAAAGCCAGAAGCCGCACCTCTCGAAGTGAACGACAAGAATGAGCAGTACATCAACGATCTGGAGAAAGCTCTCAGGGACTTTAAGGTGAGAGTCGTCGTGTCCTTCACGCATTCACGATTCATTTATTCAAAAATTCGTCAACGACTTCACCATGAGAACTAGAGTCACAGTGCCTTAATCCTTCACTTAGGCTGCATTCCTCGCCTACAGCATTCAAGCGCTAAGAACTAGGCCATACTCCTGACCATCATTTCTCTTCACGTCACGGTTTTGCAGCTCAAATGGGCTTTCAGCCTGCCTCCACGAAGCAGGGTGCGTGGCGCGCTCAAAGAGCGTGACTGGTCGATATTGATTGGTTGACCAAAATCGGTTAATCATGGCGAAATCGGCCAACGGCCATCATATTCGCGAAATTCCCACCTCAAGTGGTCAACTCCGGGCACAAATCAAGATTATCGATCGGTATTGATTAATTGGTCGGTATTGCGTGCATATCATTTTCTCGTTACTTCTGCCTCAAGTGGTCAATTTTGTGCAGCGATCAATACTATCTATTAGTATCGATTGGTTTACCAAACTGCTTATCTACTGTGCAACTGGCCAACGGTCACTATATTCACGTGTTTAACTCACGCCTCAGCCAGCTGATTCTGGGCACAAAGCATATTTTTTGGATCGAAATCAACCGGCCGATCGATATTGCTCAGTTGTTGTGAAGCTGGCCAGCGGCCATCAGATTCGGCGCATTAAATGGTCAATTCTGGAGAAAAATCAATATTATCCATCAATATTGATTGATTATCAGAATGACTTATCTGTTATGCAGCTTCTTGCTCGCATGAATCCCACCTCAAATGGTCAGTTCTGGACACAAATCAATACTATTGATCGATATTGACTGATAGACCAAATTGGTTACGTGTTGCGAAACCGGGCAAAGGCCATCGTATTCATGCAATTCCCACCACAAGCGGTCAATTCCAGGCATAAATCAAAATTATCGATCGATATTTATTTATTTATTTATTTATTTATTATTTGCACAATATCGTGCGCACAAAATATTACATTTAACATGATTGATTTGTTGATGGGTATTGTGTTTCTCGTAAAGGAAGTTCGTTGACCGGCTATCATTTTCTCGTTACTCCCGTCTCGAGTGATCAATTCGGGGCAACGATCAATATTATCGATCAATATTGACTAGGCTGTTTAGTTATTGTGAAACCGGCCAACGCCCATCATTTTCGCGAGCGATGTCCCCCTCCAATTAGGATAGATCCCGCGCGATTCCCATCTTAAGGCCCGTTTATACTTCCGACGCCGAGCGACGCGACGGCATGCATAGTGGACAAATTGATCGATCGCGTCGCTCGGCGTCGATGTATAAACGGGCCCTTAAGCGGTTAATTCTTGGCCCTAATCAATATTATGGATTGATAACGACTGGCCGATCGATACTGCTTATCTGTTGTGAATGAAGTTCTTTAAATAGCTGTCATTTTCTTCAGTTATTCTCACCTCAAACAGTCAATTGTGGGCATAAATCAATATTATCGATCGATATTGATTGGTTGTCCAAAGAAGATTATTCACCTTGAAAGTCAACGGCTATCATATTCGCGTGATTTTCACCACAAGCCGTCAACTCCTTTACTAAATCAATATTATCGATCGATATTGGTTGGTCTATTTTAATTGGCTATCCATTGTAAAAGCGGCCATGATATTCGCTTGCTTTCCTCCTCAAGCGGTCAACTCTGGGCATGAGTCAAATTTATCGATCGATATTGATTGGTTGTCCAAAGAAGATTATTCACCTTGAAAGTCAACGGCTATCATATTCGCGTGATTCTCACCACAAGCCGTCAACTCCTTTACTAAATCAATATTATCGATCGATATTGGTTGGTCTATTTTAATTGACTATCCATTGTGAAAGCGGCCATGATATTCGCGTGCTTTCCTCCTCAAGCGGTCAACTCTGGGCATGAGTCAAATTTATCGATCGATATTGATTGGATGATTGGTATTGTGTATTTTTTGTGAACGAAGTTCGTTGAGCGACTAACATCTTCTCTAGTTATTCCCACTTCAAGCAGTAAATTCGGAACATAAATCAATATTATCGACCGATATTGATTGGTCGACCAAAATCGATTATGCGCTGGGAAAGCCAGCGGCTAACATATTCGCGTGATTCTCACATCAAGCCGAGAGCTCCGGCTATAAATCAATATTATCGATCGATAATGATTAATATATCGATCGATAGGGGAACTCTCCTAGCCATCACACTCGCATGATCTCCATATCAAGTTTTCATTTCTGATAATATCTACTGAAATGTTGCGAATCATCTGGAGAGGTCATTAATTTTGCGCCGACGGGCGATGAGGTACAGACTAACGGATTAGCTTTTTTAAATATAGTAGGGTAGAAATCGATCGGTCAATAATGATCAACTCTGTTTCAGATTCTATCCGAAGCCTACGAGGGCGAGAAGAAGCTGCGTCGTCGAAACTCACAGTCGGAAGAGGACGGGACCAGTTCCGAGGAGATGAACTCTGAGTCGGACACGCACACCGACGAAGAAGACGAAGAAGATGAAGAGGCAGAAGCGAAAGCCACGAAGGCTTCGGACGGAGAGCTGGACGAGGAATCCGAGGAGGAAGAGAGCCCCAAGCAAGGCAAGAAGGCGAAGAAATCCAAGGCTGACGCTAGCAATAAGGCGATGGACGCCGCTGTGCCCCTGGAGAGCACCATCGAGTCGAAGTCGACGGCGAAGTCGTCGACGAAGAACATGCGACGACGGGCGAAGAAAGTCTAGTCACTTCAGGCGACGTGTCTCTAGTCGTCGCCAGACGTTCTGTACATAGAATCCAATCGTCGTTGTTCTTCATTTCGCTGAATCTCTCCCTCTCTCGGATGTGTTCTTTTGGCAGCAGCGGCAGCTCCTGTTCGTCGTCTTCCGTTTACATTTACACTTCAAGTGCCATGCCCAGCATTTATTTTTGTCGTTTCTGTTATCTGCGCCATCATTTTGTGCTCGTTGTCTCGTACCGATATTATAAATGCTACAGTTTTTTATTGATTTTGCTCCAACGATGTCTGCAAGTGCAGGAATCGATTTTGGAACATGCATAGATTGAACAGTTCTTCGGCTTCTAAATGGGATCGTCGGAGAAAGTAAAACGTTTTGTATGTTTGGGGTCTAGTCCTTTGCGAAGCTCGTAGATAATTATCGATCAAAAATATTCACACCTGCGCGGACGGACGCACAGACAGACGCACTCGCGAGTCATCTTACTTCGGCTTCAGTTTGCGTCACCTTGTAATGCTGACAGGGATCGATAGTATCGATCGAGTACCTTGATCGATACTATAGCAAGTGCTGAAGTTGCTGATAGGAGGACGCACAGGCAGACGCACGGACGGACCCTTGTTGTACTTCAATTAACACCAATATAGCGATTTTGGTAAAAATCGATAGTATTGGCAGTGCACAGACGCACGGACAATTCAGATCGAGGGTGCGGACGGACGCACAAACAGAGGCACGGACTAACTACCTAAGTTGGACCTATACCTATTAGCGCCATCTAATAACTTGGTAAAGACCGATAATATTGACAGTAAATGATCACGTTTAGGAGTAGCGCACGCACAGAGGCACGGACAGTTCAGATCGAGAGTGTGGACGGACGCACAAACAGAGGCACGGACTAACTATCTGAGTTGGACTCTAATTAATGCCAGTTAATAGCCTTTTAAAGACTGATAGTATTCACAGTAAATGTTCACGCCTAGCAGGGACGCACGCACAGACGCACGGACACATCAGGGCCACCACGGCCATTGTATCGCTTCCACTTGAGTTTTGTCAATGACATGAATCTCAATTGCCGTTGTAGGAAGCTGCTGCACAGATCCGCCTCACACGTCAACCTCCGCCCGTTGTCGCCCAATTCCGCGCAACTATAAACTGGGCATAATAGGAAGTAGGAGAGCTTGAGGATGCATATATCGCTGCCAAAGTTTCTAATCGATAATATCGATTGGGAGTGGAGCGAACGCAGAGACAGACGCACGGACGGACCTTAGTTGCACTTCAATGAACGCCAACAGAGTGATTTTGGTAAAAATCGATAGTATTGGCAGTGCACAGACGCACGGACAATTCAGATCGAGGGTGCGGACGGACGCACAAACAGAGGCACGGACTAACTACCTAAGTTGGACTCTAATTAACGCCAGCTCAGTAAACTTGGTAAAGATGGATAGCATTCACAGTAAATATTCACGCTTAGCAGGGACGCACGCACAGACGCATGGACACATCAGCGTCACCACGGCCATTGTGTCGCTTCCACTAGGATTTTGTCTATGACATGAATCTCAATTGCCGTTGTACGCACAGCAGATTCGCTTCATAGGTCAACCTGCGCGTGTCGCCCAATTTCGCGTGACTATAAACTGGGCATAATAGGAAGTAGGAAGCTTGTAGGTAGCGTATATAACCACCAGTATTTAATCGATAATATCGATTGAGGCTGCGAGCAGACGCACGGACAGACACACGGACGCACCGCCTTAGTCGAGTACGAGCTAACGTCAGCTAATCAAACCTAGTAGAGATCTATGGCAATCATAGAAAGCACGCACGCACAGACGTACAGACAGACCAGTTCAATCAATAGCACAAGCCTGGCGATTATTACGCCCACCTCTGACTATAAACGAAGCGTCCGTCTGTAGGAATTTCAATTGTCCTTGACCTGATTTCAGATCGACTTCAAATCAGAAAGCTCAAAATCGATAATATCGATCGACGGCGCGGTCGGACGCACATACGGACGCACGGACGAATTACCGCGGTTTGGCTCCAGACGTCCAGGACTCTCAAAATTACCTTTTATTACCACGTGCATACGAACACACATTTACAATCGAGCAGCAAATCGAATACTCTCAGCTTATCCACGCGATAACCACGACAACAATCAGCAAATTAGCGAACATAGACAATCGATAGGGACACATAGCATTACTGATTGAGCAAATCGAGTTATTACTTAGAAGAATAGCACATTTTACGGGAGCGGGGTCGCCTGGGGCTATTTCCCGCCGGGCGAACGACCCTTATATAGCACGCACTCAGCAGCACGCTTAGTAACCTTGTAGAGAACAACGTTAAACAATGTGAAAAAAGAAACAATCGATCGAAATCCCAGAGAGATCAAATGAGCTCGTATTAAACCGGTGACTAAATGAAGTCGATTCTCGGCTCGACATCGCGCCATCGCGCCGATGATGTGTCCCACCCAACGTTCTGCTGACATGATGGCAGAAACTCTGGCAGAAAGTGAAGAAGAAGATAGCGGCAAGGTGGACAGTCGCGCCGGCTCAGTTTATACTCCGGAAAAGCGCTCGGAATTCGGCTAACGTCGTCGTCTAGCCCATATGTGGGTTAGAGGCGAAGCTGCCCGTGACCAACTCAATTTATACTCAACGAATTCTCTCGGAATTTAGCGTGATGACCATGTAAAGGCCACGCCCCCACATAACCCTCGCATGGGTTTGACGCATAGCCATACTTTGAAGCCAGTGGCTGTCACATTTAACAGCATATCACTGGCTTCAATGCATGGCTACGCGTCAAACACATGCTAGTGTTCTGTGTGGGCGTGGTCTTTACATGGTCATCGCGCTAAATTCCAAGCGAATTCATCGAGTATGAAACGAGTTGATCGCGGAAAGTTGCGCCTCTAAACCACATATGGGTTAGCCGACGGCTTAGCCAGATTCCCAGAGCTTTTCCGGAGTATAAACGGAGCGTCTGAACCAAACACGGGTTATTCTGTGACTTTCTCTTCGTTTGCGCTTAGCAGGCCCGCTTCCGTACATTTCGCTCATCTCGAGCAATCTATAGACACACTGCATTTGAAATTTTTCAAATTAAGTTCAGAAATCGCGATAGGCGAACAATTGGTCTAAAATGGAGTTTATACGTCAGTTGCCAGGCGGCGCGGCGTCATGCAAACTAATACTATCGATTCCCTATGCGGCCTAATCGATAGTGGTACTTGTCATAGTGTCGCGCCTCCCGGCGACATAGGTATAAACGCCGCCTAAGATGTCGTCCTCATCAGCTGCCAACAGATGCGCATCTTTTTGTCTTATTTGACCTACGATGACGCCACATGGCGTCTACAGCTCGGAAAACCAATGGCTACAAAAATCAATACTGACGCCACGCGGCGTCACCACACTTCAAACTGCAGACGCCTCATCGGTCAGCGCTTTGATTGGCTGGCGCGTTCTCGCCTCGCTATGCGGGCCACATTAACGACCAGTGTGGAAGAGTTCGGCGCGTCCTGGTACTATTCTAACGATATTTTCCAGAAATTCAATTGCAGACGACTCCAGCAGAGAACCGGAATGGGCGGAAGCATGAAATCTGCACGACGTTTAGACTTTTTGGAAGAGAATCTTGGCGACTACACGCAGCCGTTACTATCCACCAAGCCCTTCAGAGCTCACAACTCAGTCAACCACCACTGAATGGCTAACGCTACCAGTTCAGAAGTTCAGTCCCCTAGAAACCAAGGGGCGGTTCTGTAAGAATTGTCGCTCTGTGTCGCCCAGGTGGACTATAAACGAGCTATTGACGTGAACTGCCTCGAGCTACCACAGTGCATGACTGAATGAGTTGTGAACCCCAGAACCACACAAGAAATTCGGTACTAGTCGCCAATCTGGCCTACACAGCTGCGGCGGTCACGGGTCTCTTGCCTCCCCATGTAGGCCACATTGTCGACTAGTGCCCGAAATCCTCATTCTAGACCGCTAAACCCTGTTGTTGCTGCTGTTTCGGTGACGGCAAATGCTGACAAGGTGCTGACGATGGAGCAGTGGGTCCCGACGGTGCCGTCGGGAACGACGGCGGATAGTTCGGCGGTGGCGCACCTCCTGGCCAACCCATCTGATGATCCGGTCGCATAATACCTGAAACCATAAGGCTATTATTCGAAAGGCTAGAACCTAAGCAGAGTTTATACTTCAGCCGCGCGGAACGGTTCGGCGCCTGGAAGCCTTCGATATCGGTCGAACACAGTATCTGATCGATATCCGTGAGTTTTGGTGCATGTCGCGCATGTGGACACCATTGGACGTTGGGAATGGGCCGTACCCTCATTACTCACACAAGTGACCATGTAGGGTTTATACTTGGAGTACTGCGCAGCCTCTGTGCAATCGATCGATCACCTCGGTGCCTAATCAATATCGATGACTCTCATACTGCCAAGAAGTAAGATGACATTAGTATAAAACTAGTACTACATAACTGCCTAAACCAGCGTTTATACTAGAGTTGCCGCGCGATGTTGTATCATCACAGCCACTTAAAGCTCTACACTAGGCGGTTAATTAGAGTTTATACTTAGCACCCTCGGCGTTGGACCATCGATATCGATCACTCTCGCTGGCTAATCGATGTCCGTACTGCTACGCCGCATACAGTTCGCTATAAACCCAGCCTTATCTAGATGGCTAACCTTTAGGTCTCGTTTATGACGGGACGGCATGTATAGTGGCAAAATTGATCGATTGCGTCGCTCAATCAATGTGGCCACAATACGTGGCGTCGAAGTATAAACAGGCCCTTAGGCAATGTTGATATTTCAGCCGCCGAAAGCGGCAGTAGTAGCTGATACACCTGTATCGATCGCCCACGCTGACTAATCAATACCTATGGCTTTCGTAATCACGTGTGTCAAGTATAAACGTTGGATTACCTAGGTTTAAGCCCCGATCGGAGTATCTACTTGAGATGCCACACGGCCCCGATATCGATTCTACGACCTGCCTAATCAATACCACACATCGCGTGGCGGTCTAATCAGCTCAAGTATAAACCCTAAATTATCAAAAAGTCACCTTAGTGATTAAGTAGGCTTTATGCTTGATCTGCAACGGTACGTGCTGAGCCACTGATATCGATCACCCGCGCCACCTAATCGATATCGATCAGTATCGATAGTTCCATACTGCTGCGTGGCACACCGACACAAGTATAAAGCTTGCTTGACCTACAAGGCTTAGCCATGAGCACACACTACGCTTCCACCATCGATATCGATTGGATCGCGGAGGTAATCGATATCGATGGCCGTCACAGCGCTCAACTGTACGCTGCGATTTAAGTATAAACGCTGTGCTAGGAACCACATACTAAAGCCCTACATGACACATTACGAGTCAGATCGACCCCTACCTGCTGTTTGGAACCAAGAACATTGAAGACGATCTCATCGTTAGGATTCCAAGGCCTTCAGGGGCTAGCTGGACTGATATGCCTCTCTCAAACGGGCAAATTCAGTGCTTAAACGCTCTTGATGTCAACTCCTGTGAGGATTGCCTGCGCGTATGGTAGCTACCGTACACGTCGACCATCGATACAGACAAGTCTGCGTAGAAGGCGGCGAATGCAGGTTACAGTACACCTCGTCGCTCCAAGTCGGTTAAGCTGAACCGCTACCCAGTTCTCATCCAGTACACTCGCCTTCGCCCGATGAAAAACTTTCCGCCTAAGCCCATGAAAGAAACGCCGACTCTACCGTCTCCAGTGACGTTAGGCGGGCAACCAAAGAGTCCCTTAATCCATCAGCTCCACAGTTCTACGACTAAGAACTCGGAAATGAGCCACACGGATGTGACCGACCGCTGAAGGGAGCGCCACTTCTGTTCTACCATCGTCGCGGAGTCTCGGGAACTTGGCGTTCTGGCTGTGAGCGTCACGACCGAGTGCTCCAAATGCAAATGCTGACGAATGATCGGTCAGAATCAACTTGAAAACCACGAACCATAGCCAGTTTTCAGCCGTTTGGTAAGTTCGTGGTTTTCAAGTTGATTCTCACTGATCATTCGTCAGCATTTCAAGCACTCTGTCGTGACGCTCATAGCCAGAACGCCAAGTTTCTGAGATTTCCCCATGGTGGTAGAACAGAAGTGACGCTCTCTTCTGCGGTAGGCTACATCCATGTAGTTCATTTCCGATTCGTTAGTCGCAGAACTGAGAATCTGCTGGATCAAGGAGCTATGTGGCTGTCCGGGTAACGTCATTAGAGACGGTAAAGTCTGCGCTTCCTTCATGGGCTTAGGCAGATGGTTTTTCCACCTTGCAAAAGGCTACTAGACTGGAACTGGGTGACAGTACAGCTTGATCAGCTTGGAATGAGTTGAGCACTACTGTATGCTCGTAGGAAGGTACATGTCGTTAATGTGGCCTACATTGGGACGCAGGATAGCACTAGTCCAACCAGGCGTGTCGAACGGGCGAGCATCGATCGACGGACGACGTCAGGGATGTGTACGGCCAGTACCATGACTGTCTGGCGCGTTCCCACCCACCCCCGTAGGCCATATTAGCGACTTGCACCAGTGTGGCGAAATCCGAAAAGGACATAGTCTGAGTGTAGACGCTCGAATGAAAGACACAAAGGGAATGCTCACGGTTTGCGACGGGAGCGATTGAGACTCTCGTTAAAAGCATACGAATCGATTAAGCCCTAGTTTATAGTTGCGGCGCTGCGCGGCGCGACACCACAGCCAGAATAGATATCGATCGAGCGGCGCGAAAAATCAATATCTATGATGATCGCGACGCCGCGCCACGTGAGCTGCAAGTATAAACTAGGGCTAATTCTGAGCGATCGCTTGAAAAATCGATACGTATTCTTTAGCCAGACGAACAATCGTTCATCTCCCTTTCGTCGCGAACTATAAACGGACCCAAAGAGCTGACCGAATTCCTTGAACCTTCGCAAACAACACAGAAAGGAGGTCAAGCCGACAAAACTCCCTGGGATACGCCATGCTTTCTACATCTAAGCGACAATGCGAAGGCTCTCAAAATGCAGGCTTTGCCCACAAAATGATCTACTCTAGCCGGGTTGTTCACTGGTCAGTTTGCAACTCTTTGGAATTAACGGAACGGTTGATAAGGACCCCGAACTAGAATCAGTCGATTTCGAGGCACGCGGATGGCGCCCTCTGCCACTGCACCACCCTCAAATACGCCAATTTCGTGACAATAATGGATGAGAAAAAACGCAAACACACCTGGATTTCCCGGCATTCCGCCCGGTCCACCGGGCATCATCGCACCATGCTGGAACGGATACGGTGGCGGTGGGACCATTCCCTAAAAAAGCAACGTTTCTTGACGATGTTTCATAGAAAAAGCGACAAAAATCTCTTCAATATCGGTGACCAAAGCAAGGTTTATACTCTGTGCGATACCGTGAGCCACAGCGTTATCCATGGCCTTCTTAACCTCTGAATACAATACTTGGACACTCTCAGTCACCAGGCCCTTGCCATTCGAGCGCAATACGATCCGATACATCAGTAAAAAGCTGGCGCATCTCAGGAACTAGGTCACAGCTAAGGTCTGATTAACCTAACTAGATAAGCATAGGATCCAGTTTCTCCGCCTAAGCCTTATCAGGCATGCATTCCGTAAAGAAAAGGGATGTCTACTTCCTCAGAACGCGTTTACACCTCGCAAGCGACGCGGCCAGTCACCACGTAATCGATACCAATCGATTTATGTCGACGGGGAATCGAGTCACATGGACTGCACAGCGACTCGTAAGCATAATAGGGCGTTTAAGAATCAGTAGAGCAGAAGTTGGAGGTGGGATTTAACCTTAATTCCTAGTTTATACTTGCATCGCCACGCGGCGCGGCACCACGATCGCCATAGATATCGATTTTTCGCGCCGCCTGATCGATACCTATTCCGATTGTGGTGCCGCGCCCCGCAGCGGCACAACTATAAACTAGGGCTAAGGCCTCGTGCATACTTCCCGTCGCCGACCGCGATGGCATTGCGACGATGGAAGTATGCTCCGGGCCCAATAACCTGCCTGCGAATTCGACGGCATTTATCGTTGGTAGTATCGATCGCTTTTGTCGCCTAATCGATATAGGTAGCCTTCATAACGCAACAGCACAGCAGTTGAACTATAAACTCCGTTCTAAGCAACACAGTGCTCACACTTCTCCATCGACGCAACGAATTCAAATGCAATCCATACGAATTGATTTATGCCGGGCAGGAAATCCATTCGTATGGTTTACAGAGCGATCCGCCACATAATCTGATGCGAGGCACAGTAGGGCCGTTAGGCCCCGTTTATACTTCCGACGCCGAGCGACGCGACTTCACGCATTGTGGCCAAATTGATCGATCGCGTCGCCCGATCAATGTGGCCAGAATACGTGGCATCGCGTCGCTCGGCGTCGAAGTATAAACGGGACCTTACAGATCCCTTGGTTGATCAAACCTGGGTAACCTGACATGACTTATGCGGAATTTATACTTCAGTCTTCGAGCGGCGCGGCGATATGAAAGCTAGTACTAGTATTGATCGTCTTTGTCACCTAATCGATATTGGTAGAGTTCACAACGCCACTCCACATCGGCTGAAGTATGTATTCCGCCTTAAGGCAACAACACAAGGCGGCGTTCAGACTTCACAAGCGAGTCGCCGTGCAATTTATACGAATCGATCTATGCTAGCGGGAAAATCGATTCGTATGAATGGCACAACGACTCGTCACATAATCGTTTGTGAAGCATAATCGGACATTTAAGGAACACTTGGAGCAGGACAAGTTGGGAGGGTGATACCTGAGTAACCTGGCGTGACCTTGCCAGGATTTACACTTCACTATTCGGGCATGTTGGCGTTATGAAGCCCTCAACTGGATAGCCCTTACCGCCTAATCGATAACTGTAGGCTTTATAGGACCCCGTTTATACTTCGCCGCGGCGCGACGTGACGCCACGTATAGTGGCCATATTGATTGTGCGACGCGATCGATCAATTTGGCCCAACTGCATGGCCATCGCGTTGCGCCGCGATGAAGTATAAACGGGGCCTAACGCCAGGTTATCCAGCGGCCGAACTATAAATCGTGTCTTCAAGAAGCGACGTGAGATGACATTCATACATCCCATCCAATCGACATGCAATCAATACGAATCGATTCATGCCGGATGGAAAATCGATTCGCATGGTTTATTACTGTACCCCACCATCCATTCTCATGCGAGTTTCTCCACGAGGATTCCCGCGAAAAATCCCGCTTGGCAGGGTCACCTTACCTCCTGATCTGGGAGCCGAATCGTTGCGCAATTTATGCAAATCGATTTATTCCGTGCGTGAAATCCCTTTTCGGAAAGTATAAACGCGCCTGGTGGCACAGCCTAGCACCAGGAAAGACCAATGAGGACCACTCACCTTCGGCATGGACATTCCAGGATGCCCGTAGGCCATTTGCGGGTATCCATGCGTCGGGAACGGACCCGGATAGAACGGGCTGGCATTCGGCGACTGTCCGGGCATAGGGAATGGCGGACGATTCGGATCGCCGCCTGAGTAGCCTCCTGGACCAGAAACGGGCGAATGCATGCCGGCAGAAGCTAAATTTCGGCCATTAATACTGCGACTCCTTCGACCTTCTAAAAGACGTGCCGAAGCACCAGACATACCTCTAGCCGCCATCATATGTGCGTACATCGGGTGATGTGGACTCATTCCAGGCGGTGGAGCCGCGCTTCCTTTGAAGGCCATCGCTGCCGGATCCCCTATGTAGGCCGGGGAGGGGATCTGCGACCTGCCGGGGGCTGACATCGGGTATCCTGAAGCACTTGTGTTGCCATTCAATCAATAAAATCGATAGATTCTGAGATACCTGGAGGGAAAGGCGTGCTGCCTGGGGGATAGCCAGCCGGGTAGACACCTGGCGGCATGCCTCCCATCGAGTACGGACCCGGTGGACCACCCGGATACCGTCCCTGATAGAGCCCCATCGGATACATAGCGCTCTGTGGACCCGGCCCAGGAACCCGCGGATACATCGGCGACGGGTACGGCGAGACTCCTTGGCTGTTCATCAGCTTCTTCATCTGGAATTCAGTGCATTTCCAGGGTAAGCGGTCGGATTGGACTGCTCCGAAGAGATCAGCTGATGGACCTAACCTCATGTGCCTGCACCTCCTTCTCCCATTCGACACGCAACCGCTCCGCCTCCACTTGCCGCTCCATCTCTCCCAATTTCTCCAGTTTCACCGACCTCTCGTCTCTGAAAGAAGAAGCCGTATAGAAGGCAAGGAGAATTCGGAACTTCACTTACTTCTTGCAGATGCCGTTGGCTGGTGCTTCAACGACATCATTTATACTTGACGACGTGCTGAACGCGGACGAGTTCGTCATCATCTCCATCCTTCTAGAAAATGTAGTTATCGATTTTTGATTGTCTGTGTCGTCTGGCCGCACAATATCGATCGGGGCCATCGATTTTTGCCTCAAACTGACCATTTAAGGTGGGTGTCTACTAGCCAATAGGACAGCCAATAGGACAATAGCATGCAGGTGCTATGTACCTCCTAATCAATATCAATCGATATTATTAATGCTTCCAGACTTAGCCAAGCTGTTCAAGAGAGACCAAACGCAACGCTGTGATGAAGAACCTAGTCAACTCACCGAAGAGGAGTCTCCTCCAATCGTTTTCCTGAGTTCTCTGGGGCGCTCAAGTCGATGTACGTCGGCCTCTTGACCGTCTGATCTTCGGGATCACTCTGAAACAACGGGAAAATGGATGGAATCCTTCAAAAATACACCACAAACATAGCCATCGCTCAATTGGCAGCGCAGTGCCCACCAGAAAAACCACTGATATCGATTGGGTTGTGTTGGCGATCAATATCAATGTGTTAGGCGGGATTTATACTCCAGTCGCCATGCGGCGCGCTGCTATGAAAACTACCAATGAAGGTGAAGACAATCGACATTGGTAGCTTTCGCAACGCCTCGACGCTTAGCGACTGAGGTATAAAGTCCGCTGGAAGATATCGATCGGCCGCGCCGTTTAATCGATACCAGCGGTTAGCGCGCTTCTAGCACTACATGTCGACTTCTCTATGGGCACGTCCATACTTCGCGACAAAAGCGACGGGAGCGATTGACTGACCAGGCAAATCATACGTATCGATTTTTGCCGAGCGATCGCACAGCAAAAACCGATAATCGATAAAATATCGATCGCCCGCGCCGCTTAATCGATACAGGCGGTTAGCGCGCTTCTGCCACTATATAGCGACTTCTCTACGGGCACGTTCATACTTCGCGACAAAAGGGACGGGAGCGATTGACCAGCCAGACAAAAAGACATCGTACACATCGATTTTTGCCGACCGATCGCCCAGCAAAAACCGATAATCGATAAGATATCGATCGGTCGCGCTGCTTAATCGATACCAGTGGTCCTAACGCTTCTGGCACCACGTTGCGACTTCTCTGTGGACATGCTCATACTTCGCGACGGGAGCGATTGACCGGCCAGGCAGATCATATGTATCGATTTTTGTCCAGCGATCGCCCAGCAAAAACCGATAATCGATAAGATATCGATCGGCCGCGCTGCTTAATCGACCCGAGTGGTTCTAGCGCTTCTGGCACCACATGGCGACTTCTCTATAAGCACGTTCGTTTCGCGACGGGAGCGATTGACCGGCCAGGCAAATCATACGTATCGATTATTTCCGAGGGATCGCCCTGAAAAATCGATATGTACGATATCTTCCTAATGACCAGTCGCTCCGGTCGCTCTCGTCGCGAAGTATGAACAGGCCACTGAAGTATAAACACCTCTGCGAATCCTCACCTCCGCCTTCCTCTTCTCGGCCTTTTTCTCCGACGTGTCAACAGGCGTCGTCGACTCCGTGGACACTGATGACGCCGGCGCCGACGCGGCTTTCTCGGAAGCCGAATCGTCGCCGCCGCCGCCGCTGAGACCTCGCTCGGCTTCCTTGCGTTTTCGGTACTTCATGTGCCATTCGAGAAGACTGTCGAAGCGCTCTTTCTCGAAATCCAGCGCCGCTTGATTGGCCAACTCGGTGCTGAAAAAAAGAGACCAGCATCGAGGCGATGACGACGATTGCGAGCAGACGGCGAGGGCAGCTCTTGCGCCTCTCTGTCACTGGCCGTATCAATGACTGGAAGGGCTTGTGACTCACGTGAAAAACACGAAATCCTTGCCGGCGGTTTCGGACGGCGACGTCGCTTCCTGAGACGATGGCACCGATCGGGCCAGCGCCGGTGATGGATGGCACGGCGAGCTCAGCTGCAAACGGGAGTATATACGCATAAAAAACGAGTCAGCGAGAAAGCCACGTCAAAAAAAGCCTTAACGCCTTTCCTGTTGAGGGATTCCGCAATTTTAGGGAAATAATTCCTAGCGAAACTTCGGAAGGGACGAGAAAAGCAGCGCTGGCACCACAGGTTAGCCGGTACTAGTCGTTAGTTTGGCCTACATGGGCGAGGATGACGCGTATGGCGAGTCAAGGTTGACCAATCGAAGCAGGACCGAATCAGGGCACTGACCGAGAGCACGTGTAGTGGCAATCGATGCGGCCCGATTGGTCCGGCGTGTCCCGTCTCTTCATGTAGGCCACATTAACGACCAGTAACAGATAGCTTAACTGCATGTCAGCTCCTCCCCTCCAGACCATCATGAATCACTGGCCACCGCAGATTTATACTCCAGTCGCTGAGCCTGACGGCATTGTGAAACCTATCAATATCGATCGCCTGCGCCGCTTAATCGATATTGGTAGCTTCGAAAAGGCTTCGTCGCCCGGTAAAAAGTATAAACGCTACTTTAGATCAGGCACAAAGGGTGTAATTAGTGTACACCATGGATTAAAGGACAGTAGCTACAGCTAGGGAATGTTAGAGCCACTTTCGCGCTGCCAAACCGATTTCCTAGTCGAGGGGTCTGAATTTATACTTGAAAAAATTTGCGCAAAACTGCGCAAAATTACAGATTCCTCTTACAGCGTAACAAAAGCCAAACAAGATTTGCGATATCTAGTCTTATTTCGAATCCGGCCGGAGCAATTTTGTGCATATCTGGTCATGGTCAACCCCATCCCTCCTCCCAATTAGGAGGACACCTCTCATAATACCTTATCGCATGGCGACTCAAGTATAAATTCTCCCTTAGGCGAAGCTTATACTTTGATAGCTGAGAGGCGTGAACGCACCAAATATCGATTGACTGCGCCAACTAATCAATAGTGTCAGTTTTCAACACACTGCGCCACGCGTGATTGAAGTATAAATCTAGTCTAAGACATATTCCTCAGCATCAGGAAGCATGTGTCAGGGCGCGAGTTTTTTGCGCACTCTTCTACGCTTTCAGGCTACAACGAGTACGATCTTCGGCTTATTCCAATCCTGTCATGTGCCAAAATAGCCCAACAGATTCCCTACTGCGAGTCACGTAAGCGGTGCCAATCTTTAATTTAGGAATGTTTTCAACAGCTAATGGAAAAGAAAACAAGCCACACTCATCACCAAGCCAAAGACCGCAAAATTGCGTCAAATTGCAAACACTTCTCATATCGCCACCAAACGCTTTTTGCTTGGTTTGCTATCCTTTTTTGCATCTAATGTAGCTGAAACTCTACGTGCACGATAGAAGTTAGCAAAGAAAGCGTGAATAATGCCAACAACATCTCCATCCTGTGCCAAAGTAGCCCACTGCACTCTTTCCGTTTTAAAAACACAAGGAGCGTCGAATATTTCGTTCAGAAAGGTCTTCTGAGCCCACAGCGGCGCCTTCAAACACTGTGCTAACTGGAGACCATTAAGATAATTTTAAGAATCGAAAAGAAATTAAACTAGTGCAGTGGCTCGGCTCCCTTTCAACAAAGTAAAACCACCAGGGGCCGGATTCATCAACGACTTACAGCAATTTAACGGAGAAAATACAGCCGAAATCCCTGATAGCACGGCTTATCAGGCGATATGGTGAAACATTTGCCGTGCTATCAGGGATTTCGACTGCATTTTCTCTGTTAAACTGCTGTAAGTCGTTGATGAATCCGGCCACAGAATGGCACATAATTGCATCGTTCTTGAATTCGCTGATACTCAGTGAAGAATCACGGAACTTGACCGTATTCCCCATGAAGACACAGCTCAAAAATGCTCTGACATTGAGTATGGAGTATAGTTCTCGGACGAAAAGAGGGGGAGGGGGTATTAAAGAGCCCAAAGCTGTGCGTGAATTGCAAGGAAAGCGTCTGCCAAGCGCCCTACGTGGACCCATATGGCCTAAACAGCCTTAAAGATGGCAGATGTGCCTGTATTCCAAGACTTCCCGGTCAACCTGACAAAACTGTACATAAATAGCAAGGAAACCGGGCGCTAAAGAGCGAGTCACCCTACCAATAAGGTTTAAAAAACTGAAAAAAAAACGAAAAGCATTGTGAGACACCCTGCTGCTGCCAATCCACACGCCCACTATCGATGGAGCGCGGAAGCTGTGCGCCGGCGGTCTCTTGTTCGCCCGCGATGGCACTGCCGTCTAGTGGATCGTGGCGTAGTGGATAGTGGCATTGCTTCATGCGAGACAGGTCCGGGGTTCGGTTCTTCTGCGTTGCGGCATTTTTGCATTTCAACTAACTTGTTGAGATATGAGGGATTCTGACATCTATACCATTTTCTAACGTTTTCTAGTCATTTCCTGACTGAACCCCACAGAATAAATCGTACTGTGGAAGCAGCAACAGTAAGCCGCTTCACCAGGCATGCCATGTTGGATAACTGAGGAAATGTCGAGTGAGGTGGGGGGAGGGGCGGCTAAAGGACCAGGGCGTCCGGAGGTTTCCGCGCTCCATCGCTAATATCGGCGCGTGGATTAGCAGCAGCAGGGTGTACCGTAATTGCACTCGAAAAAAAATCTACTGAAAACCAGCTCACCTGTAGCGTGGTCTCGTTGGCGGTGCTGGTTGACGGTTGCGCTTCACATTTCACATTCGCATACGGCGATATAGTCGACATTAGACTCTTCTACAGAAGTTAGTGGTGTGTAGTTATTATACAATATAGCTTATCCTTTAGAGAATGCTGCTGTTCAGGAGATTTGCATATCAGACGACTCTACCTGAAACACGCAGTCTTGTAGTGTGGTAATACTGACATACTTCGCGCGGAAAGCATAAACGAGTGGAGAGCAGTGAGCTTTTAAACCAGAAAGCATAAATAACAACAACATTGTTCGGAGAAAATATCAGAATCGGAATTCATCGCTGCATACAGAAAACGAAAATCAATGAATCTCAGAATCCAGACCTTGTCGCGAATGTGGACAGCATGGAGGCGGAGGGCAACTCGTAGGTCAGTCAGATGACATAGAATGCAAGCACCCATCCGAGAGTGTGTGTTCGGTCGGATCGCTGACTGCTTACGATTCACCGGCGCGCTCCCATCTCGCAGTGCTGCCCACATTCACGACATCTCAGAATTCTCCAGCCAGAGCAACACTATTCTCATAAGGAGAGCCACCAAACAGGCCGTGAGCTTTTGCCATGCAATTTTAACAGGATGTGGGGCACCCTGTGGGGAGTCCAACACAGCAGTTAATTTTTTCGGAATGCTCTTCTGTGGTCGAAAAAAGCGTCTGGAAGCGTGAGTGAGTAGTTCATCACGCCCTGCTTTCACCCAAACGAATGTGGATGGTTGGCGCAGTGGGTGGTGATGTCGCCTCTCGACCAACCGAGTGGTTTCACGGTTCGACCCCCGGTTTCGCCATAGGTTTTGCACATATCGGGCCGTTATTATCATATGCTTGAGTGATCACAGGAGTTCATTTGTACACGATTAATGCTTCAAGTAAGTGTTAAGTATTCACCGGCATCAAGCCAAATTCATGAACTATCCCGTGAAATGTATGTGTTTGTGTGCATTTACGGTATTATTGTTGATATGACACAGTGCGAATACGATCCATTGAGAGGTAACTCAAATGAAAGCAGAAAAGGGCTACATTTACATACTAAACTTTACTTTTCCGCTTCCCTTTCCCTACCCTTTGTGTATTTCGGTGTGCCTTATAGGTTGAGTCAGAGGTAACTGACACCTTTCCACTTTTCCTTCATCCTTTTTGTCTTTACTATCCGATTTCGGTCAGCAGGATCTATCCTAGTTGGGAGGGGGAGCCTCATAACTAAAAGGTATGTAACAGGTCGACTTGAGACGCCGCGGTTGCAAGCAGGCAAAGTTGAGTGCCCTCCTCACCATGTTAGATCCTGGTTATAACATGTCAGGCGGTGGTCAGAACGCGGCATGCCTCCATTACGTCACTTCTTGCCCGCCGAGACAGTTGTCAAACCGTTCGTTCGCTCATTTTTGTTTCTTTCAAGTTCCATCTCGTCCTCATAGGAGCAGCTCGGTTAGTCTCAAGTCGATTTGTTACACACTTTTGAGTTATGTGCCCCCCCCCCCCGACTAGGATAGATCCCGATCAGCAACATATGGGATTTTCACGTCAAGTTGGACACTTTCTAAATCAAATTGTACTCTTCTAACAAGGAGAGCCTCCAATGTGGCGGTGAGCTTTTGCGCTGCAATTTTTATGGGATGTAGGGTCTCGTGTGGGGAGTCCAAAACAGCAGTTAATTTTTTCGGAATGCTCTTCTGTGGTCGAAAAAAGTGTGTGGGGGCGTGAGTTCGAAGTTCGTCACAACCTGTTGCCACGAAACCGAATGTAGTCGGCTAGCGCAGTGGATAGCGATGTCGCCTCTCGGCCGCACCGAGTGGTTTCACGGTTCGTGCCCCCGGTGTCGCCATAGTTTTTGCACACATCGGGTCGTTATTATTATGTGGTTGCGTAACCACAGGAGTTCAATTACACGATTGATGCTTTTAGTAAGTAAATGTAGCCCTTTTCTGCTTTCGTTTGAGTTACCTCTCAATGGATCGTATTCGCACTGTATCATGTCAGCAATGATACCGTAAATACACACAAACACACACTTCACGGGAGGTAAGTAGTAAGCATTTACCGGTAGCAAACCAAATTCATGACCTTTCCCGTAAAGTGTATGTGTTTGTGTGCATTTACGGTATCATTGTTGGTATGATACAGTGCAAATACGATCCATTGAGAGGTAACTCAAATAAACGCGAAAAAGGGCCACATCTACTTACTAAAAGCATTAAATATGTACAAATTGACTCCTGTGATCACCCAAGCACATAATAAGAACGACCCGATGTGTGCAAAACCTAAGACGAAACCGGGGGTCGAACCGCAAAACCCACTCGGTGCTGCCGAGAGGCGACATCGCTATCCACTGCACCAGCCAACCACATTCGATCGGGTGACAGCAGGGCGTGATGAACTACGCGCCCACGCTTCCACACGCTTTTATTCGACTACAGAAGAGCATTTCGAAAAAATTAACTACGCTTTTAGACTTCCCACACGGGACCCTACATCCTCTGAAAATTGCATCGCAAAAGCTCACTGCCGCTTTGGAGGCTCTCCTTGTGAGAACAGTGTTGCTCTGGCTGAAGAATTTTGAGATGTCGTGAATGTGGGCAGCACTGCCAGATGGGAGCGCGCCGGCGAATCGTAAGCAGTCAGAGATCCGACCGAACACACTCTCTATGGGTGCTTGCATTCTATGGCATCTCACTGACCTACGAATTGCCCTCCTCCGCCCCCATGCTGTCCACATTCGCGACAAGGATTGAATTCAGAAAATACAAAAAATGAAAATCAATGAATCACAGAATTCAGCCTTGTCGCGAATGTGGACAGCATAAGGGACGGAGGAGAACAACTCGTAGGTCAGTCGGATGACAGAGTGCAAGAACTCATCCGAGAGGCTGTGTGGTCTGTCGATGCTCTCACTGGTTGTGAAATGAAGACGATGAGCGAAAAAGATCGGCTGGAACGAAAACGACGCGAGAAGAGGATTAGGAGCTCATACAGCCCTAATCGTCCGCTACAAGAACGGTCTCGGTAGACGGATATGCAATCAATCACAACACCATGAGGAGGAGTCGCGCGGCGAAATTGTAAAGAGCGGCGGCGCCAGCTCACAGCAGCAGCACCGCTCAGAGCCGGCCGCAGGCGGTGGCGAGAAGAATGTCCGGAGGCCAATTGTGTTATGATTTCGATTCGGCCAGCCAGCCGGCCGGCACTTTGTGCACTGTGTGGCACGAGGAAAAACACCCGCATCGATCCGAACTATCAGGACGTTCTCTATCAGCCCGGACGGTCGGTCACACATGCACTCGGACGAAGGAGGCTCTCGTGGACAGCAGCCTCCGCGGTCTTTGTGGCCGAAACGAATCAAATAGGCGCCGCGCCATGTCCGACGACACGGCGAACAGGCGACGACGACGAGCTCAGCGTGGCGCTCTCGTGACGGCGACGGCGGCCAGCCAGTGCTTACATTATTACAGCCGAGTTCGGGCGCGCACACGCCACCACCGTCGCTTTATAACCTTCCGCCGGTGATAACGTGAGCGACGAGTAGCTGCCGACGCGGTGTTGGCGACCCCTCTCTTCATGGTCGCGAGCGCTGCTCAAAAAACCTTTCTTGACGCCGTGAAGGCTCACTGAAGCTCAACGAGTCCGAGGCGATTCTCCTTGGATACGCCATGCAATCTACCAAGATACTTCAAGGTGATGCAGTTGCTGCTACGGTTTCAGCGTGCCCGTAAGACACGAAAGGTATCACCAGTATTCACTGTGTCGTGACATCCGTCATGACTTTTGAAGGGCCTGTTCATACTTCGGCGACAAGAACGACAAGAACCACTGGAGCGACGGACGCAGTGTGGAGTGCGTGACAGCACCACACTACGTCCGTCGCTCCAGTCGCTCTTGTCGCCGAAGTGTGAACAGGGTCTAAGGCCCCGTTTATACTTCCATACTTCCGACGCCGAGCGACGCGATGGCATGTAAAGTGGCCAAATTGATCGATCGCGTCGCTCAATCAATAGGCCACTATACATGGCGTCGCGTCGCTCGGCGTCGAAGTGTGAACAGGGCCTAAGGCCGACAAGTCTCTGCGCCCTGATAGGTCCTGCCGCGCACAAGCCGACGCGCATAGTCGATATTCCGCGAGCAACTATGAACGCGCGCGGGTTATCTCGATAGCCGTTCGTCTGTCATCGCGCGGGACTTTGCCTCCTCCTGCCCTATCCTTAACCATAGCGGCGAGCGGCGTTGCCACCAAAGTGTGTGTGGGCCTTTAGACACAGAAGGCGTCGCCAATATTGGCTGTGTCGTGAATTTGCAACGATTCAACGATTCTTAGAGGTGGATGAGTCCATG
>OX377201.1:108910914-108941008 GCA_947396885.1 Heligmosomoides polygyrus polygyrus
ATGAGTCCATGCGCTCTCATGGTTCCCGCAGCGCACAATCCGACGCGCATAGTCGATACTCTGCAGCGACTATGAACGCGCGCGGGCTATCTTGTCGCCCAGGCCCTGTTCATACCTCGCGACGGTAGCGACAAGAGCGACGGACGTAGTGAGGTGTACACAATTCAGTACGTACTCCACACTCCGTCCGCTACGGACGTTGCCTCATTCGCTTCTGTCGCTGCCGTCGCCGGCGCGAAGTGTGAACAGGCGACAGCAGCGACGGGAGCGACAGTGATAGCGCTCGAGTATGAACAGATTTCGGCGGTGATCACTCGGTTTTAATCGATTTGCATGTTTTGTACAGCAACCAGCCGCTCTCGTCGCGAAGTATGAACAGGCCCTCATTCTTCTGTCCTTCCCCAGGACGGCATAACCGTATTACCTCGTCGGCCTTCGTCTGGGCCTAGAAGTGTGCGGTTAACAGTCAACGATTTAACGAATTAACGAAATTTTTGTTAAAATGATGGGATTGCGCCACCAATTCTACTCCTACAAAATACCTTGGAAACAACATTACAGATAACTAACAATAAGTTCGGTCTGCGGAGTCCGCACAAGAGAAGACACCTCCTCCGATTACAATACCGCCCCTCCCCCCCCCCCCCCCCCCTCCCTTCTAGACTGATACCGAGACAGGGAGAGAAAGACAGGCAGACAGAACGAATGAAAACAAAATAAAAAAGCAGATGTCAGCAGAAAATATAAGTGAAGGAGAGGAAACGGCAAGAAGGCAGGCGGAGGTTGCCCAAAAACTGCCCTTAAGGTCAGGTGAGGTGACGACGACGTCAAGGAGTGAACAAAGCGCCGGAAAGACGCGCAAGCGAGACCGAAACGGTAGTGATCGCCAAAAAAATGGAAAAAGGAACAACGTAGGATAAAAGTATAAAAAAGAACGCAGCAAATTCAGCGATTAGAAACGACACAGGATTCCTCCTAAACTCCTTTGGCTTCTTTTCTTTCGTTTGAAGGAACCAAAGAGAGAAAAATGGCGAATGCGCACGTTGTCTTCGGAAGGAAGCTCCACAGCGCAACATGGCATCGCATCGTCTCGATGGCGGCGAGCCGCTAGTCTAAAGGGACACCTCATTTGCATTCATTGATCTGAGACAGCGAACCGCGTGTGGCGGTTTTGTTTCGTCGCGACCGTGTGCGTTTCTGTGAAGAGGCTGCGGCTGCTCCGGAATGCTCTTTCCGTATTCTCAAACGGCACCGCGACACATAGCATCCAGAATCATTCCTGACAATAACGACTACAATTTCCTGCCGCTGCCCTATCTGGACGCTATTCGTTCGGCTTCACAGCGTAGAAAACCCTCACAGGGAAGGGGTCTCACAAGTAAAGGTTCCCAACTTATGGTGAGCTCTTGCGATGCTATTCTGACAGGATGTAGGGCCGCGTGAGCGGAGTCCAGAATAACCGTTAGTTTTTGCTGGACGCCTTTTTAAAGACCGGAAGAAGAGGTGTAAAAACACGTGCGCAGCATTCATCAACCCCTATAACACCCCACGAGATGTGCCTCGGTGGCGCAGTCGGTAGGAGTGCCGCCTCATAGAAGCACACCGGTGGGCTTTTGTGTTCGAGTCCACATACTGCCAATATTTTTGCACGTTTCACTTTGTTGTTACTACGCTTTCTCACAATCACAGGAGTCAATTTTAGAAAATCAATGCTTACAGCAGACCAAAGCTTCTATTTGAACCTTCATATGTGCTAGTTTTTCAACGATGCGTATCTGCACCACCATCATATCATACCGTATCAACGATACCGCAATTGCACACAAATACACTTATCTTACGGTTGAATATTATGAAGTCGGCCCATATCGGTACGTAAATGCATAAAAATGTCGCTGTGAAAAGCGTTTGTGTTTTACTTGCTTCACAGTTTTGTCCCATAGCTATTGACCAAAAGGGAAGATGCCGTCATGGACAACGTCGACGAGGAATACGACCGCTTCGTGCACCATCTCCACGATAGTGCTAAGGGAGCCGAGAGCTTAAAGACCACCAAGAGACGTCTGTCTCCGGAAACTCTCGAGCTGATACGCCAGCGTGGAGCAGCACGAGCGTCAGGCAACTACCAACTGACCTCAGAGCTTGCGAAGCTATAGGATCTTAAGGAGAGAAGGGCGAAAGTGTTGGTTGAAGCAGCAGAGGCAGGGCTGAGCATCCGCAATGCCCGCCGGAACTTCGCCAACTTCAAGACCACGATGGCCGCTCTCCGACGTCCCGACGGAACCGTCACCTCTTCCAGAAGGACCATGGAGAAGGTTATCCACGACTTCTACTCCGATCTCTTCGATAGCCACGTCCACCTGCCTCCATGCCATCTTCCGCAGGATGGATACGTCGTCCCCTCTGTTCTCCCTTCCGAGATCCGACACGCCATCTCGTCGGTGAAGAAACGTACAGCACCCCGTCCCGACAGGATCAGACCCGAACACCTGAAGAACCTCCCGCCAGCGCTCATCAACACCCTGGCGCGGCTCTTGACACGTTACCTGTCGGAGTGCAAGTTTCCATCTCAGTGGAAGACCAGCAGGACCGTCTTGCTGTAGAAGAAGGGAGACGTGCACGACATTGGCAACTATCGCCCGATCTGCCTGCTGTCCGTAGTCTACAAGCTGTTCACTCGAGTCATGCTGAATAGGTTTAGCAGAACGCTGGACGAAGGACAGCCATGCGAGCAAGCAGGATTTCGGAGAGGATTCAGCACGATCGACCACATACACACCATTACGAAGCTCATCGAAGTGTCGCGAGAGTACAGGCTGCCGCTGTGCCTTACGTTCATGGACCTGAAGAAGGCATTCGACTCTGTCGAAACTGAAGCGGTCCTCGAAGCCCTGCTCACTCAGGGCGTTCCTACTCAATACATCAGGTCCTTTGAGAGCTGTACAGTGGATTCACGACCAAGATCTCACCATTCTACAACGACGTCGTCGTCGACGTGAAGAGAGGGGTTCGGCAAGGGGATACCATATCCCCGAAGCTCTTCAGCGCCACCCTCGAAAACGTCATGCGCGAACTAGAATGGGAAGACATGGAAGTGAAGGTCGACGGCCGGCAACTACATCATTTTCGCTTCGCTGACGACATCGTGCTCATAACACCGAGCATCAGCCAGGCGGAGCGAATGCTGGCCGACTTCGATCGTGTATGTGGGAACGTTGGACGCAGCTGAATCTTACGAAGACGATGTTCATGAGGAACGGATGGGTTTCTGATGCCCCATTCTCGCTCAACGGAACGAACATCTCCGAATGCTCCGGCTATGTGTATCTGGGTCGCGAAGTCAACATGGCCAACGACCTAGCACCAGAGCTGAGCAGGAGGAAAAGAGCGGCTTGGGGAGCTTTCAAGAGCGTCGAAGAAGTCGCGAAGAAGACGAAGAACGTCCGACTCCGTGCCCTCCTATTCGACTCCACTGTTCTTCCTGCCCTAACATACGCCTCAGAGGCCTGGGCTATACGAAAGCAGGATGAGCATGCGATCAGCGTTGCGCAGCGTGTAATCGAGAGGACGATGCTCGGAGTGACACGACTCACGCAAGTGAGAGAAAGCCTCCGGAGATCCGAGCTTCGCCGACGTTCGAAGATCAGGGACGCTGTCGCATGGGCCAAGTCGTCGAAAATTAGGTGGGCCGGCCACGTAATGCGCTTCGCAGACACCCGCTGGACGAGAGCCATCACCGACTGGATTCCGCGGGATGTCAAAAGAACACCAGGACGCCCACCAACGCGTTGGTCGGACTTCTTCGTTAAAGCCCTGAACGACCGCTATGACGCTCTTCGTGTCCCTCGAGCGAGGAGGATCCATTGGACCACTCTGACACGCGACAGGGACGAATGGAGACGCTTCTGGCACCCGCTCGAGCAATTCTATGATCAACGGGACGACAGGTGATACAGGTGATACCTACTTTTTAGTTATGTACCCCCCCCCCTCGGACTAGGATAGCTCCGTTATTTTCCTTAAACAAAATTTTTTCTAACTATCTTAATGAGTCAGTAATTTAACGTGCCTATAGGTCCCTCGATTCGGAAGAGTTCGCTTTGACTTCAAAAGTCTTAGGCTAGCATAGCAGAGTGTCCAATTCGACGTGAAAATGGTATAGAATGAAAGCATGGCTCACTCCATTTGCGATAGCTCTGGAATAACGTACAAAACCGAGAAAAAATCACCAACTGACCAAATCCAAAGCAAAAGACCACACGATACCTTCCTCGCTGGTTTTTTGCGCTCGTTGAAGGATTAACTGCCTAGTAAAACGTGGAGACGACCACGACGACGACCACGCATCGCACTCCATAGCAATCAACGGCCAGAAGAATAGGCGACACACGCCGGGGAGATGACATCGAAACCTGATGAAACATAGCTCGGCGGCGGCGGCCGCCGCCGACGATGACGACGACGACGTCGACGTACGCCGCGAATCACCGCCACCGGAATGAAAAGACGAATTGAGAACGCGACTTCATAGGAGCCGAAACGCTCGCTCTGTCGCCAAAAAAAAAACCTCTTCGAATACAACACACGGGGCAGACAGACACACACGTACGACGTGCGCGCGTACCTACACCGGCCGAGCGGCCAAAGAAACCGTTGTCTCCATCGGTGAAAACGACCGACGGACTGAAGGGGACGACGACGACGACCAGAGGCCGGATTCATCAACGACTTACGTAACTTTAACGGAGAATTGTAAGCGAAAAGCTCAGATAACGCGGCTTATCACTCACCATATCGCTTGATAAGCCGCGTTATCTGAGCTTTTCGCTTACAATGCTCCGTTAAAGTTACGTAAGTCGCTGATGAATCTGGCCCCAGAACGATGCGGTCCCCTGGGGCCGGATTCATCAACAACTTACGTAACTTTAACGGAGAACTGTAAGCTTATCAAGCGATATGGTGAGCGATAAGCCACGTTAAAAGCTCAGATAACGCGGCTTATCGCTCACCATATCGCTTGATAAGATTACAATTCTCCGTTAAAGTTACCTAAGTCGTTGATGAATCCGGTCCCTGGTGAGATATACCAATTTAACGTCAAACTGGACACTTTTCAAACTAAATTGGACACTCTTCTAGGCAAGATTCTGGCGTTTGAAATCAAACTGAACATCTTCCAAATCAAAATGAACGTGTTCCAGACTAAGCTAGAGATTCTCCGAGACTTTAAGAAAAATCTTTTGCTCAAGAAAAATTTAGCACGGCTTTGTTTGAAAATTTTCAAATCACCTGTCCCAATAAGTGAAGATAATGCTTTAAACTTTATTTAAAAAACTTTATCTTTTAGGGAAAAATTGTACTTTAAAGCATATTCTAGAGCACAAAAACGCAGCAATTTTTCGCGACATGCCAGACGAATGCACGGCGTAACCTTTTCTTTTATCACAGAAACTAAATTGCTGCCTTTCTGTGTAGAACAAGGAGAATAAGAATAAAAAATTCCTGGCTTTCTGTATAGAATAAGCTTCAAACCACTATTTTTCTTCCTTATTTCATCAGGGCGCGTGTAGCGCAGTCGAAGGAAGTGACGGCTGTCGCGTGCACCCGATACCAGGTTCCTGGTTCGGATTTCCCGCCCAAGCCAACCAAGCCTTCCATCCTTCCGGGGCCGGTGAACTGGTACCAGACTTGTCTGGGAAGGAAAAAGCACTGACTTGTTCATCGGCTGGCCACCGCAAGTCATTTTATCGGCCAAATACGCATTCAAATCGCCTCCACTACATCCTGCAGAAGTAGAATGCGTGGCGCATCCCAAAAGGGGCTGAGTACCGCCATCCTTTATCCTTTATTTTTCATCAACTTTCAAACAGAGCACTTGGGCAGACGAATTGAAAATTTTCAGAAAAAGCTAAACGAAATTTTCCTTGGGCTAGAGATTGTTGTAGCCTTGGAGCATGGCGCAATTCCTTCCTTTAGCTCTAGACGCAACTGCCTTCCTAGACCTTAAAATAAGCTTTAAAGCGTTATTTTTCCCTCAAAAATGAAAGTTTTGTAAAATTCTGAACGGGTAGGTGAACTTCAAGAATTCTATTAGGTTGGCCCATAAGACCCCGCCGTTTTTTTCAACAATTCATTGCGGATTTTGTTGCAGTCTCTTGCACAGCGCTATACAGCTTTCGAAAGAGAATGATTTGCTCTATCAGAGCATGTGCTGCACTTCTTTTTTCATCCTGAATTTTGTCAATTTTTAAGTCGTTGAAGTAAAAAGCGAAAAAGTGGCCATCTGCGCAGTCGCTCAATTCCGCTTATGTTTGGAATTTTTGCGCAGTTTTTCATAGCATTTGGAAGACAGTGTTCTATACTACAAGAATTCGTGTTGGTCTTATTTGCTCATTCGTTCTTTATTGATTTTTAGGCCATCAAATTGGGACGTTCGACCTTTCCGTCCGAATTTTTACCGAAACCCCTACTCTGTGGTTGGACTTTTTTGCTTAGTGTTATATGTCGTTCGCATGAGGATGTCTTGCTCAATAATAATTTGTGTCGCGTTTATTGGCTGATTTCTGTCGAATATTAATAAAATTCCAAAAAGAGAAAAATCACCTTCACCAACAATTCCTTCTCCTTGTTCAGTTGTGCATGAGCCAATAAACGCGACTCAAATTCCTATTGAGCAAGACATCCTCTTCCGAACAACATGTAACACCAAGCAAGAAAGTCCACCCCAGAGCAGGAGGATCTGTCGGTAAAAATTCGGACGGAAAAGTCGGACGTCCCAATTTGATGACCTAAAAATCAATAGAGGACAAATGAGCAAATAGCGCCAACACATATTCTTGTAGTACAGAACATTGTCTTCCAAATGCTATGAAAAACTGCGCATAAATTCCAAACCTAAGCGAGAGAAGCGACTGCGCAGATGGCCACTTTTTCACTTTTCACTTTAACGACCTAAAAATTGACAAAATTCAGGATGCAAAAAGAAATGCAACACATGCTCTGATAGAGCAAATCATTCTCTTTCGAATGCTGCATAGCGCTATGCAAGAGACCGCCGGCGAAATCCGCAATGAATCGTTGAAAAAAAAACGGGGGACCTTATGGGACAACCTAATATGAAAGTCGAAGTAAATTGTAACTAGGCGAGGAAAAGATTCTAATCTTCTCGGAAAGTCACTAGGTTGATCCAGAAGACTAGAATATTTTTCTCGTCCGATTACAATTTAGCTTGACTTTCTTAGAATTTTTAACGATCATCTGTCCGTTCAAAATGTTCTAAAACTTTCATTTTCTAAGGAAAAACAACGATTTAAAGCTCGTTTTAAAGTCCAGGAAGGCAGTAGCTTTTAGTGCTAAAAGAAGAGATTGCGCCATGTTCAAGGCTACAGCAATCTCTAGCCTAAGGAAAATTTCGGGATCTATCCTAGTCCAAGGGGGCCACATAACTAAAAAGTAGGTTACAAAATGAATTGAAACTTACTCAGTGGCTTCTAGAGAACGAGTTGGAACCTAAAAGAGACCAAAAACGAACAAACAAACAAAGAAATAAAAAAAATCGCCGCGGTTTACAACCGTCTCGGCGGGCAAACAGCGACGGAATGGAGGCATGCCGCGTGCTGACCGCTGTCTGACATGTTATAACCAGGATCTAACATGGTGAGGAGGGCACACAACTTTGCCTGCTTACAACCGCAACAAATGCTTTTTTTTTTGTTTTTTTTTCTTTGTAACTTTTCTTGTTTAGGTCCCATGTTGTTCTGTGGAGGCCGCTCGGTAGGTCTCAAGTGGATTTGTTACATATGATACTTTTTAGTTATGTGGTCCACCTCGGACTAGGATACATCCAAATTTCGTTTAGCTTCTTCTTTCAATTCGTTTTGGTTTCAAATATGTTCATTCTGATATAAAAAGAGAAATGCGTGTTTAGAATAGTGACCAAGTTGATTTGGGAAGTGTCCATTTTGCATTGAAAAGTGACCCATTTTGATTTTGAAAGTGTAAAATTTGATTTGAAGTCTGCAAAATTGGTATGAGAACTGCTCAGTTGAATTTGGAAAATGTCCGATTTTGCGTTAAAATTGCATTTACGACGACCAGGCCGAGGGAAACGCTGATGTGGATAACTGGAGGTGCGATAATTTGCCTCAGCGAAGCGCGGCGACAAAAAGCCGAGTATTAATGAGTGAACTGGCCGCGATCACGAGTCCCGCCACCGCAGCGACACTCACTCTGGTCGTCCTTCTCCGCACGTGGAACAGTCATCAGAACGTCGACAGTGAAC
Organism: Heligmosomoides polygyrus polygyrus; assembly: GCA_947396885.1. Taxonomy (NCBI): domain Eukaryota; kingdom Metazoa; phylum Nematoda; class Chromadorea; order Rhabditida; family Heligmosomidae; genus Heligmosomoides; species Heligmosomoides polygyrus. The sequence continues at coordinate 108,919,196 of OX377201.1, forward strand.
GGAAAGGCAACACTGGCCAGACAGTGTAACCCGCGCCGTCATCAGCAGTGAGGAGACTATGACGGCGCGGCGTCCAAAGGGACGATGACCACACAAAAAGTCGCCTCCACATGAGATTCCGACACGGCGAACGAAGTCGCTGACGCCGACTTCAAAAATGGCCCGAAACGGTACGAGTCCACTTTTTGCACGACGTGGACAGCAAAGAAGGGACAGATAATCAACGACCGAAAAGGTGCCTGGAGGGGCCACAACCCGGAGCTGCTTCCGTTACCCAATTCAGCAGGGGACACAACCATAACGGGAAACCGTAGTGGCCACAATGTTAGCTAGTACAACCTTACCATTAGAAATCTCAGCTCACACGAACCAAAACAAACAAAAAGATCCAGTCCAGTGCTCAGAAGCCGACGCTGTGATCGCTTTCCCTACTATGGAAGGGTTTCGACCTCCCATGGAACTTCAAGTTGAGACCGAGATCATTAGAAAGAGCTCGGAACGCTGGTTATGAATATGTGCGTCAAAATTGCAAAATGAAACTCCTGAGCGAGTTATGACCTGCCGATGTTGAGTGGCCTAACCGCAGGCTGGCCGTGCCAAAGAGCTGTCGCGAGAACAGTGAGTCATAGGGGCTCCGTAAGAATGGACCACCAGCTACGGCGGTGGCGCAGGGGTAGTGCTACCGCTCGTCAGGTGTGATGTATCGGTTCGGTTCCCATTGCTGCCGGCTTTTTTGCACATCATGATTTGTCTTCGAAGTGACCTTTTATTCTAAATTATGACACGTTTTTGATTGAATAGCCTGGAAAACTATCATACACGTTTGTAAAAATACCCGTAGAATAGCAGCGAACCTTCTAGTGATCTTTTCCCTTCAGAAGTTGATGCATAGTTTTCGTCTCAGAGAGAGGGAAGGACACCCATTTTGCTGGTGAAAAGAACATGGTGGATGAAGAAAAAGCAGTGGATCAACGACATTTTGGGTTTCCTCGTCATACATATATTATTCTACTTAACCTTTTTGCTTCACATATATTTTTACTTTGTTCCGTGAATGCCAAATAGTTAGAAACATCTACAGTTGTTCAATATAAGATGTAGACTCTATTTGTGCAAAATATCTGGTAAATAAGAATGTCACCATAGCAATTTTCCGCCTTCAAACATTTTTGCAAACGTGTATGATAATTTTCCCGGTTATTTAATCAAAAACGTGTCATAATTTAGAATAAAAGGTCATTTCGAAGACAAATCATGATGTGCAAAAAGGCCGGCAGCAATGGGGACCGAACCGAGACATCACACCTGACGAGCGGTAGCACTACCGCTGCGCCACCGGCACAGCCGGCGTCCCATTCTTACGGATCCCCTGTCACTCATTACTCTCGCGGCAGCTTTTTCTCGCGACCAGCCTGCGATCAGGCCACCCAACTTCGGCACGTCACAACTCGCTCAGGAGTTTCATTTTGCAATTTCGACACCCATACTCGTAATCAGCATTCCGAGCTCTTTCTAATGATCCTGGTCTCACTTGAAGTTCCATGGGAGGTCGAAACCCTTCCCTAGTAAGAGTGCGCCATACATTCGTCTTTTCTGTACTATCGTGGATTTATGGCTTTTCTCTGTCCCGTACCCATCATCATTATCTCTTGCCTCGACCCAGTTTCTCATGCTTTCCCGCCATTATGATCATCACTCACTTGAATTTGAATTTGAATTTGAATCTCAGAAGAATCTTGAACCTCCTAGCGCGCTCCCGCCAAAGGGGCGCGAAAACAGCACATATAAGCGGACCCAGTTCTGTAGCGTTATTCATTGTGCATTTTTGCTCACTTCGCGTGTACTACTGCCGATAAAGGAGTTCGATCCCTCCGTGCACTGCGTCGTGTCGTCCCGGTTATATCCGGGCCCTACTGTTCAAAGAGTCATTAGTCGGCCTTGTGCCGGCACATCTCACTAGTATACGCTTCCGTGCCTATTTTCTCCAGAGAATTCAGGTGCCATCTCTCTAAACAAGACGGTGGCAGAACCTCAGAACTCCTGGATCTCTCCTGGAACTCCTGGACCCGAGGAAAAAACCAAAACCTGTATGAGATCGGCTTTCGGGAAATTATTATTGATTTCTAACGGTTTTTGAACAAAAAAACCGTTGCCAGGAGATCTATCGACACGCCCAATAAACCAATAAACACTTCATGGTCTTGAGAAACCAGTTCAGTGAAATACAACCAGCGATCGAGAGCAACAAGGAGTAAATTGTCGAATTCCCAACTCGACACAACACAAAACTGTTTCGACAATGCGTAGGTCATGCGAATCAAGTGCTTTCCAAGTGATCTCTCGAGCACCTATGTTATCAGCACAAAATACCACTAAAACCATGAAGAACCTACATTTGAGAGAAAACCAATCTTAAGAAGCAAAAGGAATATTCGGAGCAAGAGGCTTGGTCAGAAAAAAGGCAGTTAGAACAATTTACAAGGAAAATTGGCATATGTCGCGAAATAGGGCAGCATAAGGCGTGGTATCGCCGTCCTATTTCGAGGCAGACGGTGCACTTTCGAGTCCCGCCTGACGCAAGAGTTTTGATCGCAACTAGACATGGAAATCAATTAATCAGAGAATTCAGTCCTTGTCGCGAATGTGGACAGCATGGGGGCGGAGGAGGGCAACTCGTAGGTCAGTCAGATGACATAGAATGCAAGCGCCCATCCGAGAGGATGTGCTCGGTCGGATCTCTGACTGCTTACGATACGCCGGCGCGCTCCCATCTCACAGTGCTGCCCACATTCACGACATCTCAGAATTCTTCAGCCAGAGCAACATTGTTCTCACAAGGAGAGCCTCCAAAGTGGCGGTGAGCTTTTGCCACGCAATTTTTACGGGATGTAGGGCCTCGTGGGGAGTCCAAAACCGCAGTTAGTTTTTTTTTCGGAATGCTCTTCTGTGGTCAAAAAACGCGTGTGGAAGCGTGAGCGCGGAGTTCGTCACGCCCTGATGCCACCCAACCGAATGTGGTTGGCTGGCGCAGTGGATAGCGATGTCGCCTCTAGGCAGCACCGAGTGGGTTTTACGGTTCGATCCCGGCTTCGTTTTAGTTTTCGCACACATCGGGTCGTTATTATGATGTGCTTGCGTGATCACAGGAGTCAATTTGAACATGATTAATGTTTTTAGTTAATGGTAAGCACTTACCGGTATCAAACCAAATTCATGACCTATCCCCTGAAGTGTATTTGTTTTTGTGTAATTGCAGCATCGTTGTTGATATGATGCAGTGCAAATACGTTCCAATGAGAGGTAACTCAAATGAAACCATAAAAGGACTACACTTACTTACTAAAAGCATTAATCGTGTACAAATTGACTCCTGTTATCACGCAAGCACATAATAATAACGACCCGGTGTGTGCAAAACCTAAGGCGAAGCCGGGGGTCGAACCGTAAAACCCATTTGGTGCTGCCGAGAGGCGACATCGCTATCCACTGCGCTAGCCATCTACATTCGGTTTGGTGGTACCAGGGTGTGACGACCTTCGCGCTCACTCTTCCACACGTGTTTTTCGACCAAAAAAGAGCATTCCGAAAAAAACATTACCTACGGTTTTGGACTCCCCACACGGGACCCTATATCCTATAAAAACTGCAGCGCAAAATCTCACCGCCACTTTGGAGGCTCTCCTTATTAGAAGAGCGTACAATTTGATTGGAAAAGTGTCCAACTTGACGTGAAAATGGTATATGTTCCTGACCGGGATCTATCCTATTCGGGGAGGGGGGGGGGGGGCACATAACTGAAAAGCATGTAACAAATCGACTTGAGACCTACCGAGCGGCTCCTATGAGGACCAGATGGAACTTAAAAGAAACAAAAAATGAGCGAACGAACGGTTTTACAACTGCCTCGGCGGGCAAGGAGCGACGCAATGGAGGCATGCCGCGTTCTGACCACCGCCTGACATGTTATAACCGGGATCTACCATGGTGAGGAGAGCGCATAAAGTCGCATGCTGCGTGCTGACCACCGCCTGACGTGTTATAACCAAGATCTAACAAGGCACATAACTTTGCCTGCTTGCAACCGCGACGTCTCAAGTTGATTTGTCACATACTTTTTAGTAATGAGGCTCCCCCCCCCCCCCCCCAACTAGGATAGATCCTGCTGACCGAAATCGGGTAGTAAAGACAAAAAAGAATGAAGGAGAAGAGGAAAGGTGTCAATGACCTCTGACTCAACCTAAAAGACACACCGAAATACACAACAGGTAGGGAAAGGGAAGCGAAAAAACGTCGATAACGAGCCCGAAAAGGGAGAGCACCTGTCACCAGTCGTCGACGTACGCGAGTGATTCGAACAATCGTCGCCGGCGATAGGCGCGTGAGTACGCGGCAGCGCAGTTAGCGATGTCACTCGTTGCGTCGCACAGTACGGGGCGGCGACGGTGACGGCGACGGCAACCGGCCAGGCTACAGATGGTGGTGGCCTTCGAGAACACCGCGCCGGCCGGCGGTGGCGAACCCCCCTCACACACGCGTGCAACTGCGACTGAAAAGATAAGAATTTCGCGCGATGGCAACGGCCCCGTCGCCGCTGCCGAGAAAACTCTGCCACACACACATGCACACGCATAGAGGAGAAACATGACATTGAACGACTGAAGTGTGACCGAACCTTAGCGAAAGAAACGACGAAAACGCCTGGCCGCCGTCACTCGACAGACACGGCGCCGGCGAGCAATTTCACAGCGATATAGTAGCAACAACATGGACGGTAGATATTCAACTGCGACGAGCAGAGAGAACGAGGCATATCTTCGACGGAAATTGACGGAAATTTTTATTCGGGCTGAACAAATAACAGCTGTAGACGTAACAACGTGGAACCAGTGCACATAGTCGGCACCCTAGCTATAAGTGCAACCGCAATTCACATAGAAACAACTAAAAACGACGAAAAATCGCCTACCTACTCCTACGCTAACGATATATTAGGTTGTCCCATAAAGCCCCGCCGTTTTTTTTTTTCAACAATTCATTGCGGATTTCGCCAGCGGTCTCTTGCATAGCGCTATACAGCTTTCGAAAGAGGATGATTTGCCCCATCAGAACGTGTATTGCATTTCTTTTTTCATCCTGAATTTTGTCAATTTTTAGGTCGTTAAAGTGAAAAGTGGCCATCTGCGAGTCGCTTCTCTCCGCTTAGGTTTGGAATTTTTGCGCAGTTTTTCATAGCATTTGGAAGACAGTGTTCTGTACCACAAGAATACGTGTTGGTGCTACTCGCTCATCTGTCCTTTATTGATTTTTAGGTCATCAAATTGGGATGTCCCACTTTTCCATCCGAATTTTTAACGACGGCTCCTTCTCTCGGGTGGACTTTTTTGCGTGGTGTTATATGTCGTTCGGAAGGAGGTGTCTTGCTCAATAAGAATTTGTGTCGCGCTTATTGGCTCGTGCTGATTTCTGTCGAATATCAACAACCGAACAAGGAGAAGGAGTTGTTGGTGAAGATGATTTTTCTCTGTTTGGAATTTTATTGATATTCGACAGAAATCAATATTCTGTCGAATATCAACAAAATAAATGCCACACAAATTCTTCTAGAGCAAGACATTCTCTTCGAAACGACATATAATACCAAGCAAAAAATTCCACCCAAGAGCAGGAGCGGTCGTTAAAAATTCGGACGGAAATGTCGGACCTCGCAATTTGATGACCTAAAAATCAATAAAGGACAGATAAGCGAATAGCGCCAGCACGTATTCTTGTGGTACAGAACACTGTCTTCCAAATGCTATGAAAAACTGCGCAAAAATTCCAAACCTAAGCGGAGAGAAGCGACTCGCAGATGGCCACTTTTCACTTTAACGACCTAAAAATTGACAAAATTCAGGATGAAAAAAGAAATGCAATACATGCTCTAATAGAGCAAGTCATTCTCTTTCGAAAGCTGTATAGCGCTATGCAAGAGATCGACGGCGAAATCCGCAATAAATCGTTGAAAAAACGGTGGAGACTTATAGGACAACCTAATACCTTCCGATGCGACTATCGTTAAACCTCGGCACCGCTCTTTTTTGTTTGTTGAGGTTGATTTAGCCACACGAAACTGAAGTCCTTTTATTGGATGATGCTTCGGTAAAATCGCCTTCTTCAAGGGGACCTTACAAGGAAAGGTTCTCGAGCTTCTGCGATGCTATTTTGACAGGATATAGGGCCGTGTGAGCGGAGTCCAGAATAACCGTTAATTTTTTTCTGAACGCCTTTTAAATACCCGCAAAAGAGGTGTGAAACGTGTGCGCAACAATCATCAGCCCCCATGACACCCCACGAGATGTGCCTCGGTGGCACAGTCGGTAGAAATGCCGCTTCATAAGAGCATACCAACAGGCTTTTGAGTTCGAGTCCGCCTACTGCCAGTGTTTTTGCACATATTAGTTTGTTGTTATTACGCTTTCTCATTAATGTCGGCATTTGTGGTTTAGAATTGACTCCTGCGATCATGAGAAAGCGTAATAACAACAAACTAGTATGTGCAAAAATATTGGCAGTACCCGGACTCGAGCTCAAAATCCCGTCGTGTGCTCCTATAAAGCGGCACTCCCACCGACTGCGCCACCGAGGCACATCTCATGGGATGTCATAGGGGTTGATGATCGTTGCGCACACATTTTTACACCTCTTTCTCCGGTCTTTAAAAAAACTTTCAGCAAAAAACTAGCACTTATTCTGGACTCCGCTCACACCGCGCTAAATCCTGTCAAAATCGCATTGCAAAAGCTCACCATGGGATGGAAACTTTTCTTTGTAAGCAAACAAAACAGAGGATCCCAGCTGTTACAGCCTTACATTGAGTTAAACAAACAAGGCATGACCAAAACTGCTACATCCGTTTCGTTCCTATCCTTATATGTTCAACGGCCCGCGCGAGATACGTTGCAGCGAGAAGGTAATGCACAAGCATCATCAAGGTATAAACACCCATTTAAAGGCATGATCGGTCAGTTATCCGTTAATAGTCTCTCGTAAAGGACTTCCTTTCTCCAAAAAGCCATCTAATCTTGGAAAGTACAACAAATGGCGCCACAAAGGATTAGAACTCGACTCAGACAGAGCACTGCTCCTCTCTGACAGCATCGTACAGGAGCTGAGCAACATCGCAGACAAGCCTGTCCTGGAGGAGATTTCCCATCAGCTGAACTCCAATGGGAAGCTTGTCCGAGCTTGATCCACACGGCACGGAAATCGCCGGCACACCTGGAAGAGTGCATTGAGTTAGAGGACCTCCTTCTGGATAGATTCTCAGACAAAAATCAGTTGGGCACCGAGCATGCAAGAGCTTGGGACAGATTCACCGCCTGGTTTGAACCTTGTCGTGTCTCAGACACTAAATTGGTTAGTAAGCGACCATGAAGGGGTTTAGAACCGAGAACGAAAAGCGGCCACGCCCCCGCAGCAGGTGTTGCTATTGTGCAGCAGGGGCGTGGCCGCCTTTTGTGCTTGATTGCAAACCCTTTTATGGTCGCTTACTAACCAACTTAGTCTGAGCTACGACAAGGTTCAAACCCAGCAGTAAATCTGTTCCAAACCATTTCATGCTCTGTCACTACCCGACTTGTCTGAGGTTGTTAGATCGTCAGAAAGGTTTCTGGATAGTCATAAGCAATGTGAGCAGCGGTGCGGTTCATTGGCCACATCAAATCTCATCTTTAAGGCACTGGAGGACCTGAAAACTGCGCAAAATGTTTTAAATTCTCCAAATTCTTGGAGCTAGTCGTTTACATGGCCTACATCGGGAAGGTTAGACGCAGTAGATCAATTAGGTCGCGTCGAATGGATGTGATATCCAGAGTAAACGCGTACAACAAGTACTGTCACATCTTTGGTTGGGTCAGCGCAGCGACGGGAACGAGTGTTCGCCCCGTGCAAAGAATGCATATCGATTTTTTCTAGGCGATCGCTCGTCGCTAATCGATTCGCATGCCCTGCGCGATCTTCTCAGTCGTTTCCGACGCGGACTATGAACGGGCCTTAAGGCTGGATTCATACTGCAGCCGCAGCGAGCAAGCTGTGCCAACGCGAGAAATCGATGACGCCGCGCAAGGGATCGATACTGATCTCTATCGCTGAACCGCGCGCCGCGTCGCGCTATGATTGAAGTATAAACTCTGTGAGGGCGGCGAAAAATGGATTTACCTGCAAGATTAGCCGGTTGCGTATAGAAATCGTCGTGGTCCTCCCTCTCATAGAAGCCCTTGTGCAGATCCGAGAACCGAAGAGCGGCTCCAGTCGCTGTAGGTGTCAGTAGAAGGTCCACGCCCTTCAGTACATCGTACATCTCATCGGCTATGACTCGCCGGACTTTTAGGGCGTGATCGAAGAAGTCTTGTCGGTTCCTGAACAAAATAGGAATTGAAGACATCGTGTACTGACTGGTCGTTAATGTGGCCTACATGGGGGAGGGGGCAGGACGCACAAGACAAATCAGGCCGCATCGAACGGTCGTCTCCTCATCTAGAGGAAGGCGTCGGTGCCGTGGCTCGCTAGCACATGTCGACGCTCCCCCTGGGGTAATTTTCTGAGCGTTTCCGCCTCCTCTCGTGTAGGCCACATTAACGACTAGTTTAAAAATCACTGTTTCAAGGTGAAAATGATATCAACAGCTAGCAACTCACTCTCTCATAAGGAAGTAATTCCCCGCCATAATCCTGGCCTTCACAACGCTGTTCAACGCCTCCGTTCGAGTCGTCGCATAGAGATCGAACGTCGATTTCTCGTTTTTCGACCGGTATCCATACCCAATTCCAACGTACCTGAACATCTGGGGCTTCTAAGCTCTTAAGTACAGCCTATAGTTCGATTGTGGCGAGACAGCACTAAAGGGAACGAGCTCGGGTGTAGCTCAATTTGGGTGGGCCAAACCAGCCTCAAACCCCAACCTCATAAACGCAGGGTTAGCGATGAATACTGAGAAGTCGAACATGAAAAGTCTTCTAACAGAGCAATACAGGTTTGCTCCTCCTAAGTTGCACCACGGTCGATATCGATTTGCACGCGTATACAGTCGATACCGCAGTCGCACTGTCGCAATGAGGTATAAATGGCCCTTTGCAGGACTACACAGGTTCATAAGGCTTGCTCCTCTAAGTCGAACAGTAGTCGATATCGATTAGCACACGTGGACAATCGATATCGATGCCACACTGCCGCACCGAAGTATAAACAACCCCTAGCATGGTACTGTATCACACCTACCGAGCCATATTCGACGCGATATCGGCCGCGGACAGGACTTGGTAGCACAACAGCGAGTACTTTGTGTGCGGCAGCGAAACTGGAACTACAGACGCACCCAATCGATCCAAAACATTCGCTGCATGGTTCCAGACTTCCCATGCGTCACGCGAAAGGTACTCGTTGTAGTACTCCTGGAAGGATTCCTTTGAACATAAACGTCCAAAACGCCCGAGTCATAACTCAGCAAGGGATACAGCACCTTTGGTAATCCAACTCGCAGTCCTTTAACACTCGTCGTGGCGCTGGTCGACGGAAGACCGACGCTGGTAGAGTCGTTCTCGTCAACACCAATCATGCTTTCTAGAACGGAGGCAATCTCTACATGGTCTAACCCCAGATTCCCTCAGGAAACCAAATTACACGTTTTGTTGCGATCAAAACTCTAGCATTATGCAACCACACCACCTGCTTACCGAGCAGTATACCAGCCACTACGTCACTGAAGATGTTTGATCGGACGCAATATCCACACCTCGCGGAACCCATCAGCTCTCCATCTGGGCTCGGGATAAACAATTCGTTCGATCAAACACCTCCTGTGGTGTAATGGCGTAGCCTACTGCCCGGTACGCAGGTACGCAGGAAGGGTGGGTTCAAGTCGCGCATGGAGCCGGAGTTTCGATTTTTTCTGACCTTAGTAGCAGTCACTTGGAGCGCATAGAAAATGACTGAATAAGTTTTACATGATTTTACATTCACGTATCAAACCAACACTACCAGAGACACAGTTTTGAAATCTAGCCGCTTATTTACTCTACAAAGCAATTTTCGTTGGGTTAGGGAAAAAGCCTTCACCGAAAACTCTTTTCCATTAAGGACCGTAGCTTTATAGCAATACAACCTACTAAACGGTATCCATCAGTGTCTAAAACAAGTTTCCAACAATAGGGCAACTTTTCGACTCTCTTGCTCCAGAACTGTGGCGGTTGCGAGTTGAAAAGTGGACGACCTCAATTTCGAGTTCGATCGAATTTTTATCGCGAAGATGACGCTTCAACACGAGAGGTAGCTGGTAGTCAGGAGGGACCAAATCGGTAGAATAAAGAGCACCAAGTGGGATTTGTCATTCGAGTTCGGAAGAAAAAATCGGACAGAACTTTTTCCTGGGCCCAATTAATCTTTCTAAAATGAAATTGTTTGTTGATACCTAGAGCGACTTTTAGAAAGGTTTCAATCTGTTAGATGGATATCTATTAGGGGGGAGGCAAAAGTAATGAGACCAATTCAACGAATTTCTTGATCTCTTTATAACTCAATTACAACTCAACGGTGCTGAGGAATGTATTCGCCATTAAGATCAATGACCTTGCTGCCATCGATCAGCCAACTTCCTGATCCCATCTTTCCAGAACTGCTCAGGCCTGGTACTGATCCACTGCTCGTTATGATTGCCGAGGTCTGCTTGGGTCCTTGTGTCCCTTCCGACCATGAAGTCCTACAGGCTCAAGAAGTAGTGGCAGTCGCATGGAGAGATGTCCGGCGAAACGGTGGGTGAGGCATGTGAACGTAGCGCAGCTGAGCAAGCTTATCCGTGGTCACTTTGCCCGACGGGGTGCGGCGTTGTCGAAGAGAGGGCTTTTTTGAAGCGCTGAGACCGAATAGGTGCGAGTCGCCGGTCCATCTCTTCCATTTCGTTCACCATGGCCTTGGAGTCCACCGTCGTGCTTTTGGAAAACAGCTTCCAGTATACCGGTCCATGGGCGCAGACTCAAAAGCTAAGAAGGTGCTTCCAAACAAGGGTCGGTAACGGGTTACCAGGCCTCACCCAGACTCGCTGCTTGGTAGGGTTAAGGTAGAAAACGTACTTCTCATACTGCGTGACTATTGAATCCAGGCTTCTCGTGGTTGGGAATTGGGCGAGATTTGCGCGACACAGGCAGACTGGGGTTTCGGCATGAGACAGACTGGGTTTTGGCATACTTCTGGAAAGGGCGATAGCGGTCACTTCTCAGGTGGCCTTCAGTAAGTAGCAAACAAACATACAGATACGAGAAGCACGAAACCGAACTCCAGCCACGATATATGTGGGCACAACATGGAGAGTCACTACTTTTGACCGCCCCCCCCCCCTAACAGTTCATTCACCCATTCTTGATCATTGCAATCAAAATTCTTGCGCAAGGCGGATCTCGAACCCAAACACTTTACTTTCCGGGCAGAATGTCTGCCTTAGTTAATACCAACGCTGATTGATCACCTAGCATCCACGATGTCGAAGAGTTTTGATAGCAACTAAACATCTACCTAACGGCTAAAGGACTTTTTATTTCTACCATATGGAAAAATTTTTGGCGTATAGTGGTTCTATTTCTCAACTGGTATGCTCTCATATGATATAATCGACAGACTTCAGAGTTACCTTTTTGCCCATAATCAAGCAGCCAAATACGCAGGTAAAAAACAGTCGATTAAGGTTCAACTACTAACTACTATCACTTTGCTTCTTAAGAAACACAAATATACAAAAGATTACGATGTTTTCCTACCTAGAAACTCCCAGCACTCCTTGGCGCTGCGAGATATTATCGAAGGAACATCCATTGAGTTAACCTGGAAAATATTACAGGTAAAGCTTAGGGCAAAACGAGCGCGACGAAACGAGATACAACTGCGCAAGCGAAAAGCGTACCAAAGGGACTAGACCATGCCTGGACAGCACACCGTAGGTAGGCTTCAGACCGAACAGGCCATTGAAAGCAGCTGGATTTCTCGTTGAGCCGCCAGTGTCGGAACCGAGACCTCTAAAAAGGTCATATTGGGCCCCTTCAAGGTGAATTCAATAAGATCAACTCACATATCTGCCATTCCAAGCTGCACCGCCACAGCTGATCCGCCAGATGATCCTCCGGGCACGATCCAATCGGTCTCCACGTCCTCCTAAAAGAAGAAAATCATTCATTCAGTTGATAACTGTTCTGGTCTAGCCGGTTTTAACCTACCGTGAGACCACTCTTCACTGGTCCAAAATGACCGAGGGCGCTAGAAGTTCCCATGCAAAACTCGTCCATGTTCGCTTTGCCGATGATGCAGCCTCCTATACAACTATAAATAAAGTCGTAAAGATACCAGAAGCAGAAGAAGTGCTCAGCATAGCCAAGCATACCTTTATCTATAAGTCTCTGCACCACTGTGGCCGTGTACGGTGGCACATAGTTCTCGAGCATTTGGGAAGCGCATGTCATGGGGTGACCAGCCACTCTGAAACCTTTGGAAATGAGTTCGCAAGGTTCAAGTGGAAAATTAAGGCTTAAAGATACGCCCCATTTCTTCAGATTCTGAAATTGAAGGAACATATCCATTCTATCATATCCTGGAACTCTAGCTAGGAGTCAAAGCAGAAACGAACAAGATCATGCTCAGAATCGCTTCGACAAAGGATCCATAGCGTCTAATTAACTCCACTCTGGCTCAGTTGTCATCTGTCTTTGGTCGAACAGGCGCCGGAAGTTCGCGACTGGACCAAAGGTGCATTCAATGGCACTGCTTGCTTCGGTTAATATCGTGTTTTTGCCCAATCGGACGCAGGATGCATGACAGGGGAGGCGCTACCTAGTAAACTGTTCCCTTTTCACTCACGTACCTCTGACGCTCTAATACACGCCTTTGAAGAAGTGTTCGGCTTCTCTTGAAACCTAGGCATTGTAAACTCTTAGCTAACATACCTTGTGTCGTACGAGAAGTTGAGGTGGATCTTTGTTTCGCAGGACTTGACGTTTCGACTTCATGACGTCTTCAGAGGCCTAAATGCGGCGCACAGGCTTTAGTTTGCGCTCTACTCCACCAAACGCCTCAACTGCCCTAGCATTTCGGACTTCAACCAACGAACACAACAGAGCCCAAGTGGGAGAAACGACCTCACCAACTGGATCCAACGCAAAGGCTGATGCTCGCCCGTGTTAGTTGGTCAGTAGGAGCCAATAGAACACACACTGTGCACCAATATCACCGACCGACTCTTCTACAGTCCACAATGAATCACAAACTGCGGAAAGATCCACCGCGATGGGTGATGTTCACTCGTAACAGAAAGGTCCACTAATGAACACCTTTCCGTTATGAGTGACTTTCTGCCCTTTGCCTCATTGTGAACTGTAGACAAACCGATCGGCGACATTGTTGCACAGCGTGTGCTCTATCCGCCCATACTGGTCAACTAACACGGGCGAACATCAGCTCTCGCGTTGGATCCAGCTGGTGAGAACGTTTCTCCTACTTGGGTTCACTGTTATCGTAGGTGTAGGTCCGAAGCGGTAGGGTAGTTGAGACGTTTGGTGGAGTAGAATGCAAATCAAGGCCTATTCGTCACGTTCAGGCCTCTGAAGATGTAAAGAAGTCGAAACGTCAGTTCCTGCGAAACAAAGATCAACCTCAACTCCTCGTACAACACAAGGTATGCCAGCAAAGAAATTACAATGCCTAGGTTTCAACAGAAGCCGAAGACTTCTTCAAAGGCGAATATTCGAGCGTCAGAGGTGCGTGAGCTAAAAAGGAAGCAGTTTACTAGCTAGCGCCTCACTTGTCATGCATCTTGCGTCCAGTTGGGCAAAATTCCGATATGTACCGAAGCGAACAGTGCCCTTAAATACATCTTTGGTCTAATCGCGAACTTTCGGGGCCTATTCGACCAAAGACAGATGACAAATGTACCAAACTAGAGGTACATAACGCTTATCAAAATAATTCTGGGTATGACCTGTATGTCTGGATTCTGAATCAAACCTGATCAGCAGAAGATCACAGAAAAGGTGCCTATTACTGTCCTATTATGCGCTTTTCTTCATCTAGTACAGGTTCAAGGTAATCGACGAGTGTTATCTTCAGCGTGACCAAGATTGGTATAAGTTTTTATTGCGGCGTACACTTCGGCGTTGTCGCCTTCTCCAGAGCCTGGAAAAGTCGAAGTCATTTGAGAAACTACACTCCCAAATGCCGTTCATTCTGCATAAACCCATCCAAAGGCTAAGAGACCACGAAAACGACGCCGTAAGGAGTCGAAAAGAAGGCTAACCTTACCATAAGATGTGGACAGAAGAGCTGCCGTCACCCTAGCTGGACGAAAGATCGCTAAATGAGCTTAGACCCCTTGGGACCACAGTCCTAAGGACCTTACCATCAATAGGAAGGACGAGTGCTTGGATGTGACCCAATAACTGGTTCTGTACGTCGCTCTGTACGTGTGTTTACCCTTGGGTCACGATCCTCTAGTGGTCCTAGGGGCTGTAAGCTCATTCAGCCATCTTTCATCCATCTAGGGTGACGGTGGACCCTTCTGTCCACATCTAAGGTTAGTCATGTTTGCGACTTCTTATGGTATCGTTTTCGTAGTCTCTTAGCCTTTTGAATGGGTTCCTGCAGAATGAAATGGCATTTGGGAGGGTAGTTTCTCAAATGACTTCAACTTTTCCAGGCTCTGAAGAAGGCGACAACGCCGAAGTGTACGCCGCAATAAAGAGTGGCACTAACCTTTGCCATGCTGAAGCAACTACTCTTCTGTTACAACGTCAAAGATGCCAAGATTCATCGGTAGTCGGACGTGGAAAGTTCAAGGTAAAAATCAAATCAGCAGAGATCCTAATAAAATGAACCCGATTAAATCTTACGCAAAGCAATCCTTCACGACGACGGGGACGGGCGTGAGGCCTCTCCCAATGGCAGATTTGGCTTGGCGACGAGCCAGCTCGAATGTTTCCGTGATTAGGGCGCCATACCTCCGTGACCTAATCGCACACTCTATCGCAGCCTCGATTCGCTGCATTACATCGATAGATGCTTCTGAAAGAGGTCTTTATAACGAAGTGCTAACAAGAGAACTGTCTCAACGGTACGCCGAACGGCAAGAGCGAATACTACAGGAAGAATATCCGCCCTCCAAATAGTAACAGAACGTGTTTTGTTTCTGCCGAATCCTTGAGGCAAACGAATGGGCGGCACCGAAACTTGCAATGGTTAAGGGTCCGCAGGGTCGTCGAGCTTACCACAGCGGCGCAAGGAAATAGTGTCGCGGACTGGGTGGCGCAGTGATAAAGGTGCTGCTTCATGATCGAGGCGTCGAGGGTTCGGTTCCCGAGCTACTTCGCGTTTTTGCACTTTTACCGATTGTATCGGATTTCCATGGAGATTTCCACATATGAACTTTTCTGAAGTTTGCTGCGCTTAGACGATTTTCACGACAACAGTAGGAGGCACCGAAATTTGCAATGGTTTAGGTGCCGAAGGACGAGATTTACACGCCGGCACAGGGAGCTGTTGTTGTGAAAATCATCTAAGCGCAGCAAACTTCAGAAAAGTTCATATATGGAAACCCCCATGGAAATCCGATACAATCGTTAGAAGTGCAAAAACGCGAAGTAGCTCGGGAACCGAACCCTCGACGCCACGATCATGAAGCAGTACCTCTACCACTGCACCGTCCAGTCCACGACACCAGTTCCTTGCGCCGCCGTGGTAAGCTCGAACCTGCGAACCTTTAACCATTACAAATTTCGGTGTCTCCTACTCGTTTGCCTAAAGGATTCGGCAGAAACAAAACATGTTCTGTTACTATTTGGAGGACGAAGATTCTTCTTACAGTATTCGTTCTAGCCGCTCGGCCTATACCGTGGATACAGCTGCTTTGTAAGATACGCGATTCATAGAATGATGAGAAACGATCATGAGTTGTAGCGAAATAAAAGAGACTCTGGCCTATTAGGGCCCCAACACAGACGCTCTCAGCCTTGTGCCCCACTCTAGACCGCAAACAAGCCTCACTCCCAGAGCGTATTGTCAAAGGGAGCAATCGCAGAACTATAAGGTCACCATGTGGCATTGTTCATGCATACAAATCACTGGGAGCCTAACACCGCAGCCGAAAGAGGAACCGGCTGTCTCGTGCACCCGATATCAGGTTCTTGGTTTGGATTTCTCGCCTACGCCAGGCAACCTTCCACCACTCCAGGATCAGTGATTTGGAGCCAGCCTTGTCTGGGCATGACAAAGCACTGACATGTCCATCAGTTGGCTACCGCAAGCCATGGTATTGGCTAGATACGCATTCAAATCGCGCCATTACATCCTTAGAAGTAAAATGCGTGGCGCATCCCAAAAGGGACTGACCAGGATACTATCTCAACGGTAGGTCGGAACGGCGCAAGTGTTGTATATGGGCAGAACCGCTTCTCTCTGGGTAGTAACAAGCTGCAGGTATCTCGACCCCAATACAACTCTGCGCAGAGTTGTATTGGGGTCGAGATACCTGCAGTTTGTTACTACCTAGAGAGAGGCGGTTCTGCCCATATACAACATTTGCGCCGTTCCGACCTACCGTTGAGATAGTATCCTGGTGAGTAGTGCCGTTCTTTATCCATTTTATATTAAAAGTAAAGAATAAAAGTCGGCGTTAGGGATGCGCCTCGCATTACACTTCATGACCTGCAGCGGCCAGCCGATGGACAAGTCAGTGTTTTGTCCTTCTCAGACAAGTCTGGCACCAATTCACCAACCCCGGAGGGATGGAAAACTTAGCTGGCGGAGGGCTGAATCCGAACCAGGAATCTGGTATCGGGTGCACGTGACAGCTGGCGCCTCCTTCGACTGCGCTATAACGGGCCCATCATATATTGATCTTTTACATGGATAAGTACGTGTATGAAGGTTAGAAAAACGCAACTACGATAAGACCAACAAAACAACGAGAACAGGCTAATAAATGGAATACGTGAGCTGGTAAAAAAGGAGAAGAAAGAAATAACCACCGTGGGAATTGACAGACTCTAGTCGGAGGGTTTTCCCATACATTTTTGCACCTCTTTTTCAGATCTTCAGAAGAGCGTTCAGCAAAAACTATCTCTAATTCTAGATTCCGCTCACAGGGCCCTACATCCTGTCAAAATAGCATCGCAAAAGCTCACCATGAGTTGGGAACCTTTCCCTGTTAGTGATAGAGTCCAAATTGAGGAGTTTATTTCTCAAATCACCTCTAGGGATCAGGGAGCAATTAAACCCTTGTAGAAAAAGCCCTTGTATTCCCTATACCCTTGTATAATAGATCCAATAATCAACCGATATGATAATAAACAAGATATTAGGCAAAACAATCAACAAAAAACGGATCTGTCCTAGTCCGGGGGGGCACATAACTAAAAAGCATGTAATAAATCGACTTGAGACATACCGACCAGCTCCTGCAGAAGAAGATAGAACCCAAATGCAATAAAAAAAACGAACAGACAAACAAAAAAAAATCGCCGCAGTTTTACAACCGTCTCGCGGGGCAAAGAGCAACGCAGTGGAGGCTTGCCGCGTGCTACCACCGTCTGACATGTCAAAACCAGGATCTACCATGGTGAGAAGGGCGCATAAAGCGGCACGCCGCGTACTGACCACCGCCTGACATGTCATAACCAGGATCTAACATGGTGAGGAGGGCGCATAACTCTGCCTGCTTACAATTGCGACGAAAACAGATGTAATTTTTTCGTTTTTTTCGTGAGTTTTTCTAGTTTAGGGTCTATCTTGCTCTGTAGGAGCCGCTCGGTAAGTCTCAAGTCGATTTATTTCATACTTTCGGTTATGTACCCCCCAGGAACTAGGATAGACCCCAAAAAACTTTAAAACACAATTTCTTCTGGGAACTAGGCCGCTATAAAAGACTATCCAAAAACGAGCCTAACAAAGTCGAGTTTGGTAGAACAGGTTCTTGTGCATGTATCGCTGTTAAACCTCCAACAATTCCTTTTAATAAACAAATTCACGGCTAAAGCTTTGCAGAACAAAGCTCTGGATAGAATTGGAGCCAATTATGACCGATTAAAACATACATTCCGGGAGAAAAACGGCAACAGCTGCGGAGGAGAAGTGCAGCCGGCATGGTGCACAAGAATGCAGCGAAAAAACGCTGAAAATCTGCGAAAATCGAACGGAAACGGAGCGGTTCAAACGCTGGCACGATGCCAGCCGCCGGCCGCGCACTGACGGTCGGCGCGGCGCGGCGGCTGCGGCGCAACGGCGGCGCCGCGACCTTCGCCTCGTCGTCTGCGCGCTCCGCCGCCGCCGCACTGTCTCGCCGCGCTTGAACCCTCGCGGGTCGGCCGCGCACGGGTCAATCCCCTCCATGTGGTGGCGATAGTGCTCCATGAGGCTCTCGGATCGCCATTGTCCTTCTGCGTGATGTGCAGGGGGCCAATAAGCTCGCGGCAGAAGCGCCTAAAACCACGAGCAATCCTCCGTTCGTAGGTTCCTACAGTAAGCCGTCCGTTCGCCGTGGAGCGCGAAATCTCTACCCACCATATCAGACACTAGGAGAGGTGACCTACAGGTGAAAACGACGTATTTTGACGTCACAGGTGACTTGAAGGAGATGTTCTGCAGCGGAGTTCCAGTGAGCGGTAGGATCTTAGTCTGGGGGGGGGGGGGGGGCACAGATTTAAAAATTTGCAACAAATTGAGCGGATTGAAGAGAACAGAATAGGGCCCAATCTGGCAAATTTCACAAAGAAAATAACATACGGTTTCACCGCTGTTGTAAACAGACAACGTCATGCGCCCCTCACTATGAGGGATCTGTGTTATAACATGTCAGGAGTGTTTGAATGCGCTTTGCATACCGAGACGCTTTTAGAACCGCGGTTATTTGTTTGTTTGTTCGTTTCGTTCTTCGCTTCTTAGGTCCTATTCTGTCCTCTTCAATGCGGTCTGTGAGAGTGTCAAGTCAATTTGTTACATAGCTTTTATTTCTGTGCCCCCCCCGGACTAGGATAGAGCCGAGGGGCGTTCTACCTCCTCTCCCCTGGACCGCCCCCCCAACCCCCTAGGCTTGCTCGAGAGTCCAGTGGCTGCCTTACGAGATAGTGGAGACGCGGACATTTGCCACGCCTCTGTTTAAAGGGCGGGTGTCGTACCCCGGGCTGGCCGCCACCGGCATCGGTAACGGTGGTCCAGACCCGAGGCCACGTGTGTGGCAGACCGGCGGGGTCTTACGGCACGCTAATGCTCTTCCATTTCCAGACACGCGGATCCCAACTACATAGGCCCTGCTGCCCCAGCCGAACCATTGGCGATGGACTTTAGCTCCCGAGTGCTCTACCACTCTGCGCCAACTTCCCCGCACGTCTCTGCGCCTTCCCATTCTCCCATAGTGCTGCGATCAATGAATGGTATTGACTCAACCCGTGTCTTCGCAACTCCCACAGAATCAATAGACACACAGATTTACTACACAAGACTACTTAAAAACACACACACACCTACGAGTCATGCAACCTGCCCTCCTACTCTTACTAGGGGAATCCCGACAGTAGCCCCGCGAGGGTCCGGCGAGGGTCCTGCGGCGGTGTGCCCACGAGGCGGTGCTCCTCGCCTCGCACCTGCGGTTACCTCCTCCTGGCATCCATGCCAGGGTATATCCTCCTCCAGCTCGGCTCTGCGCTCCTCGGGACGTGGTGATATCGGCTCACTCCGGCTTCGGCGACGTCCAGCGAGATGACGAAGAGAGGACGACCGGACACGACCGTCCGGGGCGGCGGCAGCAGGTGTAGACTTGCAGCGCCGTGCGCGCTGTTCATACTCCGTCGCAGCGAATCGAGGCTGCGTATTCGACAGGCGTGCGCGGCGGGGACCACGAGGCGAAGAATGAGGCCCGTGCGGCGCGTTCATACTCCGTCGCAGCGAATCGAGGCTGCGTATTCGACAGGCGTGCGCGGCGGACCACGAGGGCGCAGAGACTCTGCGTCCTTGAAAAGTCGGGACGAATGTCACGACAGTGGGGGTAGAACGCTACTCCGCCTAGATCCGAACGGTCTACTGCCGGGTGATTTAATTACCCAAATTTGAATGTTATTATGGCAAGTGTACCAAGAAGGTCGGCATCGTCGGAAAGTATGGCACCTGGTACGGAGCGCCCTTGCGTAAGGTGGTCAAGGAGATGGAACTCACAAGAAGGAGAGCCTCCATTGTGGCCGTGAGCTTTTGCGATGCCCAAAACGTCATGTCTTAGAGCAAAACATCTAAAATGTTGGGTAGTTTTACAGAGCAGGAAGGAGGCCATTAAAAGTTAAAGAGTCAAAAAAGAGTTAAAAAGAGGTTAAAACCAGTTAAAAAAGAGATTGCTCCATGCCTTCGTCCGAGACGCCGCGATTTTTATTCGATTAATAGAAAGATTTCTGTTTTGATTTTCACACCTGAAAACAATGCAACATAAACAGTTGCAAAAAACACACATATCCTTACGGATGAGCCGCATGTAATCAGATTCACACAATCAATCAAATAAACATTGCGACTTGCTTTTCGATCGCATGCGCGGTCCAGTTCTTAATGCTCTACATGATTGTGGTTTTGTTGCGCTTTAAAACAATATTCGATTTATCACTTTTTCTCCCAGAATAAAAGTTTTGTAAAATTATTACTCTGGAGCAGCTGAACTAAAAATTTCCATGAAAATTCTACCAAATTTTTTTTTGGGCAAAAAATCATTCTGACCATCTTAGTGGGTCTGTAGTTTAAACTGCGCGAAAGTCGCTTCGATTTGGAAAGAGTTCTTTTTGATTTCAAAAGTCTTAGGCTGCTTAGAAAAGCGCCCAATCCGACATGAAAATGGTATAAATAAACAAATAAATGTTTATGTTTAACGTGTTCTTGTGTTAGTAACAGTTTC
This sequence comes from Heligmosomoides polygyrus polygyrus, assembly GCA_947396885.1. NCBI lineage: Eukaryota > Metazoa > Nematoda > Chromadorea > Rhabditida > Heligmosomidae > Heligmosomoides > Heligmosomoides polygyrus. The sequence goes on from OX377201.1 coordinate 108,940,125, forward strand.
TTATTGTACGACATCCTATATCACGCATGCCTTATGCAACATCAGCCGTCAGGGTCGGTCTCTCGGTCGCACTGAAGGCTTCTAACGGCTCATGGTCAATTGTAGCTGCCACCTGTGTCATGGTTTCTCAGGATGAACATCTTAGCTACGTCGGTTGGGACAAGTTGAAAAAAAAAAAATCCGAAAAAATGAGCGACACCCACAAAAACGATTACTTGGACCAATATCGATTGATAGCGGTCAACATTTCAAAAACAAACTTCAAATTCGTGTTCGGCCAACCTCGATTACCCCCAGGGCTAAAGACTCTGACCATCTGAACGTCATCCGCAGAAAATCGATAATTTGATCAATATCGATTGATGGCAGTCGATACTTCAAAACGAACATAGATTCGTGTTCAGCAACCTCGATTATCTCGCTGAATATTGGGGCCGCTGTTGATCGCCATCAATTGTCAAGTATCTCCAATACGGCCTTGCTACCCACTCCAGTTGTGAGGGAAGCAGGGAAACACACACGAAACACACACACACACACACACACACACACACACACACACACACACACACACACACACACACACACACACACACACACACACACACACACACACACACACACACACACACACACACACACACACACACACACACACACACACACACACACACACACACACACACATACACACACACACACACATACACACACACACACACGCACACACACACATACACGTACACACATACACATACACATATACTTACATATACACACATATATACATAGACAGACACACATACACATATACATATACACATATATACATATACACACATACACACATGCACACATACACACATATATATACATATACACAC